>JACDJE010000151.1:1540259-1563142 GCA_016647715.1 Pavo muticus
AAAAAAAAAAAAAAAAAAAAAAAAGAATAACAAATCCATAGCTTCAGGTCTTTGCATAACTGAGATACGTGTGTGAGATCATTCAGGCAGTGAGACATATGAGCATCTGAGTGAGAATCTAGGTCTAGAGGTTTTTCTAGGGTAAGCTCAATGTGTTTACTATGCATATAAGCTTACAGTACTTCCATGACTAGCATAAACCTTCTTTCCAAACTCTTTCAGGGAGAAAGAGAAGGCCATAGGGTAAGTGGAGACATGATGTGTCTGTTCTTTGATGTCCCAAATGAAAAATCAGGACCATCTCACAACTGTGTTACATGTTGGAGCAATCTGTGTGTCCCATTGGAGTCAGATCTACCTGATACTGCCAGACAGAGTTGCCTGAGGCAAGAGTAAAGGCCTAAACAGGACAGAGGGGTTCCTTCAAAGCAGTGTTGAGTATTGTTCCTGCTCTACATATTGTGCCTTTCTTGTAAACAAATATGGTTTGACTCTCCAGAACTGTCAGCCAATCCCCCCTTTCTCTTCTACTAAACTGACTGGAAATATTTCATTTAAAACATAAAATGATGGCCGGCAGAATAAATGGTAAGCGACTCATGGCTCATGAAATTTGATTGCCTCTGAGGGCAAATGACTTCAGGGCTGGAATATGTACTATGCATAATATAGAAGGTATCTACTGGCCTAGGAAAATGAACCTGTGAAAATACAATACTTATGCAAATTTATACAGCTCCAATTATTCAAAAATTCCCTGTTTTGTTGCAGTAAATTATTGCAAATTGATATAATTGTCTTTAAGTAACATACCCAGGAAAGTTTCTGATTAGCCATTACTTCTGTTTCAGTGATAACACAGAAATTGTGGATTTCTGAAGTGATAAAAAGGGCTGTATATTGTTTTCTAATTGTATTTGCAATTTGATGTATGTGTACATGCATATAAAAGAGGTATAAATGATTAAATGCCTGAATATGTCAGAAGTGAAGACTTCAAGAATGCAGCATAATGACAGCATTAAGCACTGAGTTGTTTCTTGCCTTAGAAACCACATCCTCCAGTTGTCAAAGAAAACAGATCAGCCATACAGCACATAGTCTGGAGTAGAGCATTTCTTGTGTAAACTGTTTGCAAGAAGGAAGGGGTTAGTAACCGGGGCCACTAATGATTCCTTCGTGTGATTGGTTGAAATAAAGTGTTACTACAGAAAGAGCAGGTACTGAAACATTGCTGTGAAAAAAATCCAATAGATCTCATTTTGTCGCTTAGAAAACTTGAGTTATGTGAGTGATGGAACTCTCTGAGCCACATAATTATCTTCAGCAATACAGCTGAGAAAGAAACTGATTTACAGCAAACTTTGGAGTAGTATTTTGCAAAAGAGCTTCTGTTCATTGTTTTCACTATATAAGGATGGACAAAATTCATTTAAGCTGAAAAAATAACTAATAAAAGGATTCTTTTTTTCCTCCAATTTTATAGACCATAAGAAATTCAGAATAATATACTGCTGGAAGGTGCTTCTGTGAGCTTAGTAGAATTGTCTACAATTGAGAGAAATGACAGTGCTGTCAGTTCCTACAGGCATTCTTTGGAAAGCACGGGCACTGTGAAGGGTGCTGCATGAATCAGTATTTGGGCATTTTGAGACTTTGCCCAAAGGCATGCAATTTCAGAAACTATCAGGGCTTAGATTTGGGTTTTCTTTTCTTGGCTTACAACTGTATTGTCTTTATTTAATACCTGACTACAATTTGTTCCAAAACACAGACTTGTTGAACTTCAGTTCTGTTCCAGTTTGACAAAGCATATACAAAACAGTAGATTTTCCACGCATCTTTGAGGGAAGTTGATTGTGAACCAGACAGAAAGAAGTGGGTATGCAAGAACATTTGCAAATAATAATAAAAAATAATAATGCTATCAATAGAGTCTTGACTGCTTCCCACCTGCTTATGACTCACAGGAACTTATTTGGTAACTGTGGTTGTATAGCTGACTTGAGAGAAACAATAAAACAAAAAATCTGCCTTAGTAACAAAATGTTAGAATGCTTAAAAAAAATGAACCCATAACGGTTGAAGTAATTCGTCACTGACAAATGGCAAGTAGATATTTCCTCCTTAGCCATGTTTTGACAGCGCTTTTAGTGTTAAAAGTTTCCAAGTTTAAGAAGAGGTCAGTAGTGCTATGATTGTTCTCATTTTTTATCTCCATTTGTGAAGAAGCTAATTAGCTAGCATGCAGAAACTTCTCTGATTATGGAGATCTCCACATTGAATTCTGGGCAAGGCTGTCAAGTAAATAGATTTGCATGGGTGCGGGCGGCTCCATCTGCCTTCTCTCCTTTGAGACTCAAAGTTTGATTTGGGATTGGATACTAAAAGGACCTAGTGAGAAGCAATTTTCAAGTAATAGCCATCGTTAAATTGTTTCACAGGCCAAGTAGGTGGGAGTAGGGGAAAAAAATCAAATTGATTGGTACAGGTGGACTTCTTTAATGAGACCAATGAGTTGATCTTATGCTTAATGGTGGGTTAATGATGTTAAGGATGATACGCACCTTAAAGGTAGAAATCATAAAATGCTTTAACACCATGACACTCAATTTTGAGACAGTTTTAGTAACCATTTCAGAATGACAAAAGAGGAACTAAATTTCAAAAAACCCAAATGGAGTAGCAGTGGGGCAAGTGCACTAGTTTCTTTCTCAGAACTTCATGTCAGCATAATAGTTTCTTTATATGTTGTATCCCATTATTATACCATTTTCTTAACAAGTGGGAGAGCCCAAATTCTGTGGTTAGAGCTAGGAAAGGATGACAGAATCACTGAGTTCAGTCCACTACATTGGTGGGAAACAGGGAAATAAACATTTGTTTCAGTATGTTGGAATATGTTTTCCATCAGAACACCCTCTCTGCATCCTGCTGTTTACTGATTCCCAGCTTAAAAATTGCTATGGCACATGGTAATTTGTCTAGCTTTATGACACTGAGGAGTTTAAGGTATGTTTTAATTAATATCTTTAGTTTGCTAAGAGAGTGTATGAGGTCGGTTATGGTGCTTAGCTGACAAGTCTTGACTTGTTATGTCACAATAGTATGATAAATTGCAATCATTATTAAAAGTGCCACTGGAAAGAAAGAAAAGTTCATTTCATTTCACTATGAACAAAGGAATAATTTCTTTCTGAGTTGACTTAACATGTTCTTTTTTTCCCAGATTGAGCCTCAAACTATAAAATCAATTACTCCCACAAATCCCATGAACGGAGATTTAGGCCTGAAGTTACTCTCTCTTTATCAGTGACTGGCAGTATTTAATAGAGCCTGGCATTTCTAAATAGGAATCTGTGGTCCTCACTGTTGCTTTTATTAAACAAAGAGCATTTCAGAGTGAACAGTTGCTCCAATTCTGTGCATCAGAAAGCAACACTATTTCTGTGATGCATGAAGCATGATACAAGTTCTATAAGTTTAATAGCATATTGTGCCAAACACTGTGAGAGAAATCTCATGGGCAAGGGAGCTGGTTTTAACTAATTTTTAGGGGAAAATCACAAAAGAAGATCACGTAGGTATAGGTAGAAGGCCAAAAAATCAGTCCACTTCCACCCCTGTCCTTCTCAGGCATCAAGGCTCATTCAACCCTGTGTTCAACCAAAGCTTCTTTCCCTTGAGGAAACGGGCACTAAGCTAAAGCAGAATGATGCCAGCTCAAATCCTTTAGGATTTGCCCAGGATATATTTTCCTTGTAGCAGATTTCTTTTGATAAGATTTTACTCTCTAGACAAAATTCCCTTCCCTTCACATTCCTTCCCTTACCTTCTTCTTCTTCTCTCCTTCTTTTCTTTTTCTCTGTGTAACTGAGCTGCAGTGAGATTCACTTAGTCAATCTGGTTCCTGTGAACCTTGGCAGTGCTGAGCTATATGTCCCCAGCAAAGAGATGCCTTGGCAAAGTGTTGTCAGTTGACTGTCATACAGCCTTGCCATACCCTCCTACAGGGGGCACTGGAAGGACGACACAAGGTGGGACGTACATTTCCATACACACTTCTTCAGTTCCATCTTGGGTCCCTTCAGTTACAGTATTTTCCCTAAAAGGTTTCCCAGGCACACACTAGGCCCAGACAGATACACCCTCCTTGGAGCCAACAGTTATGTCTGGGTGAAGAATGCAACTCATGATGTCTGAAGCATTCATACTCCTTGAGATGAAAAAAAGAAAAAAACAACTATGGAAACTCAGGATACCCTACAGTTCTCTCTCTTTGCATGGACCTGGAAAGAGATTATCTTTCTGAGGATTATTTTCCTCAAGTGTAAAATGGAAAAAAATGCTACTGATTTATTTTCAATGCACTTCATATTTAGCAAATAATAATCACTATAAAATATTTGAGTACTATCATTTATTCATTCATTTAGGATCAGGCAGAACATAGCAGTGGGGCAAAGGGCAAAATTCCTCCACCAGGTGCTAGAGTGCATGAGTACATGACATAAAGCCATCTCTACTGCACCCAGAGCAGCAGCTGCCCATGTTCTTCCCTACTGCTATTTGTCAAAGTTGAATCAAAACATTTTTTGTACTTTCTCTTGTCTTTAAAGCAATTTCTAGTGGCGCAATTTCATTACACTACTGAATAGTACCCCTTGTATGTGTGAGTGTGTACATAATGTGTGGGAGAGACAAAAAAAAATTGCTAACAAGTTTCATTTTGGAACCTGACTGGTTTTATGCCTGCTGCCTGCAGTGATGTGTTATAACAAGGCAGTTCTTCAGCTCAGGGGTCCTTGTTTGATCACAGCAACAGGAGTGGATTTCTTTCCTTATCTGTGGATAAGCAGCATGGACTCTATTTAATCAGAAAGGGCAATGCACTCTAGTCTTTTTTGATGTCTGCACTGTGTTATTTTGTTTAGGAGCTCTGAATTTATATCATGTGTGTGTGTGTTTGTGTAAATTTAAAAATATGTATTTTGTAATTACATATGAAAGTCAGCTTTTTATATATTCATATAGATGTCTATCTGAACTTTTTTNTTCTTTTTAAGCTTTCCACTCTTGTCCTACCTATGAAACAGGGATCTTCCCTTCTTCCATCCCTTTGTCCGTATCTCTCTAATATTTTCTCTCTACCTGTACACAGGGAGTTTCTTGAACTATGACAGAGTGTAGGACAAAGTGATTTTGTTTTAATTCTGTGCCATGTTTTTCCTTTCAAGCTATGGCACCAAGGCTATTTATTGTTGATTAGTGCCTTTCACTGTTAGATAAATACAAAAGAAGATGCTTTTCTGGCCAAAAAATCAGTAGAGAATAATCTGCAAAATAAGAAAATGTGCTACTACTTTCTAAGAATCTCTTCAACTTATAAACTATGCTCAGATGGCATATACATATCAGAGGGGATTAACAATATTCAAAAGGATTTGGGAGATCTTGTGGCATAAAGCAGACTCATGAACTGTGTGTGGCTGGTTTCTCTCAGGGCATCTCAATTCCCAGTGGTGAATGGTAAATTGTTTCTTCCCACGTTTAGGGTGTTGTTTTGGACGTTTGGATGTTGTTTGGATGTCTCAGAACATCACACAGACTCATGCTTTCATGTGACCTGAGCAGCCATAAAAACTAGACAGGGAAAAATATCTGCAGATCCTACATCTACAAAAGAATAAAAATAAAATGGTCCTTGCAGAACTGAAAATTAGCTGGACTAAAAACTGAAAACTAAATTGGCACTCACACCTCTGCAATTTTATACCTTACTCTCCACCACACAGGTCTTCTGTATTCACTGCTGTCAGGATGTTTCTATGACTTTGTAATATTGTGCATCACATGCCTGCTGTGTTATAATCAAGACATAATGCAGGTTATTAATAAGCTGTACTCACAGTAATCTTATTTTCATTTGGCTAGCAGTTGCACTGCAGAGAAGTTGACTTGTAGGTAATCAAATTGATTAATCGTATGATTTCCCACTAATAAGGCATCAATGTTTGATGAGAAGTGCTCTTCTCCCTTCTAGCAATGATGTAGATATCCCAGAAGATTTAAAGTTTATGTCTGGATTAATACAAGAACTAGGAGTGTCATTTATATAAAATTACAGAGTTCTTTCCCACAGACAATTTGCTAATACTTTCTTCTTCCTAGCAATATATGAAAAAAATAGGTTATTTCAGTATAACACCAGAAACCAAACACCAAACCCCACGCTTTTATGTCACACAGAAGTTGTTTTCAATGTGTTCTTATGTTTTTCTACTTGGTGCTATTAAACCACTACATGTCACTTTTTCAGATCAAGGCAGGTTATCACCAGAGAATAACCCACGTAAGATCCATCATGGGAATTGCAGTGTGTCCTGAAAGCTCAGTTTATTTTCAACAAGAGGAATACATATCTTATACTTTCCATTACTTCCATGCATAGGAACTATATTGTAGATTTTCCTTATTCATCTTTTTATATTTTTTTCTGCTTAGCAACCATCTTTCTAGCTTGTTTCCCTTGCTCCTGTTTTCGGGGCATCATAAAATGATATGATCTGAGAAAGACATAGAAAGGAAAAAAGAGAAGGAAGAAAATGGAAGGGAAGAAACATCTCTCATGCTTTAGCATGCATTATTAATGCGTAGTTTTAAAGGATTAGGACTCTTTCAGTGTCTTGCTTATGCAAATGGGGATTAGTTGTGACTGGGACTCCAGCAGATGTCCAGTACATGATTTTTCTAATACAGCAAGGGAACTGGTATACTGTTCCTTGTAAGGTATAATGACAAGTATCTTTAATCAGTGTGCTCAGGGCACCATTTGTGATAATCTCTGATGAAGTCTTTAATCTTTAGTTGCCTGAAGATAAATGGCTGATCTTTAGAAAGAACTGTAAATGATTTCATAGCTCTAGCAGAAAACATGCTAACTAATAATGTGATGCTAACTGGTTTCTTTAATCACTGACATATTTCTTTTTTATGGCTCTTAGTTTTTGACCTGACGTATGCAGAGTACAGCAAAGCAATGATCTGCGTTTTGAGTTCAAAACTGGAAATAAATTGGCATTAGGTATAAAATGTGTTGAGAAATTTAGCAATATTCTCATTTTGGTTTCACTATCATGAAATAATCTGAAGATTCCTGGAAAACTTTAGGCAGAGTGGTGATGGAGTCTTCTGGAGAGAATCCTTAGGAATTGCTCACATTTGGTTCGTTTCTGAAAATCAATGGAGTTTTCATAGGAGTTCCAATTTTCATACTTCTGTTTTTTACTGTTTTTCTACAATATGTATGTATTGTAAAAAAAATCAAAATGCTACAATCTGTTTACAAATATCCCTGTTTCTCTACATGTGTCTGTGAAAGTCAATCACACCTTGACTTGTGCATGTGAAATAATTGTTCATACAACTAATTTAGGGTGACTGTGAAAAAAGTAATAAAAGTCATACTCCTCACATAGAATTTACTTCTCTTTTGTAGCTATCATTAAAGTTATATCCTGATTCAATTAATTGTCTACCATCACCGTAATTTCTTATTTTGTGGTTGAAATCCACTGTCATGGCTTGTACTGTTATTTATTTGTCTGATACTTTTTCAGTTAAAACTTTCCCTTTCTAGAGATTGCAGCATTGATTTTTGAGGAAGCTTACAGAAGAGGGATTGGGACAGATATTTCTTTCTTTCTGTCTTTAAATGGAGTTCAGAAGAAAAGCAGAAAAGCAGCAGAAAAGTCCTTTCTACTCTTCGCTTTGGGATGTGGACTTGGTTGCTCCCTTCCTTTGGTCTATGGTTCTCTATGGTCTATGGCACTCTATGGTTCAATTTTTCTTTCTTCTCAGTATTTTTCTCAGTGGTTCTTTGTTGAAAAATTATCTTCATATGCCCTAAAGAACACTGCAATAATTCCCACTGACTGATGGTGAGAGAGTTCTTGAAAGGAGACTGAATCAAGTCTCATAGCTTCTGAGCTGATGGCCTTTCCAACAGTAGCACAGATGCCAACAGCAGCACAGCCAAGATCCATCATCTGGAGGCAAACTCTGCTGTTGGCAAGAGTTCCAGACAGCAGCTCAGGGACTGGGGAATGAGAAGAGAGATTCTCTCTTTTTCCAACCACTTTGCTATATTTTGTGGAAACAAATCTTCAAGTGGCGACAAAAACTTGTACCTCTATTCAAAGCCAGCATGCCAGTCATTACGACCTACAAATAGTTTCACAGCAAATATGAATTATAAGATCTGGTGCAGTCCTTGAGAGGACTTCTTAGAAATGCAGTCCCTACAGAATCAGCTTATGTACAGGAACTGTTTCTGCTCCAATATCTTACAAGTTATCTGAGTATCTGACAAGTTTCAAGAATCTGACAAACAGAAAGAAATTGACTGAGTGAAAAGAGATGGGTCAGTGATTTTCAAAAGTCTTTCCAGTAATAGCAGTTGTCGAAGTTTCAGTCAGTATACAAATAGCATTTTTAGAGCTTCATGGATAAAATAAGAAAAATTCTAGAAGTGCTTTAATACAAGAATGAAATCCCCCAAAGTTGGCTATACTTAACCCTATGTTTACTGAACATACTGGAGTGTTTTTATAGATGGCAAAANCCTGGATAATCTATTGTGTTCAGATAGTTTGAAAAATCAACCACTGCTTTTTCCCATAAAATAATTTGTCAGTATTCCTGTACAACCTCTTGGCCAACAGACACCTCAGAGTACTTTATGACTATCCTCTAAACAAGACTCTTAAGTACTGTGAGATGAAGATATGGATTAATATGTGTCATTTTTATACGCACATCCAATAGAGGAAAAGGAAAGCATATGACTTTTCTTGTCCCAGGTGATTCAGTGCTCATCTCGGAAGGTATGCCTCCTGTCAGACAACTGCTCTAGCTTTCATGAGATGTCTTCTCCAGTGTTTAATTTACTGCTAAGTAAATATTTTTATGGCTTTAATTTTCCCTATAGTGATGTATAACCTTAGTGCTCAGGTGAAGGAAACAATTTTCTTCCTTATCCATTGTCAGCAGAATTTTGTTAAGACTTCAAAGCTTTTTTAGTTTGCTTTCACATGAAGAGCCACTGTGGTAGTAGACACTGCTACTGATATGTAAAGATGTAACTTGACCTTTGAGGCCTTGGAGAGGTTCACTTTTCAAGGTGATATGTGAAGATCATGGAACCTGGAGACAGGGTGAGGAGACTTCAGATTTTTGCTTAGTTTCTATTGAAACGTAATTCAAAAGCTGTGAAATGTCCTCTATAAGTAAAATTTGGGAGAAAAAAAAAAAAAAAACCACAAAAAAACCAAACCAAGACACCCAAAAATGGAAGAAAACTTTGTTTTGCTTTGGACTTTAAAAATGTATAATATTCTGCTGTCTGAGTATGAACCTGACAAAAGAAAAAATAAAAAAATCTGAGACTTTATTTGAATTGAAAAAATCAAAATGTTTTGTTCTGAGGGTGTTCAAATGAGACATTTGAAATCCTGTCAGGGTTTTACCAAATTTTCTCTTAGAAAAAACTTTAATGGAAACCTGTGAGGCCTTTGACACATTTTCTTTTTCTAGATGGATATTTTTAGATGGAAATTGTCCTATCATCAAACACTTTATTGGCCAATTTGTCTTTCTCATCCATTTATTTTCTCAGCCATTCTTAATTTAGAAAATATAACTTGTGTTTTTTAACAATATCTTTTAGTATTGAAACCCTGAGACAAAACAATTAGAGCCTACCAGGATAATTCTCTTCTGCCTGTTCAGATAATGCCTCATTTTCAAGACTGATGTTTTTTATTTTTCAAGGGTTTAAAGTCAGATTTTATCTTCGTGCTAATTTTTGTACAAAGTGTTAATTATCATTAAATTTGACTTCAGTCTTGAGCAATTTTTCCACTGTACTGTCGTCCCAGTGGTTTTGGCAAAATAATCCTAACTATTAACTATTAAAATAAATGCCAAATTGTATCTTCTATTATGAAATACCAACTAGCATTTTCCTTCATAACAGATTCAATGAGAGGCAGAGTATTAATGCTTTCATATATTGTCAATAATGTATTAACACTATTTCCCATTATTGACACTTTCAGATTAGTGTTGCTAGTGCCATGTAAGTCAAAAGTAAATACAGTATAGTGATTTTATTTTTATTTTAAGAGTTTTGAGTAATGAAATTATTAATTAATTTATTATAAAATATCAATATCTCTGTCATGTGTTTTCCTGTACATGTGAAAGAGTGTACTTATGCCCCTATGCTTCAGTCATATCTCTTATGACCAGAAATAATCTTTTAATCCTTTCTCAAGGATTAAAACTCAGTAACTGTCATTTTGTTTCCAACTACCAGCTCACAGAACTATCATGAAAAGCATTCTCCGTGGTAAATATGCAAAATCTCCATGCTCATTGGTTTTGAACCTATACCAAAATTAATGTTAGGTGACAAATGCAGGCATGCAGATGAATGGGCAGACACCATGCTCTCAGAGACTGCATTCATCTTGAGATGCTGACCTTTGTTACTGTGTTCCAAGCAGATATCTAGATCTTCACTAGAAGATAATACTGACTGCTAATGAAAAACTACTGGAAATGCCAAACTCATCTATTTAGTCTGCAGTAGTTTTTTAGCGTCTTAGAATTCTTGACAAGCATTTGAATTTGAATCTGAATTACGAAATGCTGTTTTGAATTAGGTTAACTGTAAAGAGTCTAATTTACTTATAGTCTTAGTCTAATTTACTAATAGTCTTAGTGCTATTGTTGAATGTTTCGCACAGTTTACATAGCTCGTGAAATTACTTTAATACAAAAACAAATACCAATAACTGTGTATAACAGAGCATAAAATCCAATTGGTGCCTTTTGATACTAGATGGATTTGGTACACTGCAAGTGGTTACTCACAAATTGTTCTTTGCATTAGAATAATGAATTGGCATGAACCTTATTTAATTTGTGTTTGTTTTTCTCAAGTAATTTTCCTTTCTCTTGTTGTAAAGTACATTTATAAAGTAATACACTGTAATTATAGGAGAAATCTATTCTCTGAAAAGAACATTATACAGGACACATTCATTTTAAAGGGTGATTTATTTAAATCTATTTAGCAGGGATATTGTCAGGAATGTTTTGTTTGTTTTGAGGTTGTTGAGTTTTTAGGCTATTTTCTTTGGCTGAGTAAACACTAGAAGAAATTTTAAAGGACAGGTGGACAAAATACAGTATGCAGTGTCAGGATCTAGTTTTGCAGAACATGGCCAAATTCAAATGAGGGCTGAACAAGCCAAATAATCTCAGCTGCTCTTCACACACTTTGCCCTCTAGACCCTTCTCCATAGCTTCTTCATAGTTCTCCCTTTGACTCTCTCTCTTAGTTTTATGTCCTTCTTACATCATGGTGCCCAAAACTGCAAACAGTTCTCAAGGTGAGGGTTTATCAGATAGATGTTGGCAGCTAATGGGACAACTTTATTCTTACTTTCATTTGAGATCAATACCACTGACGTTATTCAAACACCATAGAAAAACTCTTAAAGCAATCATTGCACCCTGCAATTATTGGCATTATTTGCAGTTCTTAGCATTGTTTTCCTGACTGTCCGTTTCTGTCTGTTTTTCTATCATCTTATGGCTTTCATGATCTATTTTGTCTCTGATGCTTTTGGCACAATAGAAGTTGTACTTTTCTATGGTGTCAGTACTAGTAGCTTCTGTATCATCCTCCATCACTGCTATCAGAGTACATTTAGGTGGTAAGTCTTGAAGAGAAGATTTCTAAGGCATTCATTTGCTCACAAACTTTTCAGAAGTAGATAAGAACAAAAGCCAGAAATATTCTGCTATTGCAGACAGAGAGGTTCATGGAAAAGGAAAGCAGTACAGATACATTTTGAACTAGCATAGAAAATTCTGTTCTTACTTACAAACTAATGAGAATAAATTAACATAGACCAAAGGAATTTACTCCAAATGTTCTTACGAAGGAAGCTAATGTAATTTCACAGTGGATTTTACAAGCCCAGACAGTCAGTATGCTTTGGGCAAGCTCGGATTGTCAGCTTCACTATGTAAATTTGTTTTAACATGAGTTGTGTCTTAACCAGAAGTAAATCGTTTGGAAAAAAGATACCTGTCCTGATTCAAGGAGCACAGATTTCTGAGCACTTTGCAGTTGCTTAATGGGTCATGGACAGTGTTCTTCTGGATTCTAGCTTTTCAGTACTCTTTTTCATTAGAATGCCATGTTCCATGATTGCTACTAAGCTTGATTTGTTAGTATTGTAGCGTGAAGCTAGGCTATAACCTAGAAAACAGCAACCACTTAAACAGTGTAGTAGAAAAAGCAATTAAAAGTAAGAATGTGGAAGGTATGCAGTCTTCAGACCATCCCAGAGGAGGGCATTTCTTGACATTTCTCAGATTACTTAACAGTGATGGATAGGTTGATCAAGCTACAGTAGTTTATAATGGCCTTGTCTGACAGATGCCTACTGTGCTTGGATCCCCAGCAGACAAGGATGCACAGACCTTAGCTCACATTAGCTAAACAGTCCCTGAGGTGGGTTTAATAATCTCTTATGTCCTGCTCTGCCTCTGTGTGTGGAACAACTTTCCAAAGAAGCAGTCTTGTGAAGGCAGTAATTCCTCACTGTCACTAAAGGACCAGGGGTTTGGAACTTGATGTCTTTTTTTCCAATCACTCTCACTTCCCAGTGTGCCCTTGTGGCCAAAAAGGCCAAGGGCATTCTGGGGTGCATTAAAAAGAGCGTGGCCAGCAGGTCGAGGGAGGTGATCCTCCCCCTCTACTCTGCCCTGGTAAGGCTTCATCTGGAGCACTGTGTCCAGTTCTGGGCTCCCCAGTACAAAAAAGACAGGAATCTCTTGGAAAGAGTCCAGCGGAAGTCCACAAAGATGGTGAAGGGCCTGGAGCATCTCCCCTATGAAGAAAGGCTAAGTGTACTGGGTCTGTTTAGCCTTGAGAAAAAAAGACAGAGAGGGGACCTGACCCAGGCCTATAAATATCTAAGGTGTGGGGGGCAAAGTGGCGAGGCCAGACTCTTTTCAGCGGTGTGTGGAGACAGGACAAGGGGAAACTAGAGCATAGGAAGTTCCGCACCAATGTGCGCAAGAACTTCTTTTTGTTGAGGGTGACGGAGCACTGAAACAGTCTGCCCAGGGGGGTTGTGGAGTCTTCTTCTCTGGAGATATTCAAGACCTGCCTGGACACCCACCTGTGTGACCTGGTGTAGGGAACCTGCTTTAGCAAGGGGGTTGGACTCGATGATCTCTGGAGGACCCTTCCAACCCCTACGATTCTGTGATTCTGTGATTCCCACCTTGACAAAATGATATTTCAAATTAGAATCATAGAATCATAGAATGGCTTAGGTTGGAAGGGACCTTAAAGATGATCTAGTTCCAAGTTCCTGCCATGGACAGGATTGCCACCCACCAGATCAGGCTGCACAGGGCCTCATCCAACCTGGCCTTGAACACCTCCAGACATGGGGCATCCACAGATACTCTGGGCAACCTGTGCCAGTGTCTCACCACTCTCAGAGTAAAACATTTCCTCCTAATATCTAATCTGAATATCCCTTCTTGTACTTAAAACCATCCTTCCTTGTCCCATCACTAACTAACCATGTAAAGTTGGTCTCCCTGCTGTTTATAAGCTCCCTTTAACTACTGGAAGGCTGCAGTAAGTCCTTCCCACAGCCTTCTCTTCTCGAGGACGAACAAGCCCAACTCCCTCAGCCTTTCTTCATAGGAGAAGTGCTTTAGCACTCTGAGCATCTTTGTGGCCCTCCTCTGGACCCACTACAACAACTCCATTTCCTTTTTTTGCTGGGGGTCCCAGGCCTGGGCACTCCAGATGGTGCTTCACAAGGACAGAGTAGAGGGGAACAATCCCTTCCCTCTCCCTGCTGCCACCCCTCTGTTGATGCAGCCCAGGATACTGTTGGCCTTCTAGGCTGCAAGAGCACACTGCTGCCTCATGTCCAGCTTTTTGTCCATCAGAACCCCCAAGTCCTTCTCTGCAGGGCTGCTGTCAAGGAATTCCTCTCCCAGTCTGTATACATACCTGGAATTGCCCCAGCCGAAGTCACTTGACCTTGCTGAATATGATTAGGTTCTTGTGGGCCCGCTTTTCAAGCTTGTCCAAGTCCCTTTAGATGGCATCCCTTCCTTCTATTTCTACAATAATGACCAACTTAAGCTGGTAACACATAATGTAAACTATTTTGAATAATAATTATTTCCCATTTTGTGTTTTAGCACTATGTAAATCTTTGCAAAGTATATTCTCCTGAACTCCTACGCTCTATAAGCTAAACTATTCAATTTCTAAGAAATTTTCTTTATTCAGCACTATATGAATATTAGACAAACACTAATGCACTTAAGGAAGAATAAACTGATGAAGATTTTTAACATCTTTAAATCACACATTTTGGAGCCCACATGGAGTTGCATTTTCCTATTATTTTTTACTTTTAGTTTTAAACAACAATTTATGCCAAGAAAGGTTCCAAATAGACTTATTAAAATTTAGACTTGTTCAGCAATACTGTGGTACAGTACTGATATGAACTATGAAATTACCTCACATTTTTCCTTCTGCTTGTCAGTACAGCACTTAAATGCCAGAGCAATTTTTGCTTAAAAAAATCAGCAATGGATTATGGAACAGGACGTTTTTGTGACATTGTGTATCAATCCACATCAGATTTTCTGTTATTCCCAGCAGCATTTTTTTATGCTCTTTTATTTTTTTCTATTTTCCACAGCAAGAGTAAAATGTAGATACATAATGAGGTTGAGGGTTTTGATACCTTCCAGGAACAACCAATACAGTCATCACCAGCTCTCTGTGGGTCAAGCTGAGAAGTCCCCATTGTGTCTACCACAGAACACTATTTAATATCTTGATGATTTGCACAAGAAAGTTGCAAAACGCATCCCAGCTCAAGACCCAGGAAATGCAGGTTTACTGGGGGACTCAAAGGTAGAACAGCATGGGAGGTGCACTGGCACGTGGTTGGTGAGTCTTCACTGTTCTTCTTGGAAATGGCTGTTGAGGCCATTGGCTTAGTAACTACTAACTACTCAGTGTCCAAAAAGGCAGTCAGTACCTAACCAGGGTGTAGGAATTATATTCTTACTCCATTAGCAATCAGTTGCGGAGTAAGTTGCAAATTGTTCTTGCTTCTCCATAGCCATACATTAGTGGGAGCATCCTGACTTATGCCTTTGTGCAACTCATCTGCTGCAGATCTAGATGTATACTCAAATTACCTTATGTTTCATAAAGTTTAAGGATAGAGTACCTTGGTGGCTTTCTTTCTTTGTCTTCATAATCCTTGCTTGTGCAAAGCATATAAATTACTCCCTTGTGGTGGAACAAGAACCAGCTATTATCATTGATTGCAAGCTGTAACAGATCTTTCTGCTACACTATTAGGAGCAATTGAAAGAGGATGACAGGTCCATGATCTGGTTAGAAACTGTAAAATGCATCGCTTACAGAGACCTAGGAAATATGAGCTATTACTGACAATTGTTGTAATATTTCTTACAACTCTCTATGAAATCCTGGCCAAAAAAGCACAGTTTAAGAACCAGTTTTATTTTACATCTGAGCCTTGCAAATTTCAAATTTACATTATTTCTCCAAGTGTTTTTGGCAGAACTGAAAACTTTGATATACGGTGCCTTTATGCCAATTCAGCTTATGTTCAAAGAGTAAAGAAGTTTGGGAAAAATTTTGTATAACTGTGCTGCAGACTGTCCATCTCTTCCCACAAGAGAGATCGTAATCTTGGTGTTTATCCTGGAGGACAGAATGACTCTCATTAGTAAACAGCATTACCATCAGAATTTTTTTTTTTACTAATATTCATAACAAAGCATGGTTGTTGGACTAGATAACCTTTAAGGATCACTTCCAACTAAAATGGTTCTATGATTCTATGATTCTACGCCACAATGACATCAAGCTCCAAACTTCACAGAAGGGCTTAAGACAATATGAGGAAAAAGGAATTTAAATGTAGTTTTCCTTTTAGTCCTCTCTATCCATTATCATTCAGAGGGTGGTGGCGCACTGAAACAGGTTGCCCAGAGAAGTTGTGGATGCTTCATCCCTGGGGGCCTTCAAGGCCAGGCTGGATGTGGCTCTGGGCAGCCTGGTCTAGTGGTTGGCGACCCTGCCCATGGCAGAGGGGTTGAAACTAGATGGTCTTTGAGGTCCTTTTCAACCCAGGCTATTCTGTGATTATCCTGTAGCAAAGGATGTACCGTTGCTTACACTATCTGCTCCGTAGGAATATGTTTGTTCCACAATGGGATATGGGTGAAAAGCAGAGCCAGACTGATATGTTGGAGCATTTGGACTGAACGTTTTAGTACAGGGGACCATGTCCATTTAGTACATTTCTGGGACCTACTAGTTTTCATGTGGTTTGGGAAGAGCATGCACAAACTATTGTAAACATATGCCTAGATAGTTAGCTGATTAGGAGGTAGGTCTGAGTGCCAAATGCTTGATTAGAAGTGAAAAGCTGCTCAGAAAAAGATTTTTATGAAAACCTCTAGGACAAATGGAGAGCAAGAATTTTAATCTCTGTATTTTTCTGTTCTTTTCCTGATACTTTTGTTATATAGGGAAGTTTTTATGTCCCATCTGAAAACTGCATGCAACATGCATATAAATGGCATAAGGACCTCTGTCTTCTGCTCTTGAATGCTCAAAGAGGACTTCACGTGTACTACACCCTCATAATGAAGGAGGTTCCTGATTTACCACAGCTGAAGTTGGGTAAGAGAACAGACATTTTAAATCACTGAACATAATCCACTACTGTGTTTTAATACAAATTTCAGTAGCAAAATTCTTGATACGTTTGAAGATTTTAGAGAATTTTCCCACCTATTTTCTGATCAGTGTTTATTTTGGCACAGTACTGCCAGACTACTGCTTTCTCAGTATGTGAATATCCTTTCATCCCCATCTGAACGTGGCCTGACGAGTAGAGAGGTAAAAATGTTCTGATATTTTTCTCAAAATACATGCCTCTGAATGATATTTTGACTCACTTGCTCTAACTTCCAGTTCTGAATCATCATGAGGTGCGGGGAAGACTAGAAATTTTGCTCAACAGTATTTTAAACTGAAAACACAAATTGGAAAGTTGATTTGAACGCTTTTGAAACACACGCCCTCCCTCATACTTTGCAATACATTGATTTTCTGCCAATAGCATAATTACATCTTGCTCTTTAAAATGATCCTGCTCTTCTTTCTAATTCATTTAATAGATTTTCTAGCTTATAGACAAAACCATTTTTGGCTGATCAGGCTGTTTGGGTTCAGCATTGAAACGCTGGTTGGATAGGTGGGACAGAGCTCTGTAATTTGCATTTAGTCATGCCTGTAATGATAGTGTGAGCTCCTATGAAAATAAGGAGCATCTCTGACTAATTCCTGCTCTCCCAACTGTTTCTTTGAATTCAAGGAATGTGTCTCATTTGTTTTTGTGACTTTGTATGTCTGTATACATAGCTGTCAGATTGCTATATTGCAGAAATAATTATATTAAGAGTATTGATTGCATTAGTTAACAGATTTTAAAAGGGAGGGGAAAAAATTCTTTTTTCAATGTGTCGATACTACAAGCACTTTCAAATATAACACATTATGCTGTACAGACTTATGGGCTTGATAGCTTCTATTTTCCACTTCACGTCTTAATCCTTGATATATATTTATTTCCACTCAAAACAGCCTGCAACTCCTGGAGTGGGGAGAGCACATACTGTGTTATTCCATTCAGCTACAGAAAAAAAAAAAAAGTTACACCATTTTTATTTGCAACTCATGAGCTGTCAAACAGAATCCAACATGCAGCAAAACCTGTACTTCAGACATCTTGGTTATCAGGCACACTTTTAGATGATTTATGTTTTACCTGAAAAGGCTTATAGAAGGGGAACTGGCAGAGTTATGTTTGGTTGACCACAACCGAAGAACAGACTCAGATATGCACATATTGGCTTTCTGAATACAATTGACTTGGTTTTCAAATGACTTCTGGTACTGAAGCAAGCACTTAATTTGCAAATGTACTTGTTATAATACATGCAAATTTGCTAAACTCAAATACCCTTTCTAGCTGCTTGAGCAGAGCACTATTTGCATCATTTTATTCACAGCCTGAACATCTACTGAAGATTTGATTTTAAAGACAGACTTCGGAGGCCAATAGCAAAGCCTAGTAAAATCATGGGGTATAAGATTTACCCAGTATGATGAATATCAAGCTTGTTTTTGTATGAGATAGTTGCCCGGACTGTCCTTACAGACACTAGGGAGAAACAGGCTCATTTAAGACTATAAAATATATTATCAGACAAATAGTGCTTTCTACCTTAGGATGACATGAACAGCACCTTCTACTTGCTCATTTTTCTCCACTGACCACTAGAATGTAAATGACTCATTCAGTTTTAGACATCTATATTTGGTGAGATTAATCTCATCATAGATTTCTAAAGATAGTTAAGATAAATACAAGACTATAAATCTGCTCTGTGGACTTTCTTAATTCTTTTTTTTTTCTTCCTAGCCCTCTGAGTAGTATATTAAAAATTTAATAGTCTAGTTAAGACATTAAAAGTGGAAATTATTGTTTCTCACATTTTGCCAGCTAAAGAGAGATCTCAGTCTGTAGTACTATTTGAGAAAAGTCACTTGGGATTGGGAAGGGAATTAGTTTTAATTTATTTTTTTTATGTATGCTGTTAGAAACTTCCACATCACAAAATCTAGCTGCAGGAGTTGGAGAGTTGATATATATCCTCCCCTTCTTTCTAGTTTGTTGTGCATTTAATGTGGAGTATCCCTATGCTGGATTCTCTCAGGACTACATCAAAGCAATGCTACATGCTCTAGGCAAAGTTCTTCACACTGCACAGGGCAATACAGAGATGCTCATCTATTACCAGTCAGACATGCAGGACTTATGTTACATGGCCTTGTGTAACATGCTATGGAGAACCATTTATTGTACATCATTTGATCAGATGCTCCAATGGTGAGACAACATTGCGTTTAGTTGAGCAGTTGGTCATAAATCACGGAATGACTGAATGGTTGGAAGTGACCTTTGGGTCCATTTGTCCAACCCCTGCTCAATCAGGGACACTCAGAGCAGGGTGCCCAGGACCATGTCCAGGTGGCTTTTGATGATCTCCAAGGAGGAGATTCCACAGCCTCTGGGCAACCTGTGCCAGGGCTCCATCACGTGCACAATACAGAAGTTCTTCCTTGTGACCGGGGGAACATCCTGAGTTCTGTTTTGTGCCTGTTGCCACTGGGCATCACTGAAAAGATTCTGGCTCTTTGCAGCCTCCCTTCAGATGTTTGTATATACTGATAAATTTCAAAAGTTAGTAAGGAAATTTCTATTAAGAGAGAGACAATAAAAAGCCAAATTCTATCCTGTGTCCTGGCAACAACCTTCTAGAACATCTACAGGCTTAGTTTTCTTGGTCACACAAGCAGAAGTTGTACCTATATCCCTACAAGTACAAGGTGTATTGTGCGTGAACTTGTCCAACTTGAAACTTGTCCATTGACAAAGAATGTCTTATTTATTGTGTGAACAAATAGTATAGTATTAACATTTCATATCTACTATTCTTAAATCTGATCTGTTTCTTTCTCTCTTTTTTGTTTGTTTGTTTGTTTGTTTGTTTCTCTAGAGGAACTACCTGTGCAAGATACATTATCTCAGTTCTGTGCAGAGCTGCAGGTATTGTCTTTAACAGAATCAGTGGGTGATTTTTTTCAAGTCTATTTTTCAAGTGCACTGAGACAGCACAATCATGTATTAGAGTAGGGAAAAAGGTAATTTGGTGCCAGAAGGAAGTTGCTGGATGTTTCTTTTCCACCAGTAATTTCACATAATTTTGACTATTCACTTACATCATCTTTCTGTTACTTTTAACAATTCACGAGCTGGATGCTTCAGCATCCTTCAGTGAGCCTAGCCAGAATGTCAATAGTATTCACAAAAGTTGATTTGGGGTAGGTTGCAATTATAACTTTTGTGCTGACAGAAGAGAATACCCCTTGGCAGATTGTGCAGCCACATTTTTTCAAATGAAAACACCTAAATGTCTAAGGAAGCTCGTGGGAAGAAAAAAGTGATTTTGACACAGCAGTAACTGAATTACTGTCTTGAACTTCTGCTGTTTTGATTTCAAGCGAGACACAGGCAGTCATCAAGGGAGTCAGAAAGAAATGCAAACGTCAGTTGATCACTGGGGAAAGTGTTTTATAATCAGAGATTTAATACTTTTGATTTGCTCAGTTTATTAGCAGGAAGATGGCGTAGGAAAGAACGACAAAATAACAATTAATGGAGCTGAAACCAAATCAAACTGCAAGTGTATTTACACTGCAGTTACAAATGGTGAGACAATGTTTTTTAGCCATATGTAAAAAAAAAGGACCGAAATAGCAAATTTCTTAATTTCAAATCAGAAGTTGGATTATTAGAAAGAAATTTGATTTCATCTAAATTTAGAGAAATGTAAGTTATGGGACTCCGCTCAACTGGATTGCAGAAATTTAGAAGCCTTAAGGGTATTGGCGGTCAGACTACATAATCTAGAGTCTCCTTGGAGCCAATAAGTCCAACAAAGTTCATATTGGCTTGGCATACATCAGAAAATGTCATATCTAATTTCTCTGTATTTTCAAATTCCTGTCTAATTCTTGTTCTCATATTGACTGGCTTTGCATGGCCATATTTATAAAGCCAGACAGTTTTTTGAAATTTCTAGGAAAAGAGTAGTAACAGATAGGAGAACACAATAGCTAGAACAGCTTTTTATCTAGAGTGATATTAAAACTTTACTATGGTTTTCATGTATACCATTAAAAATGTTGGCATTAGCATCCCAAAATCATGGCTTTTGATGATTAAGGACTGAATTTTCAGAGACTAATAAGACACAAATGATGAAGCATTGTACAGTGTTGTTGGGACAGAGGAGTAGCGTTGACCATCTCTACAATGTAAGTGCAGAAGTCATGTGAACTTCTGTATAGTTTTCTGAAGAGTATTGGCAAAGCTTTCCGAGTATTTTGCCTCTAGGAAAACGTGAACTGAAACCATTTCTCTTCAGCAGAAAGCACGAAGGACAGTCATTTATAAAGAAAGAAAATGCTATTAAAACTATACAGAAGGAAGCCCGTGGGGTTAGTTTCCCATTACCACCGTGTTACCAGAGTCTGGTCCATTTTTAAAATCAAATAAAAACAAAAGAAGAGAAGAAGGTGAATTTTGCCCTGTTTTGTATTTAATCCAAGGATAGAGTAGCTATTCAAAACAGGAAAAAATGGAAGGTCCATGTTTTTTTTAATTTTGAAAATGATTTTTAAACAGTCAAACATAATAATTCTCCAAAATGTTTTCTAAATTTGTTTTGACTAACAGTATTGTTAAAACCAGACTACATAGCACAAAGTGCATGAATAGAATAGACAGAATTTTGTTTACTGACCATTTTAACTCATGGGCAATGAGTAACTGAGTCCTTGAGAACTGACCTGCATTGCTAGAATTGCTATGCTACTGCCCGGCTGGGCAGCAAAACTCTCAAAAGTAAAAGTACATAGTGCCTTCTCTCTCCTCTCTTCCTATCTTCCTCTTTTCTTATTTTCTCTTTCTCTTTCCGTTTTCTCTCTTCTCACTTGATTTCTTATTTCCCTTCCCTTCCCTTCCCTTCCCTTCCCTTCCCTTCCCTTCCCTTCCCTTCCCTTCCCTTCCCTTCCCTTCCCTTCCCTTCCCTTCCTTCCTATACAATAGACTAAGAATCAATAAACTAGAAGATAAGCCATCATACACCTAGTGCTAGTATGTATCACATTAATAATAAAACTTCTTTGAAGATTGTTCTTTCAATCTTTGATGTAAGAGGTAGCTTACTGGCTAAATTTCAAACAAACAAACAAAAAAAAAAAAAAAAAAAAAAGATTGACGTACAGCATATAAAATTGAGTACAGAAATGAAGAAATGACCTGATTCTGAAAAGAGTGATGTATGGGGAGTGTCATCTGTCTGACAGCATCCCCTGGTGTCCCTTGTACCTGAATGGGTACTGGAGCTTGTCCCATTTTTGACAAATTATTAAGACTGAATAGCACCCAAACAACACAAACTCTGATAATATTGGTGCTTATTACCCACACATGCATTTTTTTATTTCTCTCTCACACAGTCGGCTTTTAATCATGACTTAGTTTGCAGCATCACCAGTCTGGAAATTAACATAATAAACAGTGCAAAAAAATAGTCTTGCAGCTAGACTAAAATTTTAACAACAACAACCAAAAAGTAAAAAAGACTTGGCCAAGAAAGAAAATTCCATTTCTATCATGTATATGGAAGTATTACCTTCATGGAAGCAGATAGGCTCTTTGTGCCAACTCAATCTGCCTGTTGTTAAAGAAGCTGTCAGACAAGGGAGGTCAGTATGCAGGGACTGTGCTGCTGACCTGCATTCCCTGGGTTGCATTCAGTGCAGAAATGCAGCCAAGAGCTCCAAGGGCCCCATCCAACCCTAGCGAGGGACAGAAGAAACAGCAGACTCTAGGATGTCTGTTTGCATTGTGTATTGAGGGCACAGTTCGTTCTTTCTTTCTTTCTTTCTTTCTTTCTTTCTTTCTTTCTTTCTTTCCTTCTTTCTTTCTTTCTTTCTTTCTTTCTTTCTTTCTTTCTTTCTTTCTTTCTTTCTTTCTTTCTTTCTTTCTTTCTTTCTTTCTTTCTTTCTTTCT
>JACDJE010000151.1:1566574-1659125 GCA_016647715.1 Pavo muticus
GGGGGGGGTGTTTTGAGAGAAGTCACTACGTCTATTCTAGCTCCATATAGTAAATCCATTGAAAGCAATGTCAAAAGTAAGATGACGCCTCAGAGATGACTACTTCTAAAATTCTTATAATTCTTATAAGAGAGTTCTTTTTCTTGCTCTCTCACATTACTTTCAGATTCAGGGAATGACTAAAACACTGTAGCAAGAGCATTCTAGTAATAGAATGTAGGAGATCCTTTTTCTCTAGTTATTTCCCAGTTGGGTGCGTGTATCTTTAGAGCTTATTTCCAACAACAACACCAATATCAGGGCAGACAGAAACATCTTTGATGTCTTTGTTCAATTACATTCATAACCTTCCTCTACAAAATCTAGTAGTGGAAATCTTAATAGGAGGTAACTGTTGAAAAGTAACAAAAAATTAACGTTTATGTGTTTGTTTTCTACTCTTCCTTATAACATTTTTGGGTGTAAGCTTTCATGGGTTTATTTAGGTATTTAGTCTATCTCTACTTTCGATAGCAATGAAGATATATAACTGCAGAACCTTAATTTATTATATGGTCTAAGCAGAGATGTGAACATTCACTGGATGCAGCACCAAATGAGGACAACCACTCCATTAGCTGGAAGAAGTGTAGGAGTGATGTGAGCTCAGGGTTGATAATTAATTGACTAAGAATCATAGAATCATCAAGGAAAAGACCTCATCTAGTCCAACCAAGAATCAACAGTGCAAAACATTCTGGGAAAATAATTGCACTGGGCTGCATTCACAAGAATATGCTATGAAACATGAACAAGATAATTATTTCCTTCTGCTTGACACCTCTTACTGCCTATAAACCCAAGTGTGTAGCATGGGTAATGCTCATGACTCAACCCCTGAAGGCAGAGTTCAAGGAAAGCTCTGCGGATTTGAATTTTAAAATAACGAGGGATGTCTAGATGATATCTGCATGAACACAGGAGGACCACAGCATTACCGGAACAGAAACCTGTCTTTCAGAAGTGGCTAAAAGGCCATGATGGCCAGTCTTGTCATGATGATAGGGCTTAAGTGAGACATTTGTTTCCAGCAGAGAGCAAAGAAAAACATGACTTTCTCAGAGCTGTCACTAGGAACATTAAGGACAATTTGGTGCTGGAGGAAAGGTCTGTGGCATTAGTGAATTGGTTATACAAGGCTACCTTGTTCTGACAAATTAGAGCAGAGTCATGGCTGCAAGGGCCCAGCTATGCTCACTTAGTCCTCATTAAGTCATGTTTTAAGTGAGGTGCGTACAAGAAAAGCCCCATGTCAGGACCCTGTTGTTAGGGCAAATATCACTCATGGCCCCATCTAAGCAAACACAACCCTGCACAGAGGGAAGCCTGATTGCATGAAGTGCTTTTATTTCTCCAGACAACCACAGAGCTAACCCATTTCCTATAGATAAGCATCATTTTTCCTCAGTGACTCTCGAGATGAGATAGAACAAAAAGTAAAATATTTAGCAAATGCTAAATATTAGCCAGTTGCAGTAAATTTCATTAACTTGGTCTATACAGGCTTCATGGCAGAATCCTTTTCCTTTTGGTTGGGCTATGTGGTGCAATTAGAAAAGCAGAATAATACTCTGGCAGAAAGGCTGCCAGAGTATTATTACTGGTGGGGCTGCCAGCAGGGAGTTTTAATTGGGTTCAGAGAGGCTCCAGATGAGGTCAGCTCTCAGTGTGCCAGATACTGTACAAACATTTCAAATGTGAACATACTTTTTCCCCAATTCTATCTTTCTTGTTACCAAACAAGAACCTTGTTTTTTGCCACCCATACTGTGGTTGTGAGTCCCTAGAATCGCCAAATCGTACAATTTTTTGAGCTGGAAGAGATTTTTAAAGACCATCTGATCCAAATCTCCTGCAATGGACAGGGACACCTACAGATACTAGGTTTCTCAGAGCCCCGTCCAGCCTGACCTGTGTTTGGCCATGCACCTACATGCGTGGCAGTATTTTACTACTCAAATACAACAAGAAATACTATTTCAAATGGACTGGGTATCACACAGAATGGCAGGTGACATAGTCTCCCAGTGCTTTACAGAGAAAAATATCGGTATTAATGATTCATTCTTCTTGTGCCAGAGACTGTCTCAGATAAAGTTTACTTTACAATTTTTACATATCGCTTTTAGTATAAATGCTGGTGCTATTTATTAGTGTCAGTGAGAACTTCATTACGGTGCTGTCTGAATTCCAAATACCCAGGTATTGATGCAAACAAGAGCAAGCATTTAGACTTTTGCCTAAGTCATGTTTTAGCAACCAGTGACTCGCTTATCTCTGAGGAAAAAATATCTGGTAAGAGCAGTGATGGTCAACAACAACTATGTTCTGAAGATGAAGCCAATATGATGATTTGCACAATTTTTTTTTGTCAAGTTATCGGAATTTTCCATGCTGGCATGAGGACAGATCAACTGAATTACAAATCAGTTGTCTGAGTAATTCTTCATAACATACAATGTTTCTTCTAGTTAACTAGCACATGGTGATTACCTGCCTCCTACCACTGATAATCTGAAAAACTGCCAAAATGTGGTCCTTACTCCACTCTTTGCAGGCTCACATTCCTCAAGATCACAAACTCAGCCAGGTCATGGTTGCTCAAGCTCAAGCTACCTCCAGTCCTTAACTATCCCCACTGCGTTGGTGAGCACCAGGTCCAGCAACACTTCACCTCTGGTTGGTCAGTCTGTCCAATACCCAAACCAGAAAGTTATCATCAATGGACTCCAGGAGTCTCCTGGATCGCTTGCAGCTCACTGTGTTGTTTTCCCAGTAGATATCTGAGTGGTTGTAATTCCCCATCAGGATGAGAGCCTGCAAGCACGTCACTTCTTGCAGCTGAAGCACGAAGATCTTGTCAACAGGCTCCCCTTGATCAGATTGCCCATAGTAGATCCTGACCACCAGCTGTCCTTTATTGGTCCCATCCCTAAGCTTAACCCATAGGCTCTCAACCTGTTCCTGACTGTTTCTCAGAGGGATCTACTTGCAGTCTATCCACTTCTTAATACGGAAGGCAACCCTTCCACCCCCCCTACTATTAACTGCCCACACATCTGCCTTTGCTGCCTGGCTTGCGGGAGAAACAGCACGGTAAACACTCAATTTCTTTTGCATTTTGCTGCCAGGATCCAAAGTCATGCACAGATTTCTACAGAAATTCGTAATTCGGAGTACTTCACCAGCATGCCCCCACTGCCAGCAGAATGCCTAGACATCGATGGGGACTGGAACACACTTCCTGTTATTTTTGAAGATAGGTACATGGATTTGCCTTGCAAAGGTGAGTGAAGCACCCTGAGTACAGCTTCATGAGACAGTTGGAACTGAGGAGGTTGCCTTCCCCAGCCCAATGTATTTGATCTCACTATCTTGGACTGGCTCCCTCTTGGATGAGAGCATGATCCCCTACAAAATGGAGCTGAAATCATCTAGTTTTTCTGATATTGAACTTTAGATTATTCACTGTAACTTCATGTTTTTTTCATTTAACACAAAGTTTAGTTGAAAGGGCTGGAGGCAAAATCCAGAAAGAAAAAAAAAAATTGGATTCTTGTTACAGTAACAGCACAACAAATTTCATACCCAGAGTGACATCTAGTGTTAAGAAAAGTCAGAACAAAAAACCTCACAATTTCTGTGAAGATCAACACTGTCCCCAAAAGGCAGTATTGCTTTTTTTAAAAATAATTTCCCCTAGAGTACCTAAATCAGATTTTTCATTAAGAAAATATTTAGTTCTGCAACGCTGAAGTACAACCTTGTAGTCTTTGCTTCCTTTTTCTTTTTAACCAACTATTAAGATTAGCAGAGAGGCAATATATATTAATACCATAAGTGACCATGGTCCAGTAATTATGGCTTGTTATTCAAAATTTCCACTCTTCCAGAGCTATCAAATTGCCTAAATTTTGACAGTGATAATTACTAATATTTAAGCCATTAAACTGTGTAATAAGCTGATTCACAAGCAAGATCTACACTACATATAATTGGTAGAACAGTAGGAATGTAAAGTGCCAGTTCTGGTTGATTTATTAGTGCTAGAAACTAGCAGTTCAGATAGATAGTATCAATAAAATATAGTTCCCTCAGTATAATTCTGTCTTTTTTTGGCCTAATTTTAACTTGTTTACTGATTATAATTCCAGTTAAATGAACTCTGGCATTTGCATTTGTAATATATTTCTTATGTAGAGATAATTTGTTTAGCATAAATATACATACTTTTCTAGGCCTTACAATCACTTTTCCAAGTCCCACATCACATTGGGGTAGTATGTTGTGCTGAGTGGAAGTTGCAGATACAAATTCTTTTCTTTTTTCTTTCTTTCAGATCAGGATTTGGATACTTTCCCAGATTTTGAGGTTCCTGCCAACACTCAAATTGATATAATAGACAAGAAGGAAAATCTTGCATCAAATGATGGCACTGTAGAAATGAAAGGAGACTTTCGGAAAGGTACTTTGCTAATACACACAGACAGGATAAATGGAAATCCTTGCTTGTATAGTGATACCGAAGGTGCTGCTTTTGCAGCCAAGGGTTTAACCCAGCACTCCACCTCTCAGGTATGTACAGCGAACAAAGAAGGCCAAAGGAAACCTGAAAACATTTGTGTTTCAAGTAAGGAAACTACTTCTGTCTCAGAGCTAAGCAATACAGAATGCGTATCAGAGGAGTCTAAAACATGCAAGGAAGTTTTTTTAAAAGACAATAGGCATTCAATGGGTATTACCTCTCAAGAGAAGAAATCTAGCAATAAGGGTGCCCATAAAAGTGAGCCCGTGTTGATTGTCAGTGCTCAGACTGAGTGCGGGGCATGTGGAACTGGTAGCTTGGAAAGCAGGACTGAAATACATAAAATGGCTGAATCTGGTCATCCTGAGAACAATTTCAGTTCTGAGCTTGCACTGAGTGAATTCACCAGGCTTGAAAGAACATCAGATCCAGACAGCAAGTCTCTTCAGCCTGTTTTGAAAGCTTTGCCCTCCCACAGCTTGGAGGTGAAGTTGTTTGCAAAGGAGCAACGAACTGAGGAGTGTGAAGAATTTACCCTGATGTCAGGGGTCATAAAGAGATCCTCCTCTATAATATCAGATTCGGGCATCGAAAGTGAACCAAGTTCAGTGGCGTGGTCTGATGCTCGAAGCCGGGCCCTGGAGCTGCCCAGTGATCGAGAGATCCTGCACCACTTGGTACGGAGACATGCCATCCACCGGAATTCCCTGGAGGGTGGGCACACAGAAAGCAATACCAGCCTGCCCAGCGGGATACAAGCATCTCTCACATCCATTAGTTCTTTGCCCTTTGAGGAAGAAGAGAGAGAAGTGGAGCTTACCAAACTGACCAAATCTGTCTCAGCTCCTCAGATCAGTAGCCCAGAGGAGCCTATGGAGGAGGTGGACATATCTAAACACATTGAAGCAACCTCAGGAGACTCGGGAGGATATTTAAAAAGCTGCAGGGAAACAGAGAATGGAGATGGGCAATTAATGATGGATTTTTCTGTGTGTCAGCTCACCACTGAAAGTGAGCAGCTAGAACCAAGAGGACCTCCCAAACCCTCTGCCAAAGACAGTAATGGCAACATAGAACTACAAAAGGAGGAGGCAGAGGAAGATTTCTCAGAGACTTACTGTAGTTTGGAATGTGCAAAACCACCTGCATGTAATCCTCTCAGAGATGATGACTTTGAATGTCAGTCACTGGAGAGCAATGATGAGTGCAGCTTAAAAACACCAAGGGCTAATAATTACGTGGACAAAAGTATAGACGAGTTTGATAAGTACATTACAGATCCAAAGGATATATCTAAGCCAGACAGCTTAAAAATAGAACAAGACTTGTACATCAATGTGAGAAAAACAGAAGAGGACAGTTTCTCACAAAGCATAAAGCTGGTACCACATATTTGTAATCCTGTTTCAGGTCCTTCAGAGACTTCAACAGAATTGGGCTCAATGCAAGGAGAATGCAATAGCTTTCTTGCTGATGAGAGCCTGCTGGTGTATACAGAAATGCAGGGGTTACAGGAAATTGAGCTCAACGACTCACCTGCCTCAGCAGATCCTGTTGCAGAATCCTGCCAGGACAAATATCCTCAGGAACTTGACAACCAAGAGCAGAAACTCGTAGCTAATGGCACCGGGTTTCACTCGGTTACAATGGACGGGGTAGCACTGGAAAGCAGAAAGGCTGTTGATGTGGTTAACCTCTCTGTCTCTTGCACGGCCACATGTCTTCCCTTTTCTTCTGTGCTCAAAGAGACCCCTGCGATGGTTGGCTTCTCCGCAAAGCAGGCTGCATTTCCCATCACACGCCAGCCTCTGGGCTCTTTTGGAGTTGTTTCTTCTCATTCAAATGAGGTGGATGAAGAGGCCAATGAAAGGATGCTGAAGTAAGAATGACTGATTAATTAATCAATGTTGCTATCATGTCATGACACCTTGAAAAAGCTCAGGGCCCTAATATGGAAATGGGTTGTGGCAAGGTGGGGGTCAGCCTTTTCTCTCAGGAAACAGCAATAGGACAAGAGGTAATGGCCTCAAGTTGTTCCAGGGGAGGTTCAGGTCAGATATTGGGATGAATTTCTTCTCAGAAGGAGTGGCGAGGTATTGGAACAGGTTGCCCAGGTAGACAGTAGAGTCACTTTCCCTAGACGTATTTAAAGAAAAGATTGATGTAATACTTATGGACATGGTTTAGTGGGCAATATTGGTGGTAGGTGGCCAGTGGGACCAGATGATCTTAGAGGTCTTTTCCAACCTTAATGATTCTGTGATAATGAAAACTTGTATTCAAAGACAGTTGCTACCTGAGAAATTACAGTCTAAGTAATCCAAATAGACATATGATTTATACATAATAAATAATCTAAGTAGACAGGAGACACAGAAACACAGAGAGACCCAAGATCTTCAGAGAAGTTAGGTCCTTAAACCTCATGGAAATGATTGGGATTTGGGTGTGTATATAGTCTTTAAGATTTTGCCCTCCATTATGAAGTCATGGTTACCCAGACTTGAGTACTGATCCTATATAATTGCAGTGCCATAGCTTTTTTTTCTCTTCTGCTTAATTTTACCAATTAACTAAGCTATGAAAGGGGATTGCAGCTGGGTTGAAGGGCATTAGCTTCAGTTTCTGAAACTGGAAAATGGGAGAATGGCCATTCAGGGTACCTTGAGAATAGATTCTTTTTTTTCCTCTCCTCTTTCTTAGCCTATTATCTTCCCTACATGCTGATTTCTCCCAATCAGAATAGAACCTTCTCATTTCTAGTTTGAGGGTTGGCTGTTGGATACCCAGTTCTACTGTGATTAATTAATGTATTCTCCAGTTTTTATCAGGCCAAAGAAAAATTTAAAAAAGAAATGAAGATTGAAGGATTTCTGTACAGTGACTTATCTGTACTAGCTTCTGATATCCCATATTTTCCACCAGAGGAAGAGGAAGAAAATTTGGAAGATGGAATTCACCTGGTTGTCTGTGTCCATGGATTGGATGGTAAGACCAGGAGGAACAGCTGTGTGTAAGCAACAGTGAAAAAAACAGATCTACAGGAAGTGTGAAAGTACAGAGAGCCTAAGGAAAACACTTATCTTAGAGTTTAGTTTTTATGTTATTATAATAGTCTAGGAGAATATTAAGTATTTAGCAAATGAGTACTGCAGCATATTTTTGTTTGTTTGTTTTATTTTATTATTATCTGCACCAAATTACATCAGTCCTTCAGCGTACAGTATGAGTACGTTACAGTAACTCTTCATGTCTTTTTGGAGATATGTGGTTGTTCAGCAAAATGCCACCAGGATAAAAGCATTACTTAACAAAGTATACCAATGTTGTAGGAAAGATTTTTGCTGGCTTTGGAATGTTGAAGAATAATCAATATTCACTGCACTTGAAGGCTGGCCTGGAATATTTTGAATAGATGCTTTCTAAGCAGAAAATGGATACGTTAAAGTTGAAACTTTTCTTAAAGTTATTTGTTTCGGTGGGCTAGGTGAAGGTGTTAATCTTGAGACTACAGAGAAGGAGGGACTGAGCCTCAGAAAAGTGTGAAACTCTCACTGACTTATGCAGGCATTGTTTGCCATTCAGTGTCCCAATGGCAGTAATGTGTTTCTCATAAAAAGTACATCCTTTTCCAGCAAAATAGTTCAGAATATCTCAGAATTTATCTAGTATGAAGTTGGGGCATTTTGGTCATCTTCCAAAATGTTATAAGACCGCATTTCAGAACCAGGTCTAATTGCAAGTACAGAGAGGCAGGCTATTCTGCATGTGTTTACCCATCCTTATACCCAAAGCACAGGTGCCAAGGACCCCAGAAGGTCTGTGGTGCACCTGGTGTTATCACTTGGTGCAAATTGGAAGGGACAGATATCTGCCTTTTTGTGACCCCTTGTCTTACCTACACTGTTCAGAAAATAGGGGACTGAGTTATTCTGAGCTTGATCTTTGCCCTGTCCTCCACACTATTTGTGCAGCTCATGCAGTGCCCAAAAGCAGGAGGTGAGGTCCAGCCCTGCTTGCACAGATATCAATGTTCTTGCTCTCCCACTGTTTCAGTGCATGATCCTACAGTGTGGTGAGCTGTCACGGCAGCACTTAGCAAGAGTTTCCTGGTGCAAAGGTGTATTAGAAGACAAAAGTATTAAATTAAGTCTCAATTATTTTTTCTGTCGATTTACATCTTATAAAGTATCATTTGTTTCTAGGTAACAGTGCAGATCTACGACTGGTAAAGACTTTTATAGAACTGGGACTCCCTAGTGGAAAACTGGACTTCCTAATGTCTGAAAGAAATCAGGTAGTACAGAGCTAAATTTTGTCTTACATTAGATCTCCTACAAGCTGTTGGTGTTGCTGAAACAGGGCCTTCAGAAATGCTTTCACAAGCTGGATTAAGCAATAGTACTGGGGAATTCAACGAGTTTTAGTAGGATTGAGCTCAAACACCTGTTCTTGTGTAAGATGTTAGGGAGATCAAACCCATTTGGAAATATTTAGAGCACTGAAGTCAAAAATGATTAGGTTATTACTTAAAAGACAAGAACTTACCAAAGAAAATTGATTTATCTTGTGAGTTTGAAACCTTTCAACCTCTGCCTGTTGGATGCTGAGTGACACAGCACCAACAGAAAGCAGCATGTTTAATTATGTTAAATTCTCTGGAGAATGTAAAATATCCATAAGGTGTTGTCAGCTTCTTTTGGTGAATCAACCATTGTTTCACCTGTTAGAATTTTTTGTGAGATTTATGTTCTTAAATGATAAAGAAACGTCTTTCAGGAAAATTCACTGCCAGTCCAAGCAGAGCAACAAAAATGAATTAAACACTTTGCTTTGCAGTGAACTCATATTTATGACACAGAGGCCTACATTTATGCATAAGATAAGGATTTCCAGTGCTGGATCAGAAACATTATTATGATTTAAGATCAGCTGAGAAACTTGAGTCAAAACTTGCCACCCTTTATTCAATAGCTTTTATACTTAGAAGTGACTAATTGGTGTTGGTCTATGAATTTGACACCTTCAGTGAACATCTCATTAGCTCTTACAGCGCCTCTACTTACCTGAGGTCATAATGGGAACTTTCAATCCTATAGTGTGAAAAGATGAGAAAGTTCCTATAGCACTGGAAATAGAATTGTTGTTGTTGTTGTTGTTGTTGTTTTTTAAGACGTGTTTTGATTCTTTAAAGCATCCAGTCACCTTTTTTTCCCTGCTCTGGGAACCATTCTGAAAATCATTCACAAAATCAAATGTTTAGCTGAATTTTCCTTAAGGGAGGAAAAGTCAAACCACCTTTTTTAGGTAGTCCTCTACTTGACAAGCTCAGTCAGGCTGAGATACTGAAGATACTGAATGATAGATGTATAACCTGGTGAAATATGACTTTTGATATGTTTTAGTTGTGATTAATGTCCAAGCTGGTATTTTTCCACTTTTAAACAACCTGAAAGATTTGGGATGATGAGTCTGAGAAGAAATCATTAATTATCAATGCAGACTAAACAAACAGGCAGGAGGTTAGTGGACTGTTTGTAGTTTATGTGAACATTTATTTTAATGCAGTACTGCAAAGTGAATATGCTCATGTTTTCTTTTGCTAGAGCTGCAATTAGCAAGATGGGTTGTTTCACAAAAGCATTAATTACTAGATATGTTTGCTCTGGATAGCTGCTCCAACATTTGATGATTGTTTCTGTGGCAACTTGTTAGTTATTTGATTTAGAGTCCTGTTCATTTGCCAGATGACACAGTTCTGAATAAGATCTGCCTGAAAATGTGTAGATCAAACAATATATATATATATATTTTTGTATCACAATTTGCCATTACTGTTGGAAGCAAAAAATTGTTTAAGTCTCTCTCTGGCACACATTCTCTTATTGATATTGTTGAATAACAAACACATAACATTCACACAACATTTCACTAAATGGCCTAATAATTTTGTGATCACATCCTTAGCATCCACATCACCCATGTATGCATAAAAATATGTAGCTTGCTCCAAAAGTAATGCTTCCTATTTATTTTCATGGAAACTACAACAGTTACGAAGAACACAATTGCACTATTTGATAGACCAAGTTCTCAGGTACAAAATGCTATTTTTCTTCGTAGTCACCAGCAATAGCTATGCATTTTCACCAGTGATGAACAGAAGCCTGCATACCATGCGTATAAAAATATGCAATAGCAGAGGTGACCTGCTGTCACCACTTCTGAAACATACCACCCACCGACTCACTGTGTTCACATCCACTGTTTGTTCTCCGTAAACAATCAGTAAGCATCAGTGAGTATCAGTGGGTGCCATTTTTTCCACATGGAGGAAATCAGTGACACACCTTTGCTTCTTACACACTTACTTCCATGTCAGGCACCATTCTGTCAGACTGCCTCTCTGCTGCCATCTGTCACACAACAACAAAATGTAACAGAACATTTGCTGGAAGGTTCAACCTCTACCACCGTACCACCAACATCTGCCTCTGACATTGTTGGCCAACATAATAAGATGGGATGCATTACTTTCAGAGCAGACCTTGTATAATGCTGTAAACTATCATAGTAATCCGTTCAATTCGAAATGTCAAAAGCTTTTATTTGTTGTGCAGAATATGGCACAGAGGCTGAGCATTAGCAATTCTCACCACTATTAAGTCAGGCCACTTCAAGTCTTAATTATGAATCGGAAATCACAGAATCACAGAATCACATAATTATAGGGGTTGGAAGGGATGTCTAGAGATCATCGAGTCCAATCCTCCTGCAAAGCAGGACCCTTACAGCAGGCTGCACTGGTAGGCATTCAGATGGGTTTTGAATATTTCCAGAGAAGGAGAAATCACTCAGCCTGACATTGTTAGACTTACTATTAACAAATTATAGGCCCAGGTTAATATTATCATGCCTAAGATAAGATAGAGGCACTGTTGTTGGAGAAAACAGAAGCAACCACGGAAAGTGATTTAACCCCTTAAAATACTGTCTTCTACAGGGTCCTGTTTCCACTTCCTACAGAGAAAGTGTAGGATTAATCTTGTCCAAAATTTAATACTCATGTTAAGTGTCTGAAGCTAGAAACACAATATATAGTCAAATAAACTCTGACAAAAGATTTTGCCTTACCTCACCTGAGAGCTCAGTGAAGACAGTGAATTTCCACACAGGCTGTACCAACAGCCATGTGATTGATAGTAACCAGTTGTTTCTGATAATGCAAGAAATACTTGTCTTGAGAAAGTTTGCAATGTTAGCTGGAATATTTTTCTAATAAACTGAAAGTGAAATTTCACGATTGTTTTCAAAGAGCTTAAATTTTTAGAAGATCAGGAGTCTGAGAAAAATTTTGTCCCCAGTGACCATTTATATAGAAAATTTGGAATAGTTATTACTTTTGTGCTTATGATTTATTTTGAAAATAACAATAGCCTGGGATATATGTATACTGCAATAATTTTTGATTCACCTACTGAAACCTTTTTTCACCAGACTGATACTTTTGCTGATTTTGATACAATGACCGACCGATTGTTGGATGAAATTATTCAGCATATTCAGTTGTATAACCTCTCCATATCCCGGATAAGGTAAGCATTCTGACAGTTAATTGTCTGTAGCTATCTGTGGCCATGAGCATCATTCAGTGAAATTAGCTTTTCCAAAAGTGCCCTATGTCAAAAGCCATTGAGGTCAGTGAGCTGAATTTTTACATTGTAGCAGGTGGTAGAGAGTAGTAATGAATATAAAATGACAGCTAAATGATGCTACTAAAAGCCCTGATAGAGGCCAATTGAGAGCAATTTATGTTGCCCTTATATTTAATTTAAATATCATAAGCGTGTTTTTGCATTTATATTATTCTGTCTTTCCCAACAGTTTTATTGGACATTCCCTTGGTAATGTCATCATCCGATCTGTACTAACTCGCCCCAGGTTTCGCTATTACCTCAACAAGTTGCATACCTTCCTGTCCCTCTCTGGGCCTCACCTTGGAACCCTTTACAACAACAGTACTTTGGTTAGTACAGGTAAGAGTTAATGGGAGAGCACCTACTGCATGGTCAGAGGCTGCTCCCTGGAAAATCCATAGGTGTAGAGCAACGAAAGAAGAACTCTCTTCCTCTGTGTTCTTCCACTTCTCTTTATACTGCCAATAAATAGAGGCATTTCCAAAGCTGAAGAAAACACCATTCTGTGGGAATTGAATGTCCTGATGTTTAGCCTTTCTGGATGTTTATGTTACCACAACACTGGACAATCCAAGTGAGACACCTAGACTTTTCTCCTTGTTTATTAGCAATACAAGAGGAAACAAAAACATAAAATAAGGGAGTTAAAGTGCTAACCTTACTGTATTCACTTTGAGTTTATTATTAAAGGCACATATCTAATCCCTTTAGTTGATAATTAGCAAAAAGATAAAAATATACACAAATTTTCATTGCAGGTCTGTGGCTCATGCAGAAATTGAAAAAATCAGGGTCACTTTTGCAATTGACCTTCAGGGACAATGCAGATCTGCGCAAGTGTTTCCTTTACCAGCTCAGCCAAAAAACAGGTGAGTGGGACTTATTGTAATTGTGCAGATGTTGGTAGTTATTCCAAAGGATTCTGCTAGATTTCCATGTCCTCCAAGGAGTAAAAAATATGCACGCTATTACTGATCATTCTTTAAATGTTCTGGCTTTCAAGAATGGCTTCTCTTTCTAACATTAATATCTGTTTTATTTGTGTTTTTTTTCTGCACCAGTTATAAATTAATATAGTTGCCAAACAGTTAGTGCCCAATTAAAGCCTCCATGATGAAGCAAACCTGCACCTAATTTCATATTCTTCAAGCAAGAAATAACAGGCCACCATCACTGAATTTATTTTAATAGATGCAAATCATTTTTTCTTCTTTCTTATTATTTTTTTAATTTAACATCTCTTATCTCTAGGAAATAGATGCTGTGAGATGAAGAGCAAATTTTTTTCATGTCTATTGTGACAACTCTGTACTGCAGAGTGAGATATATGGCCTCACAATGCAAAAATGTTGTCTGCACAGTGATCATATTACCCCTTCTTTGGTGTACCATGAATAAAAATAAATGAAATAAATTATGCTTTCCCTAAGAAAAGAAAGTTAGCATAATCCTTCTGCTCAGGCAAATGTATTCTTCTAAGTGTTATTTTTAATGTTGCATATGAGCAAACTTGTGCTAAGTATGCGTTTACTGGTTTTGTTTCTACAATTTTTGTTTCTACTGTTACTTAATCATTTGTTTTGAGCACTATTCCATTTTTAAAAGAAAAAAAGCTGTTTCACAAAATAAAACAACAATTTCTACTTTCTTAACAGAATTTAGACATTGAGTTACCAAGACACTTACTGGCATTCTAAGTTTTACTTAAAAAAAATAAAAAAAATTCACCTGTCTTCCTCCCAGTTCCCGATCAGAAACCCAAAGCTGCAAAAATAGAATCAGTATTCATGTTCTCAGAACCTTCTTTCTACATGGACAGTCACTAACTGATACTTAATTTTTTTCTCGCACTCCATTATGTTGCTGTTAGAAAATGAAAACCATGTAAGATAAGTACAATTTCTTAATTTTTTTTTTTTTTCTGACAGACATAGAGCTGTTTAATAATTTTCTGAACACAGTACATGATCTAATTAATGTTCCTTATGCTTGTCTTAAAATGAAAAACATTACTCTCTATTGAGCCACTTCACATAAGATTTTAGTTATGGTAAAACTCACTGATGCTTCACCTACATCTTGCTCCAAAGCAAAAGCCAAAAACAAAATTGGTTTAATTACACAGGAAGAAAATGATGGTCTCAGTCATATTTAGTAAAGGTAGTTGGCAGAGCTCTCTTGTGGTGGTGATGGTCAACTTTTCTATGAAATCTAGAATGCCAAGGAATTGGTTCTGGACCTAATTTCTATAAGGGGAAGGGAAGGATGAAGGTCAAACACACAGCCCTCCTGTGTTCAGAATAATCTCTGGCCTACTAGCCTCCATCATCTGTGTTCATTCTCCTACTTTTCCCCTGAATGAGGGTGATGGAGGGCTCAAGAAACCGCATATAGAGTAAGCAGCAGAGTGGCAGCCCCATTGCCTCCATAAAAGAGGGAGAATTCATGGTTTTGAGTCAATGTACCATCACCATATATTTATCCCTGCAGGATGCAGGGACTGGATCCCAAGACTCTTTCCATACTGATGTAATAGTGTGATGTCATAGCAAAGACATTGATTTTTTTCCTCCCACTTTCCTTCAATTCTTTTTTCTATTTTACTAGTCGTTTGGATTTTTGTGTGTTATTTTTTGAATGTGATCCCCAATTATGTGAATTGTAAGTACGCATGTGTTTCCAGTATTTACAGGCATAAATATTCGCAAGGTGAAGATTCTAATCAATCACTATTTGAAACCAAGACAGTTCTTGCTTTTTTTTGTTGTTGTTCCTATTGTTGATATATAATTAACCTATATGTGCACTGGTAAGTAATAAATAGTTCACAAAAGTAGGATAAATAGTTTTAAAACTAATCTTATGAATTTTAGTTTGTGCTTTATGTTTAAATTATTCTTTAAGTATTTTGCACTATGGATTTTAAAGTGTTATTTAACATGAATGTGTTTGTAATGCCCATCATTGTGCTGGACCAGAGAAGTTGTGTATGCCCTATCTCTGGAGGCATTCAAGGCCAGATTGGATGGTGCCCTGGGCAGCCTTATCTAGTGTCTGATTTAGTGGTTGGCAGCCTTGCCCACAGCAAGGAGGTTGGAATGGCTTCTGTGATTCTATAATGGATTCTGTGATTCTATTATAAATGTATTTAATGCATTTGTTTATTACAGGTCTTCAGTACTTTAAAAATGTTGTATTAGTGGCCTCACCCCAAGACAGATATGTACCCTTTCATTCAGCAAGAATAGAAATGTGCAAAAATGCACTCAAAGACAGGCATACAGGTATGTTTAAGATCTTTTCTGTATTTGCAAAGCTGTTGAGAAGTAGTGTTTTTGTGTAACTGTGTTTGTTTTATCACAAGAGTCTTTCATCAGTGTGATCAAAACTCAGATGCATATTTGATAAGGAAGAAAGTGTTGTCTTCCCACAGGAAATGACTAAAATTAAGAAAAGCTTTTAAAGATGTTATTTGTTTGATGAATATAAATTTCAATTAGGTTGCGGTCAAAGATTTCTTACTGATTCTTCCCCTTGCCCTCCTAATTATTTTTTTTAAAGTGATGAAAATAGTACTAGTTCTTAACAATGCTTCTCCTTAGTTTACTGAATTATTAGTATTGTCTCATACAATAAAATCTCCCTAAGCACATCCAAAGTTAATGAGTTTTCTCTTTGTTTTCAGTAGTGTTTGGATGATTGCCATGTAATTTGGAGATCTAAAATCATATTGGTTTGTAACAAAATCATGCAAAGCACATCAGGACTCAATCCATCAGATGCCTAGCTCTCCTGTGAGCACAGTCTGTGCACTGTTCCTAGAATTGCCTTTGTTACTTACAGTTTCTCTCATTTATAGAATATTCCATCGTTTCAGTCCGACACTAGTTCCAGAAATAATGTTCAGTATAACTTTATACGTCTCACATGTATGATTACCTAGAAATGGAAGTACTCCTTGGAAGTAGAGACACCCAAAACCAAAAAGTCAACATGGTTGCCTTCATGCAGTTCTTTCTTTTTTACCCCAGATATGTACCAGGGACATCTTTGATCTAGTATATGCCAGACCTACATTCAATGTATGTTCAAGAGTACAAGTTTCCTGAGCTGTTGTTATTGCCCTATAAACTCCTGAGCTGAGAAAAGACATGATGATCTTCCTGCATCAGATTCTCCAGAGAAACCCAAATAGGCCTCTATGTCTTGCCAGACTGTTTTGCATTCAGCTTCACAGACAGCATAAGTCCAACCCTCTTCCCCAGAGGAAATGAGTATTTCCTTCCATCCCAGGAGAAATAGGACTAAGCGCTGAGATGTGTCCCACTCTTTGTGCTAGGGGCTTCACTAGACTTCTCTGGGTAGAGAATGAAGAATGACATTTGTAACATGCTGTTACTTGCCAAATCTTTGTAATAAAGTGTTTTCGATTGCATTTTGTCCTTGTTTCCATTTTCCATTGAGATTGACCTTATATGACATGGAAGGAAAGAGGAGATGCGGCATCTTTGGCATGTAGGTGTAACATCTAAAATCTTTTGCAGGTCCTGTTTATGCAGAAATGATTAACAATCTACTTCAGCCTTTAATTGGGGCAAAGGACTGCACTTTGATCAGACACAACGTGTTCCATGCTCTACCAAACACCGCCAACACATTGATAGGCCGAGCTGCCCACATTGCTGTGCTGGACTCCGAACTTTTCCTGGAGAAATTTTTCCTTGTGGCAGGACTCAACTACTTCAAATAGTGCCTGAAGTGTGGGTAACAGAAGCAAACCATTTCGTTGAATGGAGGAGAATCCCTTAGCCAAAAGCTTCTAGTATTAGAAATGAGATCAGGTGGGACTTTCAGACTCTATCCATTTCCATTTCTGTTTCCAGAAAATAAAGTGCTATGGCTTTAAGGCATTCAGGCTTCCAAATATTGGTGCTTTTGGAAGAAACAATTATTCCTTTTCAGTTTTTATGTTGTTTGTTCACATAAAGACATGAGTGAATTCCAAAGGAGAGAATAAGAATATAGATGGTTAATTATCTAAATGAGGTGTGACCAACGTGTTTGCAATTTCTCTCAAATACTAACCCAGGAACTTAGCTGTTCTTGATTTAATGCTTATTTATGTATTAACAAACACATCTGTAGCACTTTGGGATGATTAAAACAAGAGGAAAGAAACGTATATGAACTCAGGTTAAAACCTCCTTTATGACGAACTGAAAAGTCAACATTCATGAAAGTTTCAATGTTTCCATTTGTCAAAACAAAATGATTTCATTATTTGTAATAATTTGTAACATGCACATATTCATATCATGGAAAGGGAGAAATATTTAACATAGAATGAAAAAAAAATCTTGATATTTGTCTTTTTTAAGAAGCCCTAAAATTAGTTAAAATTTGGTTCAAATTAGAAGCTGCCAAACTGATAAGAGACTATTGGATTACTTGTGAAATAACAGTGGCATCTGTTAAGACTTCTGTTTACATTTATAAAATACCATTATTGTACTCGTCATTATAACCTTAGAGTTAAAATTTTTACTTTTACATTTGTATCCAAATACATTTACCCCAAGATAATTGTTTCTATATATCGTTCTGACCCTGAAATTCAAAATTTGACCAGTAATACCCCTGTAAAAATAATCTGATGGAAATGGATCGGTGACCAAGAGCAGTAACGATTATGGAAAGCTCAAAAACATAAGGCTTCCTCTGCAATGCTTCAACAAGGTTTTACTAATGCCCATCTCCAGTGCCATGTGCAGTCCTAATTATTTTATGGTTACAGCTTGTTAAAACATTTAAAAAATTATTAATACAATGATATCAGAATTCTTTTTAAGAGTATGGAAAATAACCCATTTTTCACTTTTCTATTTTGCATTTTTTTTAAATTAAAAGTTACCAGCTTTTTAAATGACAAATTTCAATGAATTTCTATAAGTTTTCATACCATTTTGATAAATTTTCAACGTCACAGCAGTTTTTTCAAATAAAAAAGGAAAGTGAGTAATTCTTCACAAATATTTTTGTTCGGAAGGAATACCATTTTTTTTACTGAAAGTGTAATTTGTTTAGAAACATAACTGACCAACCTTGTATAACGAAGGAAATGAACATAAAAAGTGACAAAGTTGGTTCCAGATGTCAAAACAGAGATCTAACATAAAGTGGTGTAGATTTCTGAAATAGGAGAACTGAAAAATGAAAACAAAAAAACTCACAGGGAAACCCCAGGGAAATATTTGTACACACACAAGATAAAATTTGTTGTGTTCTAAAGAAGAAAAGTGGAAAAATTACATAGAATTAGTTCAAGAAAAGAGTTGCTAGCAAATTGAAATGAAGATGATCTAGTTGTGTAGGCATGTTTTGAAATAGAAAGGAATAAGTAGGAATATACAAAAAGCGGAATATACAAAAAGCTGAGACTAAGATCATATGAAAACAGGAAGGTATATTTCACTTAAAAATCATCTTCTGCCCTTCAAAAGTGACACTGAAATTAAATAGAAAGAGTTACATGGTGCATTTAAATAGTGACAGGTTTTGTAAACATTAAATATTGCTGTAATACTTGAATAGGTGGATACTATTGTGGGTTGGTTTTTTTTCTTTTTTTCTTTTTTTGTTTTCCTTTTAAAAATTAACATTTTAAAGCTAGAAGCTGAATTTACTCAGTTAAAAATAAATTCTGTGCCAGGAATCGAGAACTTCTGGTACCACATCTTGTTTTTGGAAGCCTTTATGGTTTTTCGGCCTCAAAATTTTAGTGCCAACTAAACTTATGTGTCAGCATCCTTCTTCCCTGGTAAACTACACAATGTTAAACATATTGAGACTTTTAGGTTAAGCTTTTATACAATGCAGTGGTTTTGATTTGAAGACACTGACTCCTAAGGAGTATGTGAATCACAAGGAAGAAAAGCAATCCCCAAATATCAGCAGTCTTCAGTGAGTTCTGTAGTGATCTGTTCCTCTTTTAGAAAATTTTCATGAGTCTGCACATGGAAATTTTTTGAAGTTACTGAGAGGCCAGTTTACACATATATACATACTTAATGCATGCATGTGTGTATGTACTGTATACAAAGAAGTACAACAAAAGAGTTATGCTTACTTCAAGGTCTCACAATGCCGTTTTTTTTAATCCTGAGTATACTGAATATGACAACATACCAGTGTTGTGCTTCTTAAACTTAGATTGATGATTTCTTGCCTTGCACATTAGACAGCATTCTTAACTTTTTGTTCACATGACTGAGGTCTCTTTTGTATTACTGCAGAAATTGGTGGCCCTTTCAATACTCTACACTGCTATCAATACTGTGATTGATGGATGAACATACCTAAAAGTTTCTGTGTTCCTATACGTACAGTGTTCTTCCACAGCCTGGAGTCTGATTTCAGTGGAGTTTGATTAGGTCCATGCAACTTGCTCCTTAGAGGATGTAATAGAAAGCTTCTATAGAGCCTCCGAAAAAATTTAGGAGACATCATTTCACTGAAATGATGTAACACAGATTTTATCTTTCTTATGCTGCCAGAACATTATGGGAAATATTAGCAATAACTGTCTAGCTTATCTTTCATTCTGAGGTTCTCAGAATAGTCTCCCTCTTTTTTTTTCTTCTTTTCTTCTTTTTAATAGGATATTGCCTTGATAATAACACAGGATATTTTAAGTCTGCTATAGCAGTATAAAACATCTAATTGGTTGGACTTTGTCACAATACAGCAATCAGCATTGACTCATTTTTAGAAGGTTTTTATATGTTGATTTATATAGAGAGAAATATATATTAAGAATTAACTTTGTAGCAAATATCAGCTGTACAGTGAGCATCTTTTATGTTAACCTTTGGAATTTGAATGTATTGTCCTTTCATATAAAGCTTCTTTATATAAATTTAATTCCCTTAGCAGTATTGATAAGGGTTTCCCTTCAAACTGCAAACATTTGCTTTGATATATCTGTGGAGGCTGTGCTTATTTCTTAAGCAAAGCCCTTACATTCACAATGGAGAAGGCAGTTTTTCAAGAAGTCGGACAGAGTGGGGGACATGACTGTATTTGAAATGAAACTCATCTCTGTGGGATTCTTCTCTAGAGAGAAAAGAAAAAAAAAAACCAGCAACATAATGTTTCTTCCAGGCTCCAATGAGTAAAATAAGTTTGTCTAGTGAGGTTTGACAGATAGCCCAGATGAATAAATTCTCTCAAGGAAAGATGATAGATCACAAGAAGGAAAAGGGCAACAAAGAGTAAGGATCCGAGGACCTTGAAGGGCAATATTAAAAGCTAAAGGAAAGGAAGGAAGACAGGAAAGTGCACTTAATGTAAGACTTTTTTTGGGTGCCTAGAACGTATGTGAAAACTGGACTGGATCACACTTGTAATTATTAGCTATTCTGTTTTATTCTTTGAGGTGCAAATTTTCACTGGTACAGCTGGATAACAAGAAAACACTAGAGACAAATCATTTAAAATTTGGCTAGAAATGAGTCTATTCTCAGCTTCCAGTCATGCCTATTTCTCTTTAACAAAATTGTTCACTTCTTTCCAACATCAGGTCTTTCCACTGACGGTAGTGGAAGCTGAAATTGATTGGCTTTAAAAGATTGTATCCTAAAGGTTTGAAATCCTAGCACAGAGCTTTGGAAATTACTACTAGGAATACTGAGCTTTTACTTCAAAGTACTTCATAAATATTCACTGACCAATCCTCTTTACTGTTCCCTTGCTTAAGATAGGCCAGGCTTGAAAGAGAAAGCTATTACATGGTTATGTGAAAACTAGGAATTCAGGCCAAAGCTTTCATTAGGACTCGTAGGTTCCTCTGGTGCTTTCTGCATGTTAAGAGAAGAAGATCTCTTCCTTTCTACTGCTGCATTTGACATAGCTAACTGGTGATACAGGAGGAAAGAGAGAACTTGTAACAGTAGAGTTAGACCCATTTGAAGGTTTATGTAAGTATCATCTCATTATATAATGATTAGTCATGGTGCACTTCTGCAGTAGTTATAGCATGCCAATATGTATCAACCTAGCTGAATGACTGTTTTCTTTACGGACTTAAATTTCCATTTAAAAATTATCATCAGGAGAGACCACCATATTTCACTCCAAGCTGGTCATTTGGATGCTAAATGTCATGCCCATAGAGAATTCTCTTAAGAGTGTTTTAATTCAACAATTTTGATTTTGAATGTTATTAAGTAATTGCCAAGTCCTAGGTCAATCTTTAATATTTATTTACCCCTTCCTTTTGAAACAAATGTTTCAAAAAATGTGTTGTGACCACAGCAAGACCTTATGGTTCTCCTAATTTGCTATCCCTTGAGTAACCTAAATTACCTTAAGCAATTCTGCTTTGCCCAGTCATTCCAAAGTTTGCACAGTTGCTTTTCCATTAACTGATCCATCTCCTGCTTTTCTTTTTGCTAAAGCTTCCATGAATACCTTTTCTCTTCATCCTTCAATCCTTACCTTCAAACAAAGCTACAAAATTATCTCATTACCTGAACACCTTTGATAGTCTCAAGAATAACCCTGGTGACTGTACCAACAAGTATATCATATCATCACCTTTTGTAGGCCTCTCTTTTAGCATGTAACATGTAGTCCTACTTTGCACTCCTGCATTCCCACTATGATGCTAATTCCTGTTTTTACATATTTTATTTAATGTGATCTTAGTCATAGTTAATCTTTAGGTAAAGTCTATGATGCACAGAAGCCTAATGAGAGTCGTATCCACCCTGGCATTAGAGACAGCTATGTTTTCTCACCTTGTGACCATCAGACCTATGGCATGCTGCTTCCCAACAGGTTGTGTGACCTGAAAGAGCTGCTGTTTCCTCTCTGTTTTAGTAAGACTGTATAATTCATGCACGCTTCCCTAAGAGAAGTCCATGCACTGGATAGAAATGGTTATAAAAACAATTTCATCACTGTAGAGCCGTTTTAAATGCAGATGAGCTAGGCCTTCTCTGTATAGCATAAGAGCATAAAGAATAAATATGTATAAACTCTGCTTATGCAAAAGTTCAGGCTGAATTAACTTCTATTACAACCTTGAAACTTGATTTATCTGCTTTTGTAAATTCAATTCTCTACTTCCACACAAAGCACTGGAAGATCCTATTATCTGTGCAGGAAACTAATCACATCTGTGCAAAACTGATTCTCATATGTACATGTGCGTGCCAGAAATCCATTAGGTATATGCGTGAAGTTACACATCTTCAAGCAACTTCTTCATTGGAAAAATAAGAAACTGCGGCATAGTAAATAGGACTGCTCTTATTCAGTCTGGCAAGTGGTTCAGACTTGGAGAGCTATCAACTGCAAACAAATGGCTCATCCAAAGGAACAAAAAAAAACCTCCGTGAAGACTAGCTGAAAGTCCAGTCTCAAATAACTTTTTTGTTTGTTTGTTTTGTTTTGTCAGAGTTGGTGGTTCAAATACTGTGAGGGCCTCATTTATTCTACATCTCCCATACAAAGATTAAGTCTCGTAAATAGAACAGCCAAGAGCCCCGGTATTTCAGTTTTCATGATGGTTTCCAGCAATTAATTTAAGAATTTTAATTCCTTCCTGAATGCTAAAGAACTTGTAAAAATCTTCCCAATTCTGGAGAAATGCTCACTTACATATGTGGATGTCTACCTGCATTATTCCTCATGGTGGAAAGATATCAAGGTATTTCTTATACAGTATTATAGATGCAGCTGTATGCACTGCAGATCTTTTTGATCTAAGATGTCACCACTTTCAGTAAAAGTAATAACACATAATTTAGTTCTGTATTCCCTACATACCATTTGAGTGATATGCCTAATATACCTATGTATATAGAAAGTGTCTTTTCCATGATATATTCTTACATGTAATTAATGTATATTGCCATATATAGTGTATGTATATCAAACTGTTCTTTGAAGCTGGTTGTGACTACAGAGTCTAATAGGTTTCTGTTCCTTTTGGGGGAACATTTTTGTTATCTTCCAGAGCTCCTGTGAAGGAGAATTTTGCTGGTTTCCTCACCTCACTGGAGGAGAGATTGGTTTGCACAGAGGTTGCCTCTTGGCAAACCATTCATTTGACTAATTTTATCTAAGCAGCTTTGAATTTGCTGTGTGTTATTTGCCAGTTCTGTGGCTTCCATGGTTAGTGTAACATGTGAAACCCAGCTGCACTGTCTTTTGACACAGGAAGGTTGCCACCATTTTTAACTATTTCTTGACATCCACCCTTTTCTACTAAGCATTCATTTTTAAGCTGATAGGTCAGTGATTAGTAAGCTCTGTTTACTTGTTGTGTATATTTGGCTATACATCCAGTGTGGGGAATTTCTTCTTCTGTTAAATCTCTTTATGAAGTTTGTGGGAGATCAATCTAGACAAATGATAGCACTGCATTTTGAATGCATGTCTGAAAGTAAAATCACATACTCAGTAGTTTATTCTAGGTTTATTTTCACTGTTTGTTTTACCAAGAAGGAAGCAATACTGGTGCTTGGGCCCATGCATTTTAGAATTATCCTTCTGAGTGAGAATCTGGATCAGTATATTCCTAAACACAAAGTTCAGAAATAAACTGAAATTCATATGTATGTCTTGTTATTTGTACTTTAATAGCCAACTTTCTTAAATTATGAACAGCTTAATGGTTCAGTTTAACACAGGATTGGAGTTCACTGAGTTTAATAATGAATCTGAAGAATTTTTCTAACCATCTAGGACTAAAGCCTCTATCATCTATTTAAATCTATCAATGCATACTCATACACAAAATCTGAGATTTAATTTCCATCTTTTAAATTTCCCACTTATGTTCAGACAGTCACAGCATCTAGGATATCAGAAAAATGCAGTTTTCTCTGTGATTGTAATTAGCTTTAACAAACAGTACAAACTTTAGTTGGGAGGACTTGCTTTCTAGGGAACTTCTGGTCTTGCTTAGAGGGAACTTGTGACAACAAGTCTGTTTAATTTAGATAATTCACAGGAACAGGCGAATCCCCACCTCTGTCTTATCCCTCTAATCCATGCAGCAAATTTCACACTCAGGTGTATAAAATCAGAAAATTATGGTTCATATTCCAAACAAAACACATCTGTGAGGCAGGACTTGCTTGTTGTCATATCTTTCCCTCTATGTGATGTGCATAGGCAATTACTGTTTTTGACACTGGAACCATTGTTTTGTATTGAGAGTCTTGGAAAAGTTGTAAACTCCCTTTTAAAAAGTATTAAGATTACAACTCTCAAAATCCAGCTGTAACTTTTTGATATTTAAGGTTAGTGTGGTCACCAGAAGTAACTTCTCAGCTGCACAGTATCTATTCAAGTGGAACACCTTTACAGTGCTGGATTCATTCTCAACTCCATGGTGACACCTTAGATGTGACCTTTACTGTTCCGCCGCTGACAAATGGAATAGAATTTGGATGAAAGAAGCACACTTCTATGAAGATACTGTGGGGTTTTTTTTGTTCATTTGTTTTTTCTTTTTTTCCAAGATAAACAACTGACACTGTGGGGCTGAGTTTCAAGTGATTAATTGCAATTTTAATCAGCTCAATTAAAATAATAGTAGTAATTTAAAACAAACAAACAAACAAACAAACAAAAAAACCCAACATAACAACAAATCAGGAGACTGACCCCAGGACTTAATAACCATTTGTACCCATCACAGTGGTTGTAAAATACTAGCACTGGTTAACATGCCCGTATTTGTACACACAGGCTGCAAAGCAATGCATCTGAGATACTTTGTTCTCCAAGTCCTGTACTCCAAGGCTGATTGTTCAGGGTGAGAAATATGCATGATATAACTGGTCGATGTACCATCTTCTGCAAATTTGGGTTTAAAGCCAGTAATTTTATATGGAGGCTGAACTTCGCAGATGACTAATCTCTGGTATTTTTAAGTCTAACTATTTCTGTGGTCTGAATATGAGAACAACTGATTCTGTCATGTGGCACTAGAGGTTGTATTTCTAAAATATATATTATTACATCTGATTGAGGCAGTTATGTTTCTTTGAAATTATATTTCAAATCAGACAGAAGAGGCAATAATTAGAGTCTGTGAGCTTGGAAATTTTGTACTGTGTATTTATTTATAAGAATATTAGAAGAATTACAACACATGTTCTGTTCTGATTCTCTCTAATTTACTTTCTTTTCCCTAATGAGCATTTGTCAATTGCCACATACTTCAATTTTATTTAACTATGTCTGTCAAGATATGAGAGACATATCAAAAAAAAAAAAAAAAAGAAAAGAAAAAAAAAGAAAAAACAATCTCACGAAATGGAAACGAGTGAAGTTGAATCAGTTCCATGACATTTTGGGGAAAATGCAGGCATGAATCAGTTTTCTTGAAATGTACGTTCTGACTCAGCATTCACAAGGTCTTGACTAAAGGTCTCATCCTGAGAAATGCTGCTCAAATGCACTTTTCTGTAATGGGCCAGATCCTCAAGTGGCTTAATGTGGTAAAGCAGTTTATACCATGCAAGGATCTTGCTGAAAGGCAGCCAGTAGCATTCATGGCATCTCATAGATGGACCATCAGAAGATAAAAAATGTCCTGAGTTCTTTCTAAGGCCAATTTTCCAATTGGTCAATTGTGTTTTAGAAGTAATGTCTTTTTAGACAAATGCAGACCTCTTCAAGGGATCAAGTCAATGGATTAATGTGGACAGATCCTTATAGGTTAAGGGAAAGGGCTTTTAATTTTTAACTCTACTACTTAGAATCATGATCATACAAAAAAAGTGAAGAAATATCTGACATGGTCCCTTGTATAAACAAGATCATGAATGTAAAGCTTATAATGCCACTGTGAAATTTTAATGCTTATTTATTATGGTTATGAGGAAACCTGTACAATAAGATGATGATAATAATAATGAATAGTCATCAGTGCCAATATGATTCTACTATTTTTCTACATATGCTTTATTGTGGCATTTTGTGTAGCTTGTGTTCTGTGTAAAGAAATGTCAATAAAATCTTTGCTTCCTTTTGTCTGTACTTTGTGTGGTTCTAATATTTACAAAAGAAGTCCCAATATATTTTTGTCTATATACTGTGAGGGAATATGATGCCAGCAATAAAGAGAAGTAGAATATAAAATTCTGAAAACATGAAGCAAGAAAATGTATGTGCTGTATAAGGAGTCTTGGCCAATTTGTATTAGGAATTTCTGCTTGAAAAGACTAGAAAGCTCTGAATCAGTAATGCATGGAAATTATTAAATAAGCTAATCACGACTTAAAAGGCTTTTAATGTGGAACTCATATTGTCTGATTAAATGAATCTGGTAAACACTAAAGGCAGCAACTTATTTAGTGCTTGAATGCTTCTTTTGTAGGCCTTTGTATGTCTGATGTTTAAGAACTAATTTCAGGAATATGATTCATAACCAGACTTCTCTGGTACCAAAAAGTTGAGGCAATGAATCTGTATGCAGCTGTATACCATCACCATGAATTTACATAAATTGGTGGTGGGATGGGGATGTTTCTGCTTCTTCATGCCTCTTTGGCAATGTCTGTAGCAGTTAACTGTACAAGGAAAGGGCATTTCTGCTTTTTGTCAAGTTCTGGTTTTATCCCACAGATTTCCAGAAAAATACATTTATACTAAAATTGGTCAAAGGTTTATGGGAACAATACAAGTATCTGCTTTATCCTCACCTAAAACTATATGGATATATCCCTGTCTATTTGTTTCATTTTACCACAGATACGATTACTGATGCTATCAGTGATATAGTATGGCAGGATGGGATCCATCACCTTGTGAAATGAAAAGGAAGGAAGTGAGGAAGAGATGTGTGCAGTCCCAGAAGAAATTTCCCTTTTGATAATAATTACATTGAAATCTCACAAGTCAGAAAATGGATTGACCCTACCATTATTCCAACAAGTCATTCATCCACCCTCAAAATATTACAGGACCTGGCATATTTTCTGGGATTTGGCAAAAATGCACTTCAAAGCAGTTCAGATAAGCAGATAAGTAGATACTCTGGACAAGGTGAGGAGATACTTATTGGCACAACTGTTCTAGGAAAGACAAACCAATGCTAATTTCATTATGTCTAGTCCAAATTGGTTGATTTGGTCTGTTGTTTCCCTAAAGGCTAAATTCATCCTATCATTCTTCCAAGTGAAAATGTGGTCTCATCAGACTCTGTGTTCTAGTGAAGAAACACCATAGCTTGTTTTCATGACTGTCCAAGATGAAGTAGATGCTTTCCAAGAAGAGCTGTGACACAACCTTACCTTGGTTATTACAATTGGAAAGCTAAAACTAAGTAGGCAGGCTAACAAAATATTGCTGTATATAGCCGTAGGTGAATCTAGGCTAAAATCTATTAAACATCTGGTAGCACAGTGCATTCTGCACGGCACCAGCCTTGCCACAAACCTTAAATGAAAGCTGGGTTATATTTTTCCATTGGAAAATATGCTAATATTGAACTGGAAATTGAATGAAACAGGCTGAGTTTTCATCCTGTTTACCCAGGTGTAAAATATCTGTAGCCTTAACATGTGTCCCTTCCCATAATGTTTATAGGCCAATTTCTCTCTCCTTTAACTTACCCCCCAACACAAACATATCCTTTTCACATTACCCAGTGACAGAACTTAGTGCATAATTTGGCACATGATGAAAGACGTCAGAAGTCAAATTTAAAACTAAAGAGACTGGGTTAGTGGAAACCCAAATACCTACTGACATAACTAAGACTTGTATTCAGCAAACCAAGAAGCTAAAACTGGTTTGCTGGACTTTGAATTCATTACTGTGCTGAAATTGAGGCCTAATTACTCAACAAAAGAGTAAGTAAGTGTGTTCATCCTTTCAGATGTCATCCATCAGATGCTGATGTGTAAAGTGTGGTCATATTAGCAACCTGTTCTTCAGCTTGAATGGTTCCTGAGAGCTCTCACTGGCCTGATCAGGTTTTAGTTATCATGCCCCAAAGATTTTTCCTCTCTAATTTGAGTCAGAAAAGGAGTGACACATATATTTACATGCGCACTCTCCTTTCATAGTAGCAGCATCTATTTTCTTTACAGTTAATTTTGCTGTAGGCGTATGTCCAAATAAGCCAGTTAATAGCTTTATATTCATACAAAAGTGCATATATTTGGAAAGCTTGGTATACACTTTCCTTCCTTAAGCCATGAAATTGCAATTAAGAATCAACATCGAAACCGCAAAGTCCTCTATCATTGCTTACTTTTCTCCCTCTCATTATGTGTACTGCATTTTGTAGCCAAACTCAACCTCTATCTGCGTATAGAGCAAGTTCATCCCACAAGCAGCATGAGGTGATATTTCAAAACAATGTTCATTACTGGGACTGCAGAGTGATGCTGTTCTACAGAAATTCAGGAAAGTCTGCCTTGCACCATCCAGTGGAGTTAGATTACTTTAGGCAACATGGACTATGCTCCGATGACTTGTGATTTGGATGGAACTTGGGCAACAATGTCATAGAATATATAATTATACAACAGAGGTGTTCCATGTGCACACTGTTTTGTATAATCCAGAGCTGCCACAAGCTTTTTAGCTGCAGTTATTTATGGATTACCCTGTCTGATCTTTTATATGGAACACAAACAGCAGTATTTCTGTACTGCTGCACTGCACTGTGTGAACTGTAAAGAAGCAGCAGGCAGCTTAGAAAGAGCATCCATAAGAAGCTTTGATAAATCATAAAGCCAATACCTAGATGGTAGGGAGACATAGCTTGTCAAAATGAAACTGTTTTAAATCACCACTGATAGTAACTGGAGACTTTCTCTGTCTAGGGCAGCCCTGGTTAAATGGGAACTTTCCCAAGAGTATAATGTGCTTCACAAAGATGTGATGGTGTTATGGCATGCTGTCTTGGCTCCTTATGAATGTCTTTGGCAAGCAATGTCTTTAGGAGGGCTGAACAGGCAGCAAATCTCTTTTACTACTCATGGCAATAAGCTTTCCAGCCAGCATAGTGCCTGTATGGCCATGTCATCTCCTCCATCGCTGAAATGCCACTGACTACACAAGTGAACCAGCAAGCTGCTGTTACCAACCCTAAATTAACTGCAAAATAATTTTGTGCTTAACATGAAGGATGACCCTTATTTCTGGTAATTTTCTGAAGAAAAACAAGAGAATATGTCGTTTTTGTTTTCTTTATGCTGGCTTCCAAGCTCCAAGTCACTAAAATCCATTTAGGAAGCACAGTGACTGATAGTCCTACACTCAGCAGAAAGTCATGAGAAGCCTGAAGAAGAGTTCGCCCTTTGCCAGACAGCCACACGGTGTCAGTGTTGGATCATGTGGACGCAACGAGTTGTGCATTTCCTTGGCTGTCACTATGCATCTGTGCGGGGCTGTGACAGACCAAGGTTATGACGTTAGGAGGAACACCAGGTAGGTGGCATACTGCTTCCAAGACCAGAAGCAGAGAGAGCTATGTGTTCTGATGTGCAATTTTGCCTTTAATAAATCACTTCTCTTTTCTCGACTCTCACCCTGTATCCCAAGGATATATGAATCACTATTTCCCTATGCTTTTCCAGTCATAAACCATTTGAACCTAGAGTTTTAGAGCCAGCACATCACAAGTTTAAGCTTAGTGCCCATAGGCTTGCTCTACATCATTAATTTCTTAGAAGTTATCCACAGAGTTCTTGGAAATTCGATTTCTTTTACAGTCTGTTAAGGACTTGCTGCTTCTTATTAACAATGCTATGAGCTCACATCAGGCTATTGCACTGTATTGTGTTGTATTAAAAAGCACCAGGGCACAGAGCCTGCTGGAATTTAACAGGAAGCTTTCAATGCATCAGACTGAGCACAGGAATTGCCATGACGCATTAATCAAATACCACCCTTGTGCTACTACACTTCCTCATTAAATGAATGGTGACTCTTTGATATGGACATGGCCTCCAGCAGAAGGGAAGACTTGTCTGACACAAACCTTAAATGAAAGCTTGGTTGTATTTTTCCATTGGAGAATATGCTAATATTGAACTGGAAATTGAATGAATTTGCTACTTTCACTTGGCTTCTGAACTGAGTTTCTTCTTCAGGGCTGAACATCCTTAACTTTTTAATGAACAGCACTGAGAGCCTGTAGTGAAAGCTTAATACATTCAACTGGTAACACGTCAAATCTCAGCTGAAAGCATATGCTGGATACCTTCTTATGTAAGCCTTCTTATGTTCATGAGGTTTCTAATGTTTTGCATTTTTTACAAGATGATTAATACTCAGAGAAAGATAAGCACTGCATTAGAACGGCCCTTTTGTTAATACTTATATAACTTAATGTTCTCTCTATTGCTATATTTTTTCACAGCATAAACACAAACAACAAAAAAAGGTCAAATCATCATTAAATACTGAAATCCTCTTAAACCCTCTAGTGGGCAGCCAGCTGTTGGAGTTGCTATCGTTAAGCAACAAATTTGTATTTTGTAGCATGATATTTGTTTAAAAGTCTTCCATTGTTGTCCTGTCTGGAAAAACAGATGCAGCAGTTGAGCCAACTTCTCACCATTTTGCCACCATCAGTTATTGTTGATACCCTTGGCTGTTCTCCAAGTGTATCACAACAGCTTTCTATGTGTCCTATGCCTCTTCATCTCTTTTTGCTGTGATGGATGCAAAAGGATGGCAATTAGAAACACTAAGTTCTTTTTAGGCTAGAGGTGTCTTGGAGAATTACGGAAATGTCTGGAAATATTACAGATTTTTCTGCTTGGGATGCAGTAAACCTATTTGCTTAACCCCTGGGCTGGTACCCTTTGCTCAGATCAGATTCAAGCGTCAGAGTAAACATCTCTGCTCCAGAAATGAAAGCCAAGGTGAAACCATGTCAGTGCTAAACTGGGAAGTATTTCAGTCCTTCTGGCTTACTTAGCAAATAACAGGATCAAACTGCACCCCTGCTCTTCCTCTTCTATTCTCTTTTACTCTAAAGAGAGGAGGGACAAGACATACGATGCATATCTACATGCCAGTCATCTTTTTCTAGATAGTACTTGAATAATTAGAAATGTACTCTAGACTGGGAGAAATAAAACAAACAAACAAAAAGTTTTAGTCATTAATCTTGGCTCCTTAATTCAGAGCAAAGTAAAATAAAATAAAATAAGGTAGGACAGCACTCTCAGACATATGGTTTGATTCTTAAGTGGCAATGTGTAGATCCAGGAGTTGGACTTGACGATTCTCCCATCCTTCTAATTATTATTCTGTGATTCTCATCTTAGAAGAAACTCACCACCACATAGTAGAGGTCCTATTATGCAAACTCAAAGCCCAACACATACATCTAAATTTCTCTCCCTCTTCAGGGTTACCCTCATCAGCATCATGTGCTTGATGTCCCCAAGGCAGAACTGAGTGTGTTGGGAATGGCATTAATTTATGACAGAGAGCAGTTTTATTCCTATATTCTACAATTTCTGTCATAGCGAGTCTCTACAAGTGGAATTCCTACATGGTGGTCCTTGGCTGTTAGAAGAGTTTGTGATACAACTTCAGAGAGGTGCTGAGAAAGCTGCGTTTCCCTCGACTTTTATTTTATGTGCTGTTCTTATAGAATATTCCAATTCAGTGCAGTGTCCTTGAATGTCAGGTGTACCAACCTCCTTTTCCCAACCCAGGTGGCAAATGGCTGAATAAGACATCAGACAAGACCCTCATTCCCACCTTAAAGTCCTAATGTAGAAACTCTTGTAGTAGGGGAAATTAAAATGAAATACTGTAGTAGAAGGAAAAGCTTCCATAAAAAATATTAATCTTTCTATAGACAGTCAGTCAAGACTCTGTCAGAGGTTTTAAAGGCTTCAGACACATTAACTAAGGTTTTTCAGATACCTCTGCAGTGTTCACCATTCACACCATTGTCAGGCTGAAGTGCTAAAAGAAACAAGGACAGTACAAAAGAAAAAAAGAAGAAAACCACTCATATCATTCTCAGTCCTTTCGCCATCTTCACTGGGACAATTTTGAAGAAATATTTCTAATAGACAACAGTAGTTTAAAGGATTTTAAGAGAAATTCCTGGATGGCTCTGCAATCAGTGCAAATATTGACCTGAACCTCTCCTTTGAACAAGACAAGAAGGAAAAGTGAAATCAATTAAGCACATCTTCTGATGCCTATGTACAATGTACAATGAAAGAGGTTTGCAATCAATTCCAAAAGAGTACTGTGGTACAGTATCAGCGCTCCACTTGTTCTCTCAGGATAAAAGTGTTTTCAAAATTCCCTCAACAATTTTATAGATTATTTCCTTGAGGAAATGAGGCTCATACTGTCCTGCTAAGTAATTCAGCTGGAGTCCAATTTCATCTAAATTTGATGGAAGGGATAGAGTTCACTAGGATGTTATGTTCTTGCTCTTTCTGTAAAGAGGAAATCCTGTTAGGAAAACAAACAAACAAACAACAATAACAACAAACTCTAGCACAAAAAAAAAAATCAAACAACTGAAGCGTGGGTCTCATTTTGCTGATTTCCTCACTTTTTTTCTTTAGCACCAGAGTTATTCAATGTTAGAAAAAAAAATTAATTTATACCTTTCCAAACTCACATGATTATTTATTGCTTTTGAAATTAGTATCTGTCAGTATGATGGCTAAACTTATTAAGTAGTTCCTAAGGTTCTAAAGTGAATGAGGAGACCTTGATCTCTCCTCTTTCTCTCATTTTTCTCCTTAAAATTTATAAGCACATCTAACCTGCTTTGTTACTGTCCAGGCTTTTTGGCTCCTTCTACTTTTCCTTGTAAGACAATAATTGAGTTATTGTACTCATCTGAATGCTAAAACAACTTTCACCTACGCTATATATTTTGAGGGGATTTAAATCTTGTGATTGTACAAAGTTATAATTTATATGCCATGAGAAAAAGTGGAAGAGGTAGAAGCTATAGATAAAAGCTGAACTCCAGGATCTGAGATTTATGTCCTGCATCCATAGAAACATAGAATCATTAAGGTTGGAAAAGACTAGCAAGATCATCAAGTCCAACCATCATCCCGTCACCTCCATAACACTAAACCATGTCACTTGGTGCCACATCTACCCTGCTGCATTGTGTTATTGCATTGAGTCTGCCTTCAACAATGGAAGGCTTTGTTCCTGGGTAAAGAAGATACAAAATTCAAAAAGCTTGTTCGTCTGTTTTCACTGGTGGCAGAGGTGGAGAATGCCTTCCCTGGGCAGCATGTTACATGCAGTTTGTGGGTTATAAACAACTATACCAAAAGCAATTTGGAGAAAAATGATTCTAAAAGTACCTGTGACTTCAGAGTTCCCAATCTCTTGACCACAGCGGCTATGTGCTTTCTAATTAAAAAATGTTTATTGTCTGTTGGAAAAGCTGGGAACAAAAACCTAATCTCTCCCACTCCTGCCATCACTACAGGAAGGTCAGCACTGCCACTTACTTAATTAATATTTCACAGCCTGATCCACTGTCCCTTCCAACCAGGTGGAGAGTTTTGTCCTGGAGCCAAACTGGAGTTGGGTGACAAACTGCTCCTGCTTTGCTTGGTTGCCATCAAGCTGGAACTGATGGTTTTTGACAAAGTGCCTGTGTCTGTTAAAGCTCTCAGAGAAGACTCCTGATAATCTCATAGCACAGGCTCTGTGGTGTTTGTATAATGGACAGTTAGTTCAGCTTTCTTGGCTCTTATTCTTCACAATGCTGTGGCATGATGAATAGCAAACTGTCCATGTTATCTTTCTCTTCTGAGGCTTTTTATTTTTAGCTGTAACTGGGCTTCTGGTAGAGCTGGCTGGGACACCTCACAAATGAAATGTTATTTGGGGGAGGATTATAAGTCTTTCAGTGCTGGATCTAAATTACACAGCTCTGCTTCAGCAGAGCAGGATATGACTCTTCATAGTCTGTGGCGGCTCCTTTGGCCAGGAAGTAGTTATTTTGTTCCATCCCTGCTGTTATAAAGGCTATATAATTATTATAACATCTAGACTGCTCAATAGTCCTGTCTGGCATTGGTCCCCATACTGCTGAGCTGTCTGCAGACTTCCCTTTGGATGAATGGGAAGTTTATAAGCTGGTGTCTGAGGTCTGTAATTACTCAGACGGAGGTGAGGTACTGGAAAAAGCTGCTCAGAGAATTTGTGAATGCCCCGTCTCTGGAGGTGTTCAAGGTGAGGTTGGATGGAGTCCTGGGCAACCCAGTCTAGTGGCTGGTAACCCCACCCACGGCAGGGGGTTGGAACTAAGTGATCTTTAAGGTTCCTTTCAGCTGTTCTATGATTCTGTAACACATAAGATGTGACTGGGAGGACAATCAGACCCCAAGCACCTGGCTCCTTCTACAGTTCCTCCCTTTGAAAGGATTCAAATATTATACAAAGCTGATCAAAACCTAATGATTTTTTCATCCAAACCCATGGCTCATGTGTGTCCATAAAGAACCATCAAGATGACTCTGGCAGTAGAACAAAGGAACACAGAAGGAAGGATGGAAGAAAGAGAGGAAGAGAGGAAGGCAGGGAGGAAAAGTGAGAAGACTGATAACAGATAACCAAGGCAGCTGGCTTCTAATCTATGGAGAATACAACATAAAAAGTCCAAAGCAGACAAGAGCTGCTGCTTTGCCTAACAGAAAGCTACACTGTACAAGCTCAGTCAATGTCTTTACAAGATGGAATTGAGTCCTAGAGGCAAAGAAGTGATTGTGAATAGATACAGATTGATTTGTTGATCTGATTAGTACACAACAATTGAAGGATTAAGAATAAAGATACAGGAGCTTGCAAAACTGATACAAAATTCCACAGAAGACAACAAAATCCAAGAAAAAAATATAAAAAAAAAATAATTTAGAAGACAGATATAAGGTTATAAATCTTATCTGTTACACTAGGTACGAGTGAACCTCATCTGAAACTGAATTTATAGCTCTGGCCACTTCTGCCTAATCCATGCTCAAAAAACACTAAATGAAACAAGAAGATGAAAGATTGTAAAAAGGGAGTAATATCACAGAATTACAGAACCATAGGGGTTGGAAGAGACTTCTAAGGATCATCTAGTCCAACCCCTCTGCTAAAGCAGGTTTCATACAGTAGGTTGCAAAAAACAGAAAGAAGGACAGTTCTTTCAAGATCTACAGAGCTTGGCTTTAGTCTAGAAAAAAACCCCAATGTCCAAAGGTAGGAAGGTTGCCCAAAATGTTAATGGTGAGGAACTGTACAACTGAGGTTCCAGGACACTGTTTTCTACAGTAAGAGTGATATGAACTCTAAGAGCTAAGAAATAAAGTGAAGGTTTTGCCATTTGATGTATCATTTTCAAATGTCTGAAGAGTGGCCAAAAGCATGGGAAAAGATTAAGAGTGCAAGATAATACTGATTTTCTAAAAAAATGTTCATGGTCAGTTCTTAGTGATGAAGAAAGGTGAGAAATATTCACATTTGTAAACATAATAAAATTCACAAGTAAGTTGAAATGTGAGAATTGCTTTAAGAGAAAACTAAGATACATTTAAAAAGACATTCACAGTTGAAACTTGCAAAGTTGCTGAATGATTTAGTTTAAGTCCTGCCTTCACATAATTACTTGAAAATTGAAGTACCATTCACCCTCAAAAAAAAAGATGCAGGAGCTTAAGACATTCAAATACCTTAAAAATAAATATCCTCTGGTTTATTCTGCTGCCTTTGAGGGCACTTTGTTTCATGGCAGAGAAGCTGTGAATATGGGATGCTGGCTTAAAATATTCCTAATCTATTGTCACAAAGAAAAAGGAGTATTTACAGTCATTTCAACTCATACTAGTGCAGTACATTATATAAAAGTATAATTCTTATGCCTGTTAAACACAAGCATATGACTGCATCTTACGCTGGTTATCAAGCTGTCACTTAATATGGATACCCTGGATTGTAACTATCAATCTTTATCTGTGATCTGAATGTCTAAATTCCATTTTGAATCAACCATCAGTGAAGATATGAATAGGCTGCCCAGAGAAGTTGTGGATACTCCAACCCTGGAGGTGCTCAAGGCCAGGTTGAATGAGGCTCTGGGCAGCCTGATCTGGTGGGTTGTAGGCAACCCTGCCCATGGCAGAGGGGTTGAAACTAGATAGTCTTTGAGGTCCCTTCCAACCCAAGCCATTCTATGATATACAATAAACCACCCCATCACGCTCGTGAAAACATTAAGACAGGTCCAAATTTTGGACATATTAACAAATATTAAGCCGAGACTGAATCAACAAGAGTAGAGTGAATATTCTACCAATAGTGGAATTTCACCTGTTGTTGAAATGCACTGTATCCTGATTTCATCCACATTGTGTTAAGCACTGCAACTTAACAAAGTTACAAAGAACAACTGGCAGTTTCTGCCCTCAAGTCCTTACAATTTCTAAGCATGACCAAGAGGTAACTGGGAACTTTCAGAAATGGAACAAGCCATGCAGGATAAAACTGTCAGCTTTCATGTGCTAGACATGCAATTGAATTACCTTCTTGAGTTTGATTTCACTTTACTGGGACCAAAACAGGATGCAATCTGTAGTCTTTGAGAGAAAAGCCTCATCAGCAAAAGGAAAAAGGAAAATAACCCTGAAAATAGTGCTGAGGTAAAAGCCCTTCCACTCCTGCTTATCCTTCCAAATGGCTGGGGGTGAGAAAGAACATGTTGCTAACAATGTAATGAGGCACAGATTGAAAATTGCTTAAAAGCCTGTGCACAGTAATGGGGAGGATTTTACCCAGTGGCACTCTGAGAAAATTATTGTAATTGCACTTTTTAGTTATTATCAACTTGGTCTCCAGGACCTTGGTAAGTGCCATTAGACATCTGCTGTGGGACTGTTCTCAGCAAGCGAAGACAGCACCAAGTCCTGTAAAAAATATAAATAAGTGGGGAGCACACATCTTATTTTTTCCTGTAGGTATGCCTGGAAAGTGGCATTATAAAGAGCTTTCTTTTTATAGCTTTAAATATTGCTATTGAGGTTGGTTGCCATTTGTTATTTGCTGTAATGAGTGCCTTCCAGGTGAGATGGATAGAATTTATTCTACTCATTTTAATAATTATCATAGCTGAACATGTGATTACGGTGAATTTTCTAAACAATTAAAGAAGGGTACGCTATAAATTGATAGAAGTTAAGTGTTTAGTGCGCTCACTTTTGAAACTGCTTAACAGGTATTTGCTTTAATTCTTCCACTGGTCTGAAGAAAGAACAGGATAGTGATTAAAAAGGAACTGAATCCAGAAAAGAACACATGGATTTAAAGAAAAAGTAATTCTCTCTTCCAACAAACCCCAGTCCACAGCTGCAGCCATGGAGATGCCCATGATGGAACAGGCTGTTCTCCTGCTCTATGGTGGATGGGATTGTGACATGAGCTTGCAGTTTTCAGCCTCTCTCTTGGACTATTTCAGATTTGTAACAAAAGTGTTTCTAGAAAAAATACATTAAGGGTATATATGCACATCAAATGAAATGTACTGGCATGGAGTAGTCAATATCTATATTAAAACCTCTTAATTTCAAAACATGATAGCTGCAGCTAGTCCCAACCACCAGCTGTTTGCTGCCCAGTCCAAAGTTACTGAATTACTGGGGTATAACTGCACAAAACTCATTTTCATAGCCAGGATGATTGAAAATATGTTTTCAAAGAGGTTTCATACTAAGCGTATTTTCTTATGATATATGTATGATTGAAACATGAAATAGATTCTTAGATTACCCTGAGTTGGAAGGGACCCACAACGATCATCAAGCCCAACACCTTGCTCCACACAAAATTCAAACCCTATGATGTCTGAGAGTGTTACCAAAACACTCCTCAAACTTCAACAGTTTCAGACCATGAACATTGCCTTAAGGAGCTTGTTCCACTGCTCAACTGCTTTCTGAGGGAAGAGCTTCTTCCTAATGTCCAATCTGAACTCCTCTGATGTATCTTCATGCCAATCCTATCCACTTTGTAACACATTTTTCTTGCATTAACTTCCTACTTCATATAAAAGAAGCATTTCCTACTTCTTCCTATTTGTAACTCAAAAGTACTCGAGCACTTAAACAAAGCCAAGTTTTCCTTCCCAACAAAGCCAAGCAGGGTCATCCATCCTCTCAATGAGATCTATTCAGAAGCCATCTCTAGAACTTCCAGAGTTTTAACGCATCCTAAATATTTAAATACATTAGAGTATTCGATGACTAGCATAGGTGAACTTACACATAGACATGCAATTAACAGACTAAGAATAAGTAAAATCATTAACTTGCAGAATTCATTTATGTAAAAGCTGTTTTGATTAAGCAGTATATAAAGCAATTATAATAGTTAATAAAAATATACAGAAATTGAACTGTGCATTTTCCAGACAATTTTAGCAAAACAAATACCTGTTAAAACTGCACTCAGCTGTTGATTAATCAAACTTTAATAATTATGGCTTTAGACTACCTTCAGGTATTGCTATGAGTTTTAAAACTCACTAGCACATGTGAAACCACTCTGTGGCTAATGAGAGAGAAAACACTGAAGTAGAGAATGATTGCAAGGTGGATTTTAAATAGACTGAACTTGGTTAGTCCTTAGACTACATATGCTTTTTCAGGGCAGTATTGATTAAAAGACAGGAGTCTTCCTTTGCTGATGGAGTCTTCCCCTTGCAATAGCCACATAGCAGAAAATGCTTAGCTGGGATGGCAGGAAGGCATGGAAGAATTCACCCTTCAGAAAAGAAACTCACTTCTCTCACTGTTTGCTCAAGAAAGGTGACATGATAGAGCAACAATAACCACACTGTCACTCTGGCAGGAAACTTTGCTTTGTTCCCTTTTGCTGTATATCATGCTGGCCTCCATGCATCATTAAGGCTCTGGGCAAAAATTAGGACACTGAGCATAAGCAAAACTAAGCCCTCTCACAGAAGTAAGATCTCAGCCTCCTGCTTATTCGTTATTATTTTTTTTTCCAGGAGGCCTTACCTGGGAATCAAAAACAAAGATGTTCTTCTCCATCCTTTGAAAGTTGGTAAGACAAAATGGAGTGCCTTGACAGGAAAGGTAACTGCAGAAGAGCAGGCAGCTATTCAGTTGCAAATCAAGCCTCTTGGGCTGTTTCCTGTATCTTTTCTTCTCAGTGTCCCCCCTCGCCCCCAATCAAAGTGCAGTCTCCACAGTCTGCGTAATATATGAAGCTGAGATAGCTAACAGCATGTTCTGGGTCAGAGAGCTTGCATGTGTGTAGGGAGGCTTTCATGTCTGCATGCTCTGAATGGCCCTAATATCTGCTCTTCTCTTGTTTGCCACCGCACCCCACAAACTCCTGCTCGGGAGCAGAACTGCAGAATTACAGAATTTCCTTACTTTGTTGACTAGGAAGATCTTTTTCTCTATAAAGGAAAGTAACCCTACTGGGGCTATCTAATGCCTAATGAAGCAAGTGAAGGACAAGAATCCTATCAACACAGTGAGGGATGAGAGGAAGAACAAAACTTGTTTAGAGACAGCAGCAGTGATGGATAAATACAGGGCAGTGTCTCAGAGTGGAGCAAAAAACATCCCCGACTACTGCACAAAAGAAAGGGATTAGCTCTCAGAGTTGAAGCCATGCTTTACGGCAAGCTTCTACCCTGCTTTGAAGCACAAGCCTGAGAAATTGAAAAGGAAACAATCCATAATCCTACTTTTTTACGATTTAGTGATAAAGGCAAATCCACTTTGCTGTAAGTAGCTCAGCTGATTTTTAGAAGCCAGGCTATTTCCTGAGATACAAGGCTTTGCTTATATAAAGAGATTGACATTGTTTATTGGGGTGAGGGGAGGGGAAGAGTAGGCAGTGGTGCGTGGGAGAAGTTTGGATCATCTTTGCAGAGGGCTGCCTCTTGGTTTCATTATTGGTATTCCGACTATTTATTTGCTGCATGATTCAGAGGGTGGGGGATAGAAACGTAAGAAGAAATATGAGAGAACAAGGAATACAAGTGGCTTGAGCAATGTGAGATATCATATATAAGTTCCTATGTTAAAAAAATGGAAATTTTGATTATTTTTAACAAGAATGTTGTAGTTTTAATTATATATATGCCACCGTGGAAAAACAAGCAATCCTAGTGGCCTTTTCTGATGGTGTCACTGCATCAATGGAAAAGGGAAGAGCCACTGATGCCATCTATCTGGACTTCAGTAAGGCCTCTGACACGGTATCCCGTAACATCCTTCTCTTCAAATTGGAAAGACATGGAAAGATATGCAAGATGGACTGTTCAACGGCTCCAGGATCAAGTCCAGAGAGTCGTGATCAATGTCTCAATGTCTGGATGGAGATCAGTGACGAGTGGTTTCACACAGGAATCAGCTCTGGGACTGATACTCTTTAATATCTTCATCAGTGACGTTGGCAGTGGGGTCGAGTGCACCCTCAGCAAGATTGCTGATGGCACCAAGCTGTGGGGTGCAATTGACCCACAAGAGGGATGGGATGCCATCCAGAGGGACATAGACAGGCTTGAGCAGTGGGCCCAGGTGAACTGCATGAGGTTCAAAAAATCCAAATGCAAGGGCTTGCACCTGGATTGAAGCAACCCTCGCTACCAATACAAACTGAGGAATGAAAGGACTGAGTGCAGCCCTGCTGAAAAAGTCCTGGGGGTACTGGTGAATGGGAAGCTGGGCATGAGACAGCAATATGTCCTTGCAGCCCAGAAAGCCAACTGTATCCTGGTCTGCATCAAAAGATACGTGGCCAGCAGGGTGAGGGAGGTGATCCTGCCCCTCTACTTTGTGCTGATGAGGCCTCACCTGGAGTACTGTGTCCTGATGTGGAGTCCTCAGACACAGACCTGTTGAAATGCATCCAGAGGAGCGCCACAGAAATGATCCAAGGGATGGAACACCTCTCTTCTGAGGACAGGCTGAGAGAGCTGGGGCTGTTCAGCCCAGAGAATAGAAGGCTTTGAGGTGACCTGATAGCAGCCTATCAATATCTAAGAGGGAGCTATAGGAAAGAAGGGGACAGAATCTTTAGAGGGGTCTGTGGAGACAGAACAAGGGGAAATAAATAGCTTCAATAACTTAAAGAGGGTAGATTTACATTGAATATAAGGAAAAATCTTTTACAGTGAGGGTGGTGAGGCACTAGAACAGGCTGTCCAGAGACGTGGTGGATGCCTCATCCTTGGAGACTTTCAAGGTGAGGCTGAATCAAGCCCTGGGCAACCTGACCTAGCCGTGCATGTCCATGTTCATTGCACAGAAGTTGGACTAGATGACTTTTAAATGTCCCTTTCAACTCTCGGAGTTCTACTATTCTATGAAATTAGTGCACAAATACACACACACACATGAATACACACAAAAAACACAGATAAGTTAAAAATCAAAACAATGTCCACTCAACTTCTTTCTCAATATGGCTGCTTTGCACATGGAGGGTCTTAAAGACTCCTATCAGTGCATTTCAAGGGCTATCCCAATGACAAATCTAAATGCAAAGAGATAAACAGCCATAAAACCATTAAAATGTTGTATAAACGCCATTAACCATAATTGATATTTTAAATCAGGAAGCTTTTGTTGATCCACCTGGATGCTGGGAGTTTGGACACAGGAAAAAATAGCTTGGAACAAATGAGAAAGGAAAATACACTAGTTTGAATGCATCCTGTTGTTAGCCTAGTTATAAATTCACAGTCCTACTACTGGCAAAAGGCCTTACATTGTTTATTCAAGAGAGAAGGATATGTAAGATGATGCAGTAAAAAATAAGTTTATGTTAGCTAAATAATGCTGCATTTGGTAGCAAAATCTATCAAGAGCTTTAAGTGCAAGCCAAAAAGGAAGATGTTAAATACATTACATTTTAGCATCCTGACAGCAGAATACATTCATAAATTAAAATAAATAAAAGGTTTGAGACATAAAACACAAATACGAAAATCCTGCATTTTCCCATTTTTGGTAAAGGATGTTTGTTTAAACATGACAGAGCCATTAAGTTTTTGTTTTATAAATTGCAAGGATCGTGGATCAGGATTTCTTCCATAAGTAGAAAATGAATATTAAGATTTCAAAGTGCTTTGTTTAATATCCAATTTCAGTGGATTTTCACCAGATGGCCTCAAAAATTAAGTGAAGCAATACCTTTATACCCTTCTCCAAAGACCTTATCAGTACCATCTTTGAAGCAATCCTATGAATACATATACATTCGTAACTTTTCCTTTTTTGTTGTTTTTCTCTTCTACCTATGCATTCTCTCTAGCTGCATGTGATGCTTAAATAACCTGAAAGTTCAAGTGGAGCATTGCACAATTCAGAGTTATAGCTCAGAGTAAATTCTTTCATTGCCTCTTGCATCCTAGGCATCTAAGTTGGCCATTTTTCTGTAATGCATTATAGAGGTGACAACAGGTCTGTCTGAAAGATCATCTTATCTGTGTCTCCTATGGCAGGCAGGTGGACAATACACTTTTCTCTCCTCCGTTACTTCTTCCTCTGTTCTACATGCCTTTTTCCCAAAGCACATTTTTTTTTTTTTTCTGTGCAATTTTCACTAAGTAAAATAAGTAAATCTTGTAGAGAGAAACTTGCTTGTGAAAATCTTGAAGGAGTTTTGGAAATCAGCTTTCATGAAGGAGAAAGATTGCTCTTTCACCTTCAGCTGATGATCTGACGAGAAATCTTGATAGGTGAGAAGGACAGAATGAAATACAAATGGTAAGTTAAATTAACTGGGGAAACTCATGTTGGACTGTCACAGATAAGTCAAAGCAATCCTGCTGGAATGCAGGCATATCTTCTTTCACTTATTTTTCTCCACTTTCATTTTCTGTCTTTCATTTACCTTCACTCATATGTGCCCTATGATTTACAGTGTGTTGTCAGTTGCTGTCTTCATCTGAAAGAAGAGGTATGACTTAAGACTGGGCCATGGTAAATATCTGGCTCTCACCGCCAGAAGTTTGCCCAGGGGCTGTACTAAGCCTTATCTTAAAACACTAGTGATATTATTTTCTTACTATGGCTGCCTTCATCATACCCAAATTCTTGCAGGATATCCTTCCAACTTAATCAACAGAGGACAGAGTTGTATATTCTGCTGCCCTATAACTAAACTACTTAGTACCTGTTCCAGTACAACAGTGGTCTTAGATATAAATAGTATCTCCTACATTAATTCAGAGTTAATTATGCAGTTATTTCTTCAGTCATTAATCATGTTTTTTCTTGTTCCACTTTTTGCAGGTACAAACAGAAAAAAATGGTTTCAATCTGCTGATACAACGGACATGATCTAACCTTGCAATCTGCTTCAGGATGGTCTGAATTGCAACCTATGTGACACTGCATAACATTAAGAAGAAAGGGAACAAACGCAGAATGACTCTTCTGAAATATTACTACAGTCAGATAAATATAGTAAATTCAAATGCAGAAATGTTTTATAAAGGGAATATATTTGTTTGTAAATCAAAGTCAAATTCAGTGAAGAAATTCAATGTGTGCCTATGGAAAAAAACAATTTACCTTTTATATTTATCATGAGATGACATGATTAGATCAGTTTCTTCTCCATTGTATACATGGAAAATATGTTGAAAAGCCATTTAAAAAAATTGCTTATCAATACATAAGAAAACATAACAATATATGTGACAAGAAAAAAGGGACTAAAGCCATGGTATAATCCCTGGTATAACCAATTGTATCCCGGCATCTTCTACTCAAAAAGAGACCTCAAATCTGTAATTCAAGTGGAAAATCTTCATGCTACTTCAAAAATGCATTTTACTGTAAAATATTTTAGTTTCAGGTAGATGTCAATTCTATGACATGTCAGGTTTTTAATATTTTTTGCTTTTATAAACCTTTTTAATATTATGATAGCAAAATTAGTGTTTAATTGATATTCCTTTTACGATCACTCAGGCAAATACAACGGTTAAAATATCAGTTAAGTGGCGACAGTGATACTGTGCTACTCTGCAGAATATGAAATTAAGAGGTTAAGAATAAACTTTTATAAAATAACCTGTTGAGGAAGTATTTGAGAAAGCTAGTTCTGAGTTTGTTGTCTGAAAATCTTAATCTTCACATAATAGTTTTAAAAATATTTTAAGAAGAAAATGAGTGCCTTTGCTTCTATTTTTGAGAGCACGTGTGAACCAACAAAATATGACAGATTAATAAAACACAGACTAGACATAGGGAGACTACCTATGTAAATCCAGGCTCCAGTTAATCAACTTCTTCATCCAAAGCAGAAATGAAAACAAATGCTCATCTTTGCAGTTTAGGTAATTCCTTGAGAGCCTGATGTAGAAACTGAGACAGTGAAGATGTTCAATGTCCTCTACATTTTACAGTGTGATTGTTTTGCTCAGTACACATGAGTACTTTCATATACAATGTCAATTCTAAATTCACATAGTCACTTCAGTACTGAGATAGAGTCCCACATGATATGAAATGAACTCCTTAGTTTCTTCCTGAGCTGTGCACGAGTAGTTTTGTGATTATATAGACTCAGCTACAAAAATACTTTTCTGGGAGGCAGCTAACTCAAAGTGCTTGAAACATGTGTATTTAGTTTCCTGGGCTTAAGAGGGTCTGTTGGTGCAAGGCAGGCTCTTCAAAAAATCAGAAAACCCAGAGTCACTGGGCACTTCCAAAATTTACCTCTGATAATCTTACAGCAGAGAAAAAGTAAAGATGGGGAAAAGACTGAATCTTTGAGTGAGCTGCATGCATCAAAAATCCTGAGTATTCACTGCTCAGTGTGGAGAAAGATACTACCATTTACTAATCTTTGTTATCACAGTCACCTGGTGACATTTCATGAAGCCAATTAGAAATTTTGGAAATGACAGTTTAAAGCATCTTTTCTTCAGGAAACTTTGAATAAAAGCAACCTTGTCTCAAGTTGTTCACCTCTTTCATCAATAATCCCTCTGTTCTAGATGGCTTCCTGTGGAGGGGGGTCTTCTATTGTCTCTTCCTGATGGGTTCCACAGCAGGACAATAGCCTAATCCTTCTTCTATGTTAAGGTTTCCACTCATTATATCGTAGTGTTACTACATCTATCACTATTTCTTTGATCCTTGCCAGGTCTCTATGTTTAAGGCCCTTTAGTCAGATAAAAATATCAGTGCATAGTCTTTGACAGAAGTAAGAAGAAGACAGTCTCTACATAGCTGTTAGCCCAGGCTCGGAACTCCAATAGCATGATATTTTATCAAATTGCACTCCTGGCTATGCCACCAGCTTGCTGCATATCCTTAAACAACTTCCTTGATAAATTATTTCAGCATCTGCAACTCAACTGATAAAGCATGAAAACAAATGCATGCAATGTCATAACGAAGGAGTTTGGTTTCTATTCCATTGCTAATGTGTACACATTAGCATTAAAGTAAATTCCTTAGATTTTGAAGGCTTTAGTTCCATCCTTTCATTGCTATTGCCCCCACATTAGCATCTCAGCAGCTTTCTGGGTTCCAGGCTTGCACTGTGTTGTCCGTACTATTTCTGTGATAAAACAAATCTGTTGCTGTTTCTCCAGAATTTTACATCAACTTCTGTTCATATTTGATAAGCACTCTCCCATAATGCATACTTTGTGTACCACGTGTGTCACTGGAGGTATGGAGATTTTTTTTTCTCTTGTTGAAACAAAACAGGAATGTGTTTTGAGATGTGGATATATTAATGAAGGGGTGGTGTCTGCAAATCCTGCTTTTTCACTCTTTCTGCACTGTGTCTTTTAACTGTGAGGAAAAAAAAAAAACATTTTTAAGTGGCTGACAGTTTTCTCAGAAAAGATTCACTGTCACAGGATAATTAAGTTCTATGTGTTTGTTTTGGTTTTGTTTTGTTTTTTTTTTTTTTTTTTAAGAAATTTGCCTAAGGGTAGAGTAGCTGTAGTCACTGGCTTTCATGTCCTAAAAATCTAGGAAGAACCATTCTCAGCACCAAGTGTGACATTAAAATGATGAAAGGACAAAATATGTGGAGAGAAGGGAGGGCTCAGAAGGAGAGCACCAGACCTCTGATTCCTGTAGAGATTCCAGTGACATAAATAAAGAACTCAGAGTTGTTACAGCAGAAGCTCTCTAAGGGAGTGATCATCCCTGAGGAACTTTAAAGGGATGCATATATATTTTTTTTCCTTGACAACACAATTCATCTGCTATGTATTACATTTCCATAGCAACATAAATGTACTTAATGAAACAACTCCTTTTTGCACAAAAGAAGGTTAAGGACTCCCGCTGCCTGAGTACACTGATGTAGAGAACTGCATGAGCCCCCTACACCAACTGCGTGAAGTTCAACATGTCAGGATGGATGGAAGAGATTAAATTCTTTCTCATAAAGTTTTCTCAGGAATTTAAGCTATCCTTTCCCCAAGTAATTAAACATTTAAACTGTACTAAAACCCTAAGATGTCAGCCTTGCTGGCATAAGGTTATGTACTGTGCAACATAGTAGAGAATGAGAAACTCTCCTGAGGGTTTTGAGAAGCTTTAAGTGTAAGTACTACCACCAGTCTCTTACTGGAGCCAAAGTTTAGCCAAACCATTCATGTAGGCATGCACATTGTCATGGTTTTATGATTTTTGGTTATCAGTATTCCACATCATAACATCACGTAGTGCATTGGGAGTTAAAGAGTTAATGCTCCAGTTCCGGGTACCTGTCCCTACATACCCAGCAGACTTTGCATTCAGAGAGGATATAAAATCCGTTCTGCTTGCCCCGGCTGCATGTCTTGTCTCAGCATTAGAATAAGGCCTTCAGTTTTCGGATACTCTCTCTCATTATATTTGATTTATTAGCTCCAATTCTAATTATATTGTATTATATTGTATTATCGTGTGTTATCTTGCATTCTGATATCTTATTTAGTAAATTAGTTTGTTTCTCATCAGATCATTGCCGCTGTTTTGTTTTAAGGTTCATCTCTCTATCTTTTCCCTTACCCCTGTCAGGGAATCTGCAAATCTGCAGGTCCCACTGCCCCGCTAGTCACGGAACTGGGCCAAATCAGCCCTTAAACTGTTGACACACGTACACACTCATCTACCTGCACGTGCACACACACACACACTTGTGAGTACAACAAGGAACACAAGGAATATGAAGACAGGAGAAAGTTGAAAGGGAAATGGTCTGCTTCTTTGTGAAATCTGTCATGCTGCATGAAGCCCCTGGTCATTTTTTGGAGTGTGTATGACCACAGTGACAGAAAAACAGGCTCCAAGATAGTTTGAGGATATTTCCTCTTTCTTGAATATTTTCAGATGACAGCAGTTGGTTTTCAGCAAAACAGGATCCCACAGCACACAAAAGATTGAAAATAAACAAACTTCAGTTACTGTCTGACAAAACATTGGCTGGAGAATTTAAAGAAAGTAATTTATACCCAAATTAGCATTTACGTGCAAAAAACAAACAAACAAACAAAAAACCCTCATTATAAATCACGGAAACCTGTTAAATCCTGATTATTTATGATGATTACATCACAAGGAATGCCTCGCAATGCTGTGCAAAGAATTTATGGTGACAAGACCTCTGCCTGCCTTCTGCTCATGGTGGTCAAGCCTTCTGGTCAAGGCAGAACAGAGATGTCTGTGCCTGAAACCACTCCTCGCTCCTGAAAACTGGTTCCTCTACTTTCATATTGTTTTTCCTTTTTATTTCTAATAGAAAATGAAACCATTTTTTTTTTCATATTTTCAAAAGCTATGAGTGACTGAAGATGGAAAGACTCACAGACATTATCAAGAAAGTTATATTTCAGTTTCCCTGGGACAGAAAAGGGAATTTGGCTGTATTGTGCCCTGAAATAAAATGCTGCTTGACAGAGTGATATTTGTGGTCTTTGCTTCCATCGAAACTTGTCTGAAGACTTATTAAATACAGAGAAATTTGTTTTCTAATTTCAGTGCTGTAGCATGAATGAGTAGGAAATATGTAGATAATGCAAACAATTAAGAGAAAGTCACGTATTAGACAAACAAAAGCAAAGATGAACAAGATTTTTTTTTCCTAATGTAGCTGTCCAATCAAACCTTTCAATATTCTCATTTCCATTCTTCCAATTTATTCGTAACCAAGCACATACCAAAATACAGTAGTAGGCATTTGTTATTTCATATGTTAAGCTATACATGACCAGTTTTATCCAGTACCCATTGGGTCGATGTCCCTGACTTTAAAGCCATCATTATGTCTGCCACCAAGAAAACTGTCTGAGTATATCCTTGCATGACGGTGGTCAAATAGGCAGAGGTGATAGTTTTAATACTAATGCAGAGTATTTGCTTAGCATGGATATCTTCAGGTTTCTCTTTTTTCCTTTGAACTGGCAGTCATTGTGCCTGCTTGCTCTTCTCTCACACAGTGGCAATCCATTTTCTACCTAAGGGTACAAGATGGGAACATGGCACTAATCAGAGCAGGTGTCCCTTCCTGAAGATCTAGGTCTGATAATATGTGGAAGGAAAAAATAGAGAGTGATGCAGCCTTCTCTGTGGTTTGATTACTTTTCCTTCATACTTTTTCACTGAGTCCTATTTTCTTTTCACTGGCTCACTGAGTTTTCAACAGCTTGATTATCCTTTCTAAATGAATTATAATGAATGCTGGGTCTTCTGGTAACAACTGGCCCAAGTCTGTCTACAACATGACTCTAAAGCTGTAATTGCATTAATGGTGTCCTTTCCTTTGTTCACAATATGCTCTTTCCTTAGCTTTAAATAAAAAATGTTCTCTGCAGTTCCTTTCTTCTTGAACTTTATATGTTCCTCCCTCTCCCTCTCTCTCTCTCTTTTTCACACTTGACCAAATAATTATAATTCCTCCCTTCTAAGTAATTGGCTTGCTAAGTCTGAGAAGCTTCCAGTCCACCTACAGAATTGTAGCTCAGCGAGGGATGTGCTGAATTTTTACCATCACCTCATTACTGCTCACACCTTCTTCTAGATGCAGGTTTCTACCCTGCTGTCTCTGTTTTCTATGCTCTGTCTCTTCCTTCTAAAAGAAGCTTGCAGGTCTGTCTTTGCAGAGTCCTCTCACATGGTGCTAGTTAACTGGTGATGCTTTACTCTGTTTAATTATATTCCACTAGCTGTGAAATTTCTTTGATGATTACAGCATCAGCAGAGTATGCTCTGAAATGCTAGTTCCATTAAAATAAATGGGAAAAAAAAATCCCCCTGGGATTTAATATAGGCAGAATTTATGCCAATTTATTTTTCGTTACATGTGATTTGGGTTCAATTTTTCTGTATCAACAGCTTTCTTCAGGAACGCCATTTGCTCTTGGTGATCTTTTATTCTGCTTATTTTCTTTATTTTCCTCTCCATCTTTCATCACATACAGTCCCAGGACCCACTGAATAAAGACTGTCCTTTGTCGTCCCAGCACAGCATTGTAGGAGAGATATGTAAGTTTGAATCTTACATTGCATACATCATACTGCTCTTAAGTGAAAGACCGCAAAAAAATCTGAAGATAGAAAAATGACAAAAATAAGTGGTTTATTTATTTTTACATGGATGTTCTGAAGATATTTTGGTCTAAAAACATTACCAATCTGCAACAGTGGGAAAAAAATCAACATCTCATCACTGAGACTAAAGTTTAATGTCCTTTGTTGCACCATATCAGTTCATGCTGCTGCCTAACATTACGTTCTGCACAGCTGCTTCTAAGCTGCTGGGAACAGGTGGAATACAGGGTAGCTGTACGCCATACAGCTGTTAATCAGTCTGGCCTCACAGCTGAAGATGAGGATAAGAGCCATATGAGAAAAAGAAAAGGCTTATATTATTAAGCATGATCTCTCAAAGTGTAAATAAATTGTAGTATTTGTAGTATTTTTAAGTTCTGGGCTGAAGGTGTTTCCTATGAACGTAGGCAAGCAGAAGAACAAATGAGACAAGTTACTGATGCTGTGATTATATAAAATAATGTATTTATGTAATTGAATGCAGTCTGAATCAGAGATTTTTTCATGTTGATGTCTAATTTTTCTTTCCAAAGAATAAGCAAAATTGTAACTTTTGTAGCTATAAAAGCACATACAATCTTAATGAACTCAAATGAAGGCAGCAAACTTTTAGAATGCGTTCTCCTGTGAATAAGCTGGGAATGTGACACATTGCTAATTAGTCTAACAACATTCATCTGAAATGGCTCCAAAGAGGTTTCCCTTTCAAAAAGTGGATTTGATGATCCAAAGATACTGCATTATTAAAAGGGCCATTATTATTCCTGTTGTAGAAACAGACTCTGTGTTTACTCAAGTTTTTACTTATTTACAGTTTCAGTTTCTTTTCCTTTTTTATTTTTTTCCTTTGGGTAATTTTTGCTCCCACTGAAATTTATGGGAATTCATATGAATCATAGCACCTATATCCTTGTACATGCATTGTATATATCTCACTATCCCACTGTGTAACCAGCAGATATTTGAACTAAGGATCTTTGTCCTCTCTGGAATCTTCTGCTTAAGTTTTTAGTTGCTGGATAAATTTTGGTTGCTAGGTTTCTTCTCAGTTAACATTTTCCATTTAAAACCACAGGATTTAGTATAAACTAGAGCAGGATTCATCTCATCTAGTGTTGCCTATTTAGAGTGAAGGAGTCTCCATCTGCATGAGGAATTTGTGTTGTTATTATAGCTTACAAAGATAATTTAATACAATTAGTGAAGTTTAGGAGGTAGCTAAACTCTGCTGAGTGCTTTGACCATAGAGGGAGCACAGCATGACTTGATGATATGGATGTACCAACATGAGAGACAAAACTACTCATTCGATCATTCAATTGTAGTGTTAAATTAATAGATTAGATGGATGTCTGACTTTTAAAGTGGTGTTACAGGATGCAGGTGGTAAAATTTCACCTTTTCAAATACAACATATCTTCTGAGAACAAGGTCTGAATTTTCTTTCATCAGGGCATGAAATGGAGCTGAAATGCTTGGATTTGTGTCTTGGCCTTTTGCCTGCTCCAGCACCTTCTTTCTCTGACTGCATGATCTTAGTCCCTGCACCGGGAGCCTATGGGGAATTGTTATATGTACAGGACCATGCTGATACACCATATGCAGCCCCATTGTATTTCATAGACATCAAAGTAAGTGTAATCATGTTGCATGAGCACAGGTGGAGAAGAAGTGAGAAAGTGCTGAATTCTTAATGGGAATATATGAAGACTATAAAGCGAAAACTATAGGAAATTTAAGCTCCTAGATTGAGACAAAAAACAAACAGAGCACAGTCACGCAAGAATGAAGTGCTCTGTATTTTAGAGAAGTGACTTCAGCGCTGTAGTTATGTTTCATGCCCACTGCTCCAAACACAAGTGTTGTCTTGTTCAGCCCCATGACAGCACATTCCTCTTTTGAAATCTGACATAAACTCTTTGAGAAAGGCAGAGCATAACCATCACCGAGCACACATTATACACAGGGCTGAGAACAATGTGTCACAGTCACAGATTTGACATGCTTACAGGCCTTGGCCCACCCTACCTATTAGCCTGCCAGAAAATGACATCCCATTAAAAAAAAAATCCTAGATAATTCCAAATCCCCAGACCTTATAACGCTAGATAAACTCCCTAAGATCCTCAGAAAATGGATCTGACACTGATGTTGACAACGTAAATGAGAATGGTAGCTGGGAATGGGGTGGATTATGGTCTAATTAGTAAATTACTAAATTAACCAAATCTGGTTAGCCAAATCTTCAGGAAATACTGACTGTATAATGGGGACAGATGTAATGCTGATCTAAACTGAGAGGGGGAGAAAAGCAATCTGTATAATAAAATCATGGAAGCATTAAGGTTGGAAAGGGCCACTGAGATCATCTAGTCCAATCATCAGCTCATCACCACCAAACCACTAAACCACGTCCCTCAGTGACACATCTACACGTTTCTCGAAAAACTCCATGGGACCCCACTGCCTCTCTGGGCAGCCTGTTGCAATACATTACCACTCTTTCTGAGAAGAAATTTTTCCTGATGCCCAACCTGAACCTTCTCTGTGTTGCTATATAGCCTTGGCCACAATGCAAAGCACTCCACCTCATGCAGACACAATCCTCTCTACACTTGTAAGTTTTTACTTGGCCTCATTAAGGGCCCTGTAACAACAAAGTCAGGCAATGTATACCCAAAGGCCCCTTCCAACCCCTACAATTCTGTGAGTCTGTGATAGCCTATGTGTGTCACAAACACACATATCTTCACCGCCCAAATCATGCAAAGGACACACAGCTCCTTCAGCTTCTTGCAGTAGCCATGTGTTATTTCTTGGGCAAGCCTTTCAGACAGTCTCCCAGGTGTGCATTTACTTTCTGCAGTCTTGGCCAACAAATGGTGAGGGGAGAGACAGAAAGCAAGTCCCCAGATTTATTTCTCCAGGCTTTTCTTGATCACATCCTAGTTTTTCAACTTGATTTCAAGCTAGATGCTGTAGCTATTTTAAGGTTTAAAGAAAGAAACACTGCAAAAAAATAATAGGAAAGGAAAAGGATATTAGGAGCACAAGGTGATTTTGGGGGTCATAAAGTCCAGTCCTCAAGCTTACAGCCAACAAAGCAATTAATGTTTGGTCCACAGAATATATACTTGAAACTCTATGGCAGAAAATAGTTTCAAACAGCCTACATGAAACTTAAATTCTATAGGGAAAGAACAAAATCTCCAAGTATGATGTGTGAGAGGGAAAAAATGTGAGAGGCTCAACATTGCCAGTGTATTAATCCCCTGCAAAAGCCAATGATGACTTAGGAATAAATCATGTGTGATTCTAGAAGAAGACCAGACTTTGCAGGACTGCAGAGCTTTGTTCCACAAATTCCCTTCTGCTGGCAGAATGAAAATCATGTATAGAAGAGATGCTGTCCGAATAATGGGGTGATTTCTGTATGGCTCCGTCCCTCAACACATCACACCCTGCACCCCTTGGCAAACCCTGAAGAGTCAGAGGAAAAAAGAAACTAAGAAAAGAACCAGTAATTAAAACCAGAAGGAACTGATGAGAAGGGAAAGGAAAAGAAGCAGATTTCTTCTCCAAGCGTTGGAAGTCATTATCTTTGGAGATATTCAAGACCCATCTGGATGCCTTTCTGTACGACTTGCTGTAGGGAACTTGCTTTAGCAGGGGTCTGGACTAGATGACCTCCAGAGGTCCCTTCCAATCTCCACAATTCTGTGTTTCTGTGATTCTGTGAAATTTCAAGACACAAGATACATCCCTAAAGATGTTTCTGGTTCCACTTTTCCTATCTTTAATACAGGGAAATGAGATCACCTTTGTACTCTCTCTCATTTCATCAACTATAAGAAGGTACAGAAACATGTGATCCAGCACACTCCTTCAGCAGATGGAAGGAATAATTTACGTGGAGTCTGCCTCTATAATTGTGCTTTACCTTCTCACTAAAATAAATCACAACAAGCATTATCATTGCACGCTTCGGGCTTAAAGAAGAAGTCCTCAGGTGGTCATTTGTATCTTAAAGGACAGTCGTAAAGGCAAATTATGATTGGCATATGGAGAAAAAGCTTCACAGTGGGAATAGAGAGTAAACTTTCACTGTGCCTACTCTTGAAAAATCGTATTTTGGAGTATACTAAATAGTCCCTGGGATTTTATGTGTCTTTGGTTATGTCACTGTAGTGAAGTATTTCAAATAGCCATGAATGTACGTATATGTCTGTCATTGAGGACTGGTGCCTCTGTGTGCTTGTGTGTGTTTCCCTCTTGTTGGAAAATAAATGGGACAACCACATCCGCTGGGAATTAGGTTGCTAAATTCTGAAGATTTAACATGTGCCGCTGAGGAGGTAGATGCATATGCTCCCAAATACCCACAAGTGTATGTGAAATATAGGTGTATGCAGGTACCAGCGATATTCAAGGGCAGGACCAGATTTGATAATTAATCTCAATCCTGCAGGTTCTAAGCAGACTCCTAAAACCCCACATACAGACTTCCATGGGTTGGGTTTTTTTCCTTCTTTTTTTCCCCCAAACTCTGGATAGCGTCTCCTCACCTCCAGGAATGTTTCAGGGGCGTGTGTGGATTCTGTGACAGATAACTCTAGCACCACAGGGACATTACTGAATTTTATGCTAGGTGGTTACTTCCCTGTAAAGCCCAGGAGGACTGCGGCTCTGCCATGTGGCTCAGATGCCCGTGTGTCCCTTGCATCACTAGATGGCACTGTTAGCTCAAAATCGTCGCACACCTTCCCAGCAGCCTCCCTCCGAGCTTCAGACGCAGAAAAAAAAAAAAAAAAGAAAGAAAAAAACAGCGGAGAGTCTCTTTGGGGAGAGAAAAGGGAGTAGGGTGGGAACGATTGGCAAAATAATCGACATTGTTAATATTGCCAGGTTCTTAAACTGGTACAGGTCCAGAAAAGGCTCAGGACTACTACAACCACAAGGTAAAAAGCCTCAGGCTGGTTTGACTCCTGTTGGGATGCTGATCGCAGGAAGGTCTGAGTTGCACCTCCAGCCCTAGGTGGGCTGGCTCTGTTCTCCGCTCCTGCCATGGAGTGATTGTGCCTGCGGCAGGACGATAAACACAGCATAAGTCGGCTCGTTAAACCATTACTCTCCCTAAGCTCGTGGAATCAGCCCTTTCATTGAAGTAAGGGGAAAAAAGAAATACATGTGATTGTAGGAAAATCACAGTTAATTAAATTATTATCTGAAAACAAAACAAAACAAAACAAAACACAACGGTTTCCTGTCTTTAGCAAGTTGATATTGTCTGCCTCTTATGGTCGATTAGTAGGAGAAATTACATGCTGGTAACCTTGACAATTTGGGTCAAATGCAAGTCTGTGTGGGTTTGTACATGTAATTGTGTGTGCTGCTGGTCTTCCTCTGCTAAGATCCTACTCTTGTTGCCCATTCTGTAGCGCTGGATTGGTGCTGGGGCCAGTGTAGCTGCAAAATGAATCTGAGAGTCCTCTCCTACACCTGGGGTAGTATTTCCTGGCAGTGGGGAGTGCAGAGCGAGGAAGACTAAACAATCCCAGTTGAGGAAACTGGGATTCTAGAGAAAAGGATGTTCAGGGGATACCTTATTGCTCTCTACAACTCCCCGAAAGGATGTTGTAGAGGAGGTTGGCCTCTTCTCCTAGGTAACAGTGTTGAGAAGACATAATGGCCTTAAGTTGTGCAACATAGGCTGGAGATAACTCCGTATAATGGTAATGGTGACTGTAGTAGTGGGAATTTAGATTTGACCTGTATTTCTGAGAAGCTCTGGGTCAAGTTCAGTGCCCTCTTCTAGACAGGCACCACTATCATGTCTTCTCTTTTCCTGTCATTGTCACAAACCAGTAAAATCGTGTCAGAAATTATGGCTGTCCTAATGTATTGCACTGCTTTAAATACTTCTGGCATCCTTTAAGGACTTAGAAACAGTTAACACAGTGTGGTTTCCCAGTGAGAACAGAGCAAAGGTGAAATCACTCCTCCAGGATTCAGCACGAGGAAATGAATATTGGGCACTTAAGAGATTTAGGTGCTGCAACTCCTAAATTAATTTGTGAGCTTGAGGGAGGTGCTTGGACTCCATGGTGAAGATGAAGAGGCAGGAATGTAAAAAATGGGACCTGAATACACAATAGCAAGAGACAATTGGTGAGAAGGCAGCTGAAAATATAATTCCTTCAAAGACTGGGGAGTTGTAGCTTAACAGACACATCCATCTCTTCTCAGGAGTAACTGACTTTGGCAATTGCATGCCCAAAGCCCTATAACAAAATACAAGGAGTGCTCAATTCTTGCAGTTGCAGCTATGGGTGCCAGTAATACCAGCGTCTCAGTGCCTTCTCATGGAGAATGTCCTTCACCATGTGATTAAGGGTCACCTTTGAAATTAGGGAATGGAGATTCAATTAATATGTAAATATTTTAATAATAAATACAACAGCTTTAATGAAACAACTGAGTTGGCCCTGTTCTCCTACCCCCACCTCCCTTCCCTCCAGGATGCTTTGTTGCCTGATGGTTAAAGCTTAATTTTAGGAAACTGAAGATGGTTATTGAAGTACACTTAGTCTTTCTCCATCCATAGTGCAATAATGCCTTAGTGAAGTACACTGCAACAGTAAATTTCTTGCGGGGGAAATAGAAAAGGTATTATATGAAGGACTCTCTTATTTTTTCTTTGATTCTGATGTGCTGGAGGTTTTGTGCCATTTCTGCTGAATACTGAGGACCACAACCAGGGCAAAGTGTGGGGAAATATGTGTGTGAGGGAACAAATCATAAAAATATCAAAAAGCTTTAATAAAATGTGAAAATATTGGCACAGCAAAGGCTGGAGCTCTATAAAGAATGGACAATGCATGATTGCTGGTGAGTGCTGTGTTGTTGAGCGTTAATTCTGAGATCTCACTGTAAGGGAAAACGCTCATCTTACAAGACACCAGATGTGTCTGCGGAGTGTTTTTTCAAGAGTTATACTTTAGAAATGCTTTAAGGAGCAGAAGAATGTATCCATTTTTTCTTTTCCTGTTTGTCTCACTATCCATACACACAAATAAATACACGAAGCTGTGGTGAAAGCACAAAGTATCAGTTATCCCCCCATTTCTAATTCCTTGACATATTTTCCCCACTTCTCTTTCTACTACTGTTGCAGCCAAAGTCTTCTGACACTTTTGTGTTGGCATGACCCCTGCCAGGAAAGGGAAGATGGGGCACAAATCCTGCTTCTTCCTTCCACACACATAATGCTAGTTATTGTTTTAGGAGCTGCTCATGTGGCAGGACAGATCAGCCTGTTTTACCTTTCTCACCAAGAAGTCATCACCCTCATGAGAACCACAATGACTGCTTTCAAGATAAGGCTGACTTTTGGGTATGTTTTTCATCAAACTGGGTCAGGTCAGAGGTGAAGACTTTCAGGAAGAGCTAACGCATTGCAGGAGGTAGAATGCATTAACACCCCATGTTGGTTGTCAGCCCTGAACATTTTCTTGAACTGTCATTTCTAGCTTAGGAGGCTGAATTATATTTCTCTTCTGTGGTTGATTGAAGATTGATTTAATAAAGCAGCTATGTCTGTGAGGGGACCAGTTTATTTTCTCACTGTCTTCATGGAAAGACCTTCTGGGGAAAATAGGGGAAAAAGAGGAAAAAACAGCTGCATGTCCAGATTCCTCCTCTACCCCCAGTCCGGCAACATCTTTCAACACAACTCTGAGTAGGCATCTGTCTGTATAAAGCTGTATGTAATTACCTTGCCACAGATACCACTAAACACAGAATAAGCAATGTGAAAATTATTTATTTATTTATTTATTTATTTATTTTTACTGTAGAAGTTCAGTTGATAGCTTACAGCAGGTTTTGCAGGTAGAACAGATGAAAAAATCCATACCTGTACATCTGGGATAATGGGAGTGGAGAGTGGAGATGGAGAGGAGGTAAGGAAGGAAAAGAGGGTAGAGAAGGAAGGAAAGAAGAATAGAAGAAAGAAAGGAAATGAAGGAAGGAGGGAAGGAAGGGAGGGAGGGAGGGAGAGAGACTTCATGAAAACAATTTAATAAAGTATATTTTTCTGTACACTTATTTAAACACTAGAACAACAGTCTTACTTCTGGAAAACAGTGTTTGTGGATGCCCCATCCTTGGAGCTGTTCAAAGTTGGATGGAGCCCAGGGCAACCTGATCTAGTGCCTGATTTAGTGGTTGGCAACCCTGCCTGTGGCAGGAGGAGTGGAACTAGATTATCTTTGAGGTTCCTTCCAACCCAAGCATTCTATGCTTCTGTGTTTTAAGTCAGCTCTAGTATTTGTGCAACGGCGACCGGCTGGTTTTCCTCAGGCGTGAGAATCAGATAGAAGGCAACTGTTAATTTGCTACTGGAATGTATCCAGAAGCTATGGTGAGAGAGCTAGGATCTGTAGGGAAGAGAATAACCACAGAACAAGAGAGCTCAGTGGATATGGTGAAGCAACAGTGCACATTTCTCACCATGCTTCCACTGATAGCAAAGCTTTTATTTCCACCCACAACACTAAAATCTGCTGGAGCAATGAGTAAGAGTTTAATGTTCTCTGTTTCTTTTTTTTTTTTTTTTTTTTTTTTTTGGGTGTGTGTGTGTGTGTGTTAAAAGGCATCAGAGACACCTTTTCAGAGTCAGTAAACCTAATGTTCTAGGAGTGAAGTTCACTGAGCCATGTAAAATGCTTAACTTTTATGCTACTTGCTACGTAGGGGGATGCATGAGCTAGGCATCAGAGCCCTAAAATTGCTCTACAGTGAAGGAAGAACTAAGACAGGTAATAGGAAGCACTGATGAGAGCATACATGAAATCCATCCTTTGTGTATATAAGATAACTTTGACTTTAAATTGACTGGAAATGCCTTGCAGGATAAACTGATTCTGGACTCCTGTTTTACTAATCTGAAAGAGTCCCAGAGCTAAGAACAGCAGAGAGATGCTCAGCTCAGCCAAAACAGTGCAGTTCTGGGTAAATATAAGAAATCAGGATCAGATTGAAAGTGGTTGGAATGGGATCAGTCTTGGACTATGGCCCTACGCTTGCACTCTGTACAGACATCTGGTGTCTAACACTCTGTGAGTAGGCATACCACAGGGATGATGTGTTCTGGGGATGTTATGGCTGTCTGTTAGGACAGTGTGAAGTAATGAAGTGTGATATACAAGTCATAGACACCTATATCTTTGACACCACATAAAACTTTGACACCAAAAGGAAATATAACTCCTGCATTACCTTTGAGGGAATCATGCACCTCAGTCAAGGTTTTGGAAAATTGGTTAAGCCTAAAAAGAGCAAAGACCCAAAATCAAGCTTTGTCTTTAGATATATTTTCATATTGTCTCATTATCTCATTTTATTATCAGCTAATGGGTACAGAAGATCCAGCATTGTGCTCCCATTCCAGTCATTCTTCTGACAAGATAAATCAGAGCCCACTTCATTTGGTGAAAAGAGGATGAGGAGGAGATAAGGGGAGGGTGGAATGATAAGAAGAAAGTGAAATGAGGCTCCACTACAAAGTGTAGTTTCTATCTTCAGGATAGACAATATGTAGAATTACTTTAAAAACTTTTGTATGTAAATGAATTGAATTGTATCATATGGGTTTTGTTTGTTTGGCTGGGAGAATTTATGAATGCAAATGACTGAATAGATTTTTTTTCCATTTCTAAATGAAATGTCTGCTTATAATTTGGTAATTTTGCATATTTTTATTTGGTGTTTTTTTTTTTTTTTTTTTTTTTCCCCCTTTCTTTTAGGCATAAAACATCTAATGTGAGATTAGGGAATGATTATTGCAGGGAACAGATGTACTGGTTTTATTCACAAGCCAGGAATGTCCCAGATTGTCTTATCAATGACCTCAATCCTGGATTGCTGTGACTCATCTGAGGAAGAAGTACAATTCCACCACTGGGCTTACCAGAAATATCCTGAATTCCACCAGTCCACCGGGACCAATCCAAAATCCTTCTTGCATCATTTGATTGGTCTATGAGACAGCTCATACATAACAGATTTTTCTAAACCCTAAGATGCAATTTTCAAATGTCATCATTACTTACCAATTTCTCTGACAAAAATACTTGTAAATCCTGTCCAATTTGATTCTCAACTATTCTTTCCTGATGTTCTGCTTCATTGCTTTACTGAGACTATGATGATGTTAGAGATTAAACTAATCTAAACCTAACAGTACAAACAGTGATCTCCTTCTGGGTTTATGAACACCATTTTGAATAGCTTCAGGCAAGCTGAGAGAGTCACAAAGCCATGTAGTTGTGATTCAAATATCCTCTCATGGCTCTCAGATAATACTCTTCAAGTGAAGCCATCAAAACCAGTCAATGGGGATTATTTTTCACCTATCCACCAGAATGATGTATACAGGAGCTTGGGAAAGGAGCTGTAGCTCTTCAGAGAATATGCAAGAAATTCCTCTTTCAGAGATATCTTCGAGCTACTGTCTAGATCCATAGGACTGATAGAAGCTAATGTGCCTTATGGACTAGCTCCATATCATGGGAAATCTAATGAAATGAAAGTGATGGCAGCTTTAATACGATACAGTGTGGTGGGATCACTGAGTTCAGGTGTCAGCAGCCCGTCAAACAATAATACATTCAAATAAGCAGTGCCAGTATCAGTGTGAAAGGCAAAGAGACCTCAAGGGACAGAAGAGGTAAGTGATCAGTCTGATTTGCTTAAAGATTGGGTTACAAACTGGAGAACAGCTCTAATCCCCTCCTTTAAAGGATGATGCTGACCTCATGTGCATGGAAGATACTCGCATTGCCAGTGTAAGTCTTGAAATGCAGTATGTGTTTAAGCACCCAGATGAACCGAGGCAAGGGCATTATCAAAGAATTTTGCTTGCAGAATCATGTAAGCATTAAAAGAGGCTGTGAAGTGTTCAGTAGAACACTGCACAAAATAGAATGCTCGCAGTGGATTTTAAGGTCAGGCTTGAACCCTTGGGACTGTAATTAAGTCGCCTACCATTCTTGTACAGCATGGCTGAGAGGCTTTTGGAGGCAGAGCAAGACTTTGGCTTGACTTCAGTCCTCATCTTTGTCCTTCTCTCCATTTCTTTGTTCCAGGATCAGCCCTGCAAAATGATTGATGTAGCTGGAAAAGGGAAGAAACATAAGAATAATCCTTTTCTTCTTATTTTGCATTCCTGTCTTGTTTTGCTATGCTGCTGGCAGATGTGCTTAGAGACAGTTTTCTGACTACACTTCCATCTCCTTCTACCGCTGTGAGGGAAGGTAAGTCATCCAAGTCCCAGCTTAATGGTCTCATTGTGGCTTCAAGGTCACAAGTGAGGATCAGCTGTGGCTGTGGTAGGATTTGTCCATGGTTAACTTTAGATCTTGTTCAGAGAACCAATTCACCCCTCAAAATCCAAGAGTTAAGGCACTTTTTTTTTTTGTCACAATAATGTTTGGAAGGATTTGTTGATAAGTTTTCCACTCAGTATGTCATTTGGGCTTCGAGGACCACTGTTGGTCGTTATCAGAGCTGTTTCATCCTTTCCAGTGACCAGGAATAGTTTTAAGTGGGACCAAGGATATCACTTAAGATATGAAGTATCCCTCTATCTTCACAATTTTACTCTATATTCTTCACTGGTTTCAAGAACAGATTGATATCTGACAGGTACTTGGCAAATACTAAAATTAATAGGAATAGTGGGAGGGCCTGGGAGAAGTGCAGCATATGTGCACGAACCCGTCATGCTGTCCTTCCAGATTCCCCTGGGTGGGAAGCTTTTCACTTAAAGCTTTGTGAATGAGAACATTTCTCAAAGAGACTTTTAAGGATTTTCCGAAGTAGAAACTTGAGTATATGTTGTCACTGATTTTCTGGTGGTTTTAAGGCTCTTTGGTTTGTGTGAGATGACAGATTTTGCTATAGACACCTACTCCGACATATATTAACACATCTGAATTCCTTCTAATATTTGTTAGCCATATCAGGGCAAGATGCCATGCAGATATGAATAGTGAAGATATAATCCAACAAAATACACGTTCCTCTCACATTACACAAAGCTCTCTCAGTATACCAGGAGTGTTAACAGAAGGAGTTATGTTCACCCTGGCCACCTGGGAAATCCTTTTAACCAGGCATCAGTTCATATGAATTCCTGAAATAAGAAATTGTTTACATGGAATAGGTTTGTACTTGTAAAGAATGAATTGGTACTTGTGATTCTATTTTGTTTTTTTCTCAGTATAAGCCTGCTGGTACTATTTAAACCACGAAAATACCACTTCAGGATCAATTTTTCCTGTGAAGGAAGCCGAATGTGGGAGAAATATGGTGGTCTCTATAGTGAAAAATCACATCACCCTCTCCAAGGGGTGTTAATATAATTTCCTGCCTTGAAATCCAAGAAAGAGTAAAGTTAGATTGCTTACAGAAATTGACAGTAGTTTCCACAGAAACAAAACAAAAACAAAACAGGAAAAACAAGCATGATGCTACAGGAATCACTCTCTCCTCTGTGATTTGGTACTCCTCCTTACTATTTGGAAGTCAGTGGTGTCGTAATATTTGATCCACTGAACCAAAGCTCTGTGCCCCAGATCAGGAGTCCCACAGATGGTATGCAGTGTCCTCTACCCTTGCCCCAGATTCTGGAGGCCCTTCAGAAGGGCCATCAGATGGCCTTGAGGGGAATCAGTTTACAATGCAGAAGTATGCATCGTAGAAGGCTGCACCTCCCAAGTAAGTGTGCAATGGTGAAGCATAAGCTCCTGCTAAATTGTAATTCTAAAATTAATATATAATTTTAACAGATCTCTAGAGTAGTGCCAGAGCTGCCCAGAACTTCAGTTGTGGGGAACTCCAGAATCTGGAAGTTCACCAACAGCCTCAAGGAAGAGGGGGTGTCATGAGTGCAGGTGTGCTCAGCTTGATGAAATTTTTGAGCAGGTGGACAGGTTGCGAGGGGAAGTCACCAGGCTGAAAAGTACTCAGCAATAAGAGGAAGAGATTGATGCATGGTATTGTGCAGTGACATGAGCAGACTGACAGCCCTGTCTTAAGTTCCTGCAAGAGGAATAAGAAAGCTGTCTGCCCGGAGAGGTGGTGGAAGACCTGTCCTTGGAGACATTCAAGGTCAGCCTGAACCAGGCTCTGAGCCACCTAATCTAGCTGTAGATGTCCCTGTTCATTGTAGGGGAGTTGGACTAGATGACCTTTAAGGGTCTCTTTCAATTGAAGAAGTTCTGTGATTCTATAAGAAGGAAAACACATTCAGGATGAGGAAGACTGGACTCTTGTCTCTGTTTGGCCTTGTTCCTGAAATCCTCCTAACCAACAGATATGAAGCTCTGGGGATAGAAAGAGGATGCAGGTAATGCTTCATAACTGAAAAAAGACAACCATGTTAAGATGGTCCAAACAAGGACCTGAGTCAGAGCCAGTGCCACCAAAAAAAACCAAAGAGTCTTAGCAACTGGGGACTCCATGCTGAGAGGCACTGAGGCACCCACTTTGCCACTCCGATAATCTCTCTAGAAAGGTTTGCAGCTGAGATCCTTCATTCAGGACATCAGAAGAGGCTATCAGGTATGATAAAGCCAGAGGATTTCTATCTGCTCCTATTCATTCAAGCTAGATCACAAGAGGCTGTTTCTAGGAAATTACAGAATTNAAAAAAAAAAAAAAGAAAGAAAAAAACAGCGGAGAGTCTCTTTGGGGAGAGAAAAGGGAGTAGGGTGGGAACGATTGGCAAAATAATCGACATTGTTAATATTGCCAGGTTCTTAAACTGGTACAGGTCCAGAAAAGGCTCAGGACTACTACAACCACAAGGTAAAAAGCCTCAGGCTGGTTTGACTCCTGTTGGGATGCTGATCGCAGGAAGGTCTGAGTTGCACCTCCAGCCCTAGGTGGGCTGGCTCTGTTCTCCGCTCCTGCCATGGAGTGATTGTGCCTGCGGCAGGACGATAAACACAGCATAAGTCGGCTCGTTAAACCATTACTCTCCCTAAGCTCGTGGAATCAGCCCTTTCATTGAAGTAAGGGGAAAAAAGAAATACATGTGATTGTAGGAAAATCACAGTTAATTAAATTATTATCTGAAAACAAAACAAAACAAAACAAAACACAACGGTTTCCTGTCTTTAGCAAGTTGATATTGTCTGCCTCTTATGGTCGATTAGTAGGAGAAATTACATGCTGGTAACCTTGACAATTTGGGTCAAATGCAAGTCTGTGTGGGTTTGTACATGTAATTGTGTGTGCTGCTGGTCTTCCTCTGCTAAGATCCTACTCTTGTTGCCCATTCTGTAGCGCTGGATTGGTGCTGGGGCCAGTGTAGCTGCAAAATGAATCTGAGAGTCCTCTCCTACACCTGGGGTAGTATTTCCTGGCAGTGGGGAGTGCAGAGCGAGGAAGACTAAACAATCCCAGTTGAGGAAACTGGGATTCTAGAGAAAAGGATGTTCAGGGGATACCTTATTGCTCTCTACAACTCCCCGAAAGGATGTTGTAGAGGAGGTTGGCCTCTTCTCCTAGGTAACAGTGTTGAGAAGACATAATGGCCTTAAGTTGTGCAACATAGGCTGGAGATAACTCCGTATAATGGTAATGGTGACTGTAGTAGTGGGAATTTAGATTTGACCTGTATTTCTGAGAAGCTCTGGGTCAAGTTCAGTGCCCTCTTCTAGACAGGCACCACTATCATGTCTTCTCTTTTCCTGTCATTGTCACAAACCAGTAAAATCGTGTCAGAAATTATGGCTGTCCTAATGTATTGCACTGCTTTAAATACTTCTGGCATCCTTTAAGGACTTAGAAACAGTTAACACAGTGTGGTTTCCCAGTGAGAACAGAGCAAAGGTGAAATCACTCCTCCAGGATTCAGCACGAGGAAATGAATATTGGGCACTTAAGAGATTTAGGTGCTGCAACTCCTAAATTAATTTGTGAGCTTGAGGGAGGTGCTTGGACTCCATGGTGAAGATGAAGAGGCAGGAATGTAAAAAATGGGACCTGAATACACAATAGCAAGAGACAATTGGTGAGAAGGCAGCTGAAAATATAATTCCTTCAAAGACTGGGGAGTTGTAGCTTAACAGACACATCCATCTCTTCTCAGGAGTAACTGACTTTGGCAATTGCATGCCCAAAGCCCTATAACAAAATACAAGGAGTGCTCAATTCTTGCAGTTGCAGCTATGGGTGCCAGTAATACCAGCGTCTCAGTGCCTTCTCATGGAGAATGTCCTTCACCATGTGATTAAGGGTCACCTTTGAAATTAGGGAATGGAGATTCAATTAATATGTAAATATTTTAATAATAAATACAACAGCTTTAATGAAACAACTGAGTTGGCCCTGTTCTCCTACCCCCACCTCCCTTCCCTCCAGGATGCTTTGTTGCCTGATGGTTAAAGCTTAATTTTAGGAAACTGAAGATGGTTATTGAAGTACACTTAGTCTTTCTCCATCCATAGTGCAATAATGCCTTAGTGAAGTACACTGCAACAGTAAATTTCTTGCGGGGGAAATAGAAAAGGTATTATATGAAGGACTCTCTTATTTTTTCTTTGATTCTGATGTGCTGGAGGTTTTGTGCCATTTCTGCTGAATACTGAGGACCACAACCAGGGCAAAGTGTGGGGAAATATGTGTGTGAGGGAACAAATCATAAAAATATCAAAAAGCTTTAATAAAATGTGAAAATATTGGCACAGCAAAGGCTGGAGCTCTATAAAGAATGGACAATGCATGATTGCTGGTGAGTGCTGTGTTGTTGAGCGTTAATTCTGAGATCTCACTGTAAGGGAAAACGCTCATCTTACAAGACACCAGATGTGTCTGCGGAGTGTTTTTTCAAGAGTTATACTTTAGAAATGCTTTAAGGAGCAGAAGAATGTATCCATTTTTTCTTTTCCTGTTTGTCTCACTATCCATACACACAAATAAATACACGAAGCTGTGGTGAAAGCACAAAGTATCAGTTATCCCCCCATTTCTAATTCCTTGACATATTTTCCCCACTTCTCTTTCTACTACTGTTGCAGCCAAAGTCTTCTGACACTTTTGTGTTGGCATGACCCCTGCCAGGAAAGGGAAGATGGGGCACAAATCCTGCTTCTTCCTTCCACACACATAATGCTAGTTATTGTTTTAGGAGCTGCTCATGTGGCAGGACAGATCAGCCTGTTTTACCTTTCTCACCAAGAAGTCATCACCCTCATGAGAACCACAATGACTGCTTTCAAGATAAGGCTGACTTTTGGGTATGTTTTTCATCAAACTGGGTCAGGTCAGAGGTGAAGACTTTCAGGAAGAGCTAACGCATTGCAGGAGGTAGAATGCATTAACACCCCATGTTGGTTGTCAGCCCTGAACATTTTCTTGAACTGTCATTTCTAGCTTAGGAGGCTGAATTATATTTCTCTTCTGTGGTTGATTGAAGATTGATTTAATAAAGCAGCTATGTCTGTGAGGGGACCAGTTTATTTTCTCACTGTCTTCATGGAAAGACCTTCTGGGGAAAATAGGGGAAAAAGAGGAAAAAACAGCTGCATGTCCAGATTCCTCCTCTACCCCCAGTCCGGCAACATCTTTCAACACAACTCTGAGTAGGCATCTGTCTGTATAAAGCTGTATGTAATTACCTTGCCACAGATACCACTAAACACAGAATAAGCAATGTGAAAATTATTTATTTATTTATTTATTTATTTATTTTTACTGTAGAAGTTCAGTTGATAGCTTACAGCAGGTTTTGCAGGTAGAACAGATGAAAAAATCCATACCTGTACATCTGGGATAATGGGAGTGGAGAGTGGAGATGGAGAGGAGGTAAGGAAGGAAAAGAGGGTAGAGAAGGAAGGAAAGAAGAATAGAAGAAAGAAAGGAAATGAAGGAAGGAGGGAAGGAAGGGAGGGAGGGAGGGAGAGAGACTTCATGAAAACAATTTAATAAAGTATATTTTTCTGTACACTTATTTAAACACTAGAACAACAGTCTTACTTCTGGAAAACAGTGTTTGTGGATGCCCCATCCTTGGAGCTGTTCAAAGTTGGATGGAGCCCAGGGCAACCTGATCTAGTGCCTGATTTAGTGGTTGGCAACCCTGCCTGTGGCAGGAGGAGTGGAACTAGATTATCTTTGAGGTTCCTTCCAACCCAAGCATTCTATGCTTCTGTGTTTTAAGTCAGCTCTAGTATTTGTGCAACGGCGACCGGCTGGTTTTCCTCAGGCGTGAGAATCAGATAGAAGGCAACTGTTAATTTGCTACTGGAATGTATCCAGAAGCTATGGTGAGAGAGCTAGGATCTGTAGGGAAGAGAATAACCACAGAACAAGAGAGCTCAGTGGATATGGTGAAGCAACAGTGCACATTTCTCACCATGCTTCCACTGATAGCAAAGCTTTTATTTCCACCCACAACACTAAAATCTGCTGGAGCAATGAGTAAGAGTTTAATGTTCTCTGTTTCTTTTTTTTTTTTTTTTTTTTTTTTTTGGGTTTAGTCAGAAGACTCCTATTCTTTGCAAAATGTATTTTTTTTCTACCTGGGACAAATCTGTAGAAACAGATTTACTGAGAAGAACTCTGACACTTTCCTGGCAGTGATGCTTAGTGAAAGCAGCTAAATTTTGCTGTAGATGAAATCTGTGAAAACAGTTTATGAACTCATCCCCTAAAGAGAAGCCTAAACAGAAATGTCTTGATTATAATTTTTTTTATTTACTTCAGGCACTGCATTCAGTATATACTCCTTACAGTTTAATAGTAAAATAAACTTATAAATAAAATAAATAATAAATTAAATCTTTGCACAGAAAAAAACATGACTTTAACTGTTGACTCTGATTTTTACCTTTCATAGAATCATAAAATAGTTTGGGTTAGAAGGGATCTTAAAGAACATCTAAGTGTTGTGGGCAGGGACACCTCCCACTCAATAGGGTTGTTTATGGCTCCGTCTAAACTGACCTTGAACACCTTCAGAAATGAGAGATCTAAAGCTTATCTCAGCAACCTGTGTACGTTCCTCACCATCTTCTGAGTAAAAAATTTCTTCCTAATGCATAATCTAAATCTACTGTGTTTTAGTTTGAAACCATTCCCCCTTGTCCTATCACAACACTGCTCTGTAAGCTCCCTTTAGGTACTGGGAGGCCACAATGAGGTCTCCTCAGAGCTTTCTCTTCTCCAAGCTAAACAACCCCAGATCCATTAGCCTGTCTTTGCTGGATAGATGCACCACCCCTTTGATCATCTTTGTGGCCCTTCTCTGGACCCATTCCAACAGCTCCATGCCCCTTCTGTGCTGGAGGGCCCTGATCTGGATGCATTGTTCAAGATGGACCTCACAGGTGCAGAGCAAGGGGGGACAATTACCCTCCCTAGTCCTGCTGGCCACCCTTGTTCTGATGGAGCTCAGGATATGTTTGGCCTTCTGGGCTGCACAAACATACTGCTGGTTTGTGTCCAGCTTTTTGTCCACCTTTGCCTCTGCAGAGCAGCTCTCAATCCTTCCATTACCCAGTTTGTATTGATGTTTGAGGTTTTAAAATTGCCTGAACTGGATAGCTGTCATGTGATTTTGTCAGGAGACAGTTTTGCTTTTAGTCTTTTCAAGTTGAAGTCTTCTCCAAAATCTGGTAAGAATGGACAAAAATGGTAGATATGCCTGTTTTGCCCAACTCCCCTGAAACAGGTAAAAGAGGGTCAAGAGTAAAGCTAAGAGCTCTCACACTGTGTGTCATGAACTACAGATCATTTTCTACCACTTTTGGTAAAAATGAAGGCTCATGGTACAAAAACTATTAGAGGAAATCAACAATATTTGGGGCTCTCTAGAGTAGCAGAAAACTCTTTATGCTAAGAGGAGATGTAGACATGGTATAAAATGGTCATTTCTGCTATATAATTAAACTTTTGTTTTTATTTCAGTGGGTGCTCCAGTTTCAGAGAAAGTTCACAGGCAATTTTCATCGAACAAAGCAGCACGTCAGGGAGTTCAGGCTGCATATATCTGACAAAACTCACTTTCAGTGCAATGATTTTCATATACTCTGTCTCCTAAATGAACTTTGGATGCCTGTCATTTAATTTCTTCATGGTATGATCAGTTAAAAGCTGCTTCAGATGACAACTTAATGAAGGTTGATCTTGTGAAAACAGAACTGAACAAGGTGACAAGAAATTAGAGTACTATTCTTGGTTTCCTGTATTTTTCCTAATTCTGAGAAATTTGTTTAACCTTGCTTATCCTCACTGTACTCTCTAAAAAGTATGGATAATGATACATGCCTATTCTACAGAGACCTGGGAAGATAATTATCTTTATATTGAAAAGCTGTGAGAATGAGAAGTATCATTACTTCTCTCTTATTTAATTGTATTAAAATTGTCCTTCAACTTCTATTAGAATCTTTGGCATTAAACATAACAGAAGTGGATAGAAGTAATGAATGCCATGGTCCTTTATTTTCTCTATGGATGAAGGTGTTTGCTTATGTGAGATGACTGGCAGATCCAGGACCTTTTAGAAATGCAGACCCTATCTTCTGTTGAACAGAGGAAGAATCTCCACCAAATTCATATAACCTTTTGAGTTTACATTCTTCCCAGACAGGTTTGGGAGCTTTTGGTCTTTGCTAGCATTATGGTACTGCTCTGGTATTTACACTGTGAAGAAAAGTCATCTAAAAATAGGTGAAAGGAATCAGTCCCCCTAGCGTTAATGTCCCAGTTGGAAGAATAACAGCAGTAGGATTCCAACTAAACACAAATCTCTTTGCAGTGTTTTAATAAACTTTCCTTACTATTGTGCTGACATAAATAAGGTATTTCAAAGGGTTTTTATTTGTTTGTTTGTTTATTATGATTCAATTTTAAGATCAATCCAAGGTTCCACTGAAAATTGGTAACAATTATGACTAATGTGACATATCTTCCTCCTTCCTTTGTGCTAAAAACCATGTTTCTCAAAGCAATTCTCATAAAATCAGAAGAGTTGTCAGCATAAAGATTACCACACTGACATCACAAGGTCAAATCATTTGATCTATTAAAAGTCAACACTGATAGCTGAGATACACAGGTGAGATGCAATAATAAAAATATATAATGATGTCCCTGTCTTCAAGAATTGAAGTGTTACTGACCTCTGCAGTATCACCACCTTTGGGTGTTACTGGTTTCTACTTTAACAAAAATAAATTGTATGTAAGAAGAACCCTTACTAATGGGTTTACTATTAGCCATATTACTATGGCAAATATGTAATATCATTACATATTAGCCATAAAGAAAAATGTTTACCAGGGTTCATTTTCATGTATATTTATAGGTTTTGATGTCTTCAAATGCAGTGATGTTGAGCAAGCTGGTTTGAAATTTTGGAATTTCAAACCGGTTATAAGTCAGATTTTTATCATAGCATCCTTGGAAAGTAAATAGTATGCCTTCCTAAGAAGGCAATTAGCATTACTTGATTGCTGGGTCTTCACCTTTCCATGTTGAATGAGGAGTGTGCTTCATCTATAAATGTCTGTAAACATTACAGTCCCTGCGGATCAGAGTCACAAATCCAAGTACTTATTACAGCCTGGGTTCTCAGTATGACTGTGTTTTGAAATCTAGATTCTGATTGAGATGTATGGTTTTGCTCCTCTGAAACAGCTGAACTAATTAAGCAAAGCCACACAAACACTACAACCATGTACTTGGTTTCTGTTGCAGAAAAATGATTAACCTTTGATAAAAGAAATTTGTTCTAATGCTTGACGGGAATCAGTAAATGATTTAAACAAAGGTTTTGTTAGATTGTTCTTACATCTTAATCACCAGGAGAAAGAAGAGCTACTGTTATTTTCTCTAATGATTCTTCCTGGCTACAGGCTAGAAAGTCAGAATAAAGGAAGGTAATGCGTTGACTTTATTAATGTCAATAGTAATAAAGATAGTAGCAAAGTAAAAGCCACAAAAAGCCTTGGGGTCACTTAGCTAGGTGATCATGTAACAGCAGCGCACCGGTACTATACAAGGAATTGAAGTCACCCTGACAGTCAAGGTCTAGAGGATCCAGAAGTTCTATACAAGAAATTTCACAGAAATTATTAAGGATCTGGGATAAAGCTGAATTGAGCAATGTCTAAAGCTGCTTCTGTGCTATAACAGAAAAGAAGAAAATGTAAGCTGGAATTCAAAAAAGTGTAAAAATTATTCAGAATTTCGTTTAGATCTTCACAATACATCTTTCATTGTGGATTACTAAAATCTGTTTCTACAAAATAAGATACTTCTACCATTTCCTCTTCACAGCTGAGGTTCAGGAAATAACTGCAATTCCTCAATTCCATTTATTTATTTATTTATTTATTTATTTGTAATAAAAAGTGTTCTTAAATCATCCTCTAAAGAAACTAGTGATGTTTTGGAAGGTAGAAGACTATCATAAAATATATGAATGCAGTAGCCTTCAAATAAATATTTTTTTGATGTTAGAAGATGTGTTTGAACAAAGAAGAGTGTAATTAAATAGCCTTAGTTGTGTGGGTTTCTTGGGGGATGGTTGTTTTTGTTCTTTCATTAATTTTTTTTTAGCTATTTTTTATACATGTGTATAGTTTCACTTTTAATCATAGAATCATAGAATGGCTTGGGTTGGAAGGGACCTCAAGGATCATCAAGCTCCAACCCCCCTGCCACAGGCAGGGCCACCAACCTCCATATCTAATACTAGACCAGGCTGCCCAGGGGCCTATCCAACCTGGCTTTGAACACCTCCAGGGACGGGGCATCCACAGCCTCTCTGGGCAGCCTGTTCCAGCACCTCACCACTCTCTTGGTGAAGCACTTCCCCCTGATATCCAGCCTAAATCTTCCCTCCCTCAACTTAAAACCATTTCCCCTTGTCTTGCCATTATCTACCCTTGTAAAGAGTTGACTCCCCTCCTATTTGTAGGCTCCCTTTAGGTACTGGAAGGCTGCAATGAGGTCACATGGCAGAATTAATACAGATGTATATGAAAGAATTACATGAACAAAGTTAGATCCCAAATAATTTTGCTTGCCATTATATTTTTAGCTACGTGCTTATTTATGCACTGGTTAGTTTCTAGCTGTTTCTAGTACTTCAGAGACCTGAAACCATCTGGCTGCTTTTCTTCTAGGCCTTTATTATTAACTTCGTGTTCATTACAGGTTCAGTTTGCTATTATATTCCAAAAATAAAAGTGGTTTTATTCAGGTGAATTAAAACATATGGAGAAAAAGTATAAGTTACTTTTTATAGAAAGGAAAGTTCTTGAGCTTCATTCCCAGTTCTGCAGCATAAGCCTTCTAGAGAACAAGAGTGATAAGTCAGGAGGCCTCTGCAGTTACCCACTACTTAGAAGGCAATGTGAAACCAAGAATAAACATCGTTCATTGACCACAGTAAAGTTAAGGCTGATACAATTTAAGTTTTTGTGTTTATTGCCACAGATAGATTTTTTTTGTAATCTGCAGTATGCTTTGAGTTCTATTTTTTCAATATGTAATATGTGAAGCACCAAAACACCTAAAAAATAGGTATATACAGACCTTAACAAAGGAAGAGACAACAGAAATAATTAGTGGGCTTTCTCTAATATCAACATGTTGTTGCCTATACCTTGCAAAATATTTTTACACAAACGTAGATTCTGACTGAATATATTTTAGAAAAAGCAAAAAAAAATACAGCAACCGAGTTTTTAAAAGCGCATTTCTTGGGGAAGGAAAAAGAGGTCTGAACTATCCTTGCCTTTTTTCTTGCTTCAATAACAGAGAAGTAAGTCACAGAGAAGCAAACTTAGCACACAAAATAAATAATTATATTTTTACTATACTGAAATTTCATTTGCTTCAGGATCAGATTTTGCAATTGCTATTATGTGGAGCATAATATTAATGGAATACTTTTATACCGTTCTCAAGCTATACTGAAGACTTTCTTGCAACTGAAAGGCTCAACGCACAGAATTAGAAGTATTATGTAGGCATAACCTTAGCCTAAGATGTAGTCCCATTCATTCCAGGCTGCTGATTTACTTGATGAGAAGTTGCAGCCTTTAGCAGATGGATTCTAACACTATCCAAAAAGCCAGTCAAGCAAATCTTCCTCTCTCATACCACTTCTCATGAAGTTTTTCTTTTCATGTAATTGTATGAAAAGTTAAAGAGGGATTTAAGGACCTTCAATCCATATGAAGACTTATAACTGTTTTATTGCCAAATATTTGATTATTTCATTTTTAACTCCTTTGGTAGAAAATTGAGAACTGTCAGGAACCAGGATGAAACAATCTTTCACATGATTTAAAGGGTGGAGACTTAACATGCTTATTCAGACCTTCTGGAGAACAAAATGTTCGTTCCTGTTGTTACATGTAAGAATGAATTGGCTTCAACAGGATCTTTCACTGTTAGCTAGCATCTTTCCCTTATTGCATACAGCTTAAGTAAAAACTTAGCACAGACACAGGTTTGCTTACTTGTCCTTGTCTTGCACATTAAGATCCATGTGTTAGGCCAAATAAAACAAATGAAAAAAAAAAAAAAAATCACTAGTTGTTACCACAACAGATCATATGAAACAATCAGATTTTTGTTTGGTGGACCTTTAACATGACTAAACAGTACAATGTTAATCTGGTTAATATACATTGCACTAACGTATTCATTGAAAAGTGTTGCCGGCCAAATTAAATTGTGGAAGAGTTCTATTTGGGCTTGATACTTTGAAAAGCATGGTATCAGGGCTGAGTGTACCAATTGGCCTTGGCAGGCCTGATGAGCCCCACCTGGGACCTCCACTCACATTTCTGTCCATGGTGCCAGGAGATCTATTTAAACTCAGGTTGCTCTATGCTACCACGTCCATCTCTGTATTGTTTGGATTCCCTGGCTTCACCTTGGCTCTGGCTTTTTGCTGTGCTTTTATCTTGTGATCACTGCGTTGCTTATAGTAGTGTCAGAAATGAAACTTGAGATGTGGATTTTTTGTCATATTAACAATATGCAGACAGCTTTTCTCATCTTTCCTACCTAAGAGTAGAATATAAGAAACAGATACCTAATGGATACTCTTAAGTGAATGGTAGGACTTGAAAGACTCTTAAATATTGCATGTAGGCCGGTTGATTATCCATGGAATTATATATTGTTCCATATTCCATATATTGTTCCAGGCAAAAATACAGGAAAACTCCCAGCATCTGTTAATTTCAGAATAAAACTGAGCTATTAGTTAAGATGCAAAATATAGTAACTTCCTTCTAACTGACTCATATAAGTGAAGCTCATAGACTGTTTGGCTTCAAAGTATTAGTCATGATGGCATATAATTTTCTCAGTTTGAAGGGCTGTGTTGCTTATAAAAAAAATAGCATCATAAATTTAGTAAAACACCCTCTTGATTTAAGCAAAGAATAACAAAATTCTGTTGTTGACTCACTGTCACTTACAGCTAGATTAAAATCAACATATTTTCTTGGAGAATGTCTTGGGCTTGCAGTTTACAATCCACGAATAGGACAGAGGTGACACTTTCTGCTGAAATATTCATGTTGTGTACTAATATACTTCTGAGATAAGGTACAAAATGCTAAAAGAATGCTGAAGGAAGACACATCTTTTCCCATTGGGGTCATGGAAAAAAAATTGTAATTGAAGTAGGTGTTCATAATTTTTTTCTTAAATGGCTAAAAAAGATCCCCATTTGTAAAATATCTACTGATGAGATATAAGACAAGCACTAGTCTTGGTAACAATTATTTTTATTTTTATTTTTATTTTATAACATTTGATTGTGTAACTGAACTTTACAGTGTGTCAACTGTTGTCTGGATCGACGTGCTATGTTTATGAACAAAATTTGGTTATATAATTATCAGCAATTACAAGCCTCTGGAACCCTTCCATTATTATGATCTCAAATTTGTTCCTAACAGAAGACAAAGGCATGGGCAGTAAATTAGAAAAATAATCTGAAAGAAGGTCATATAGTAAGTAGATCATAAGAGACAATCTTGAGGCCAATGGCAACAGATTCCAATTCATTTCAGACATTTTCATTTTTCAGTTAAAAAATATGCATATTTCTAGCCTGTGCTTTCAATGTTTAAAAATATGAACTGAGCATAACTTATGTTCTGGCAGCTGAAATAATACTCCTGGCTATGAGCCATCCTTTGCCAACGCCCAGGAGCACTCCCAACACGACTGCTCCAGATCCTGAGAATACTAACACCAGCCTAGCAGAGGACTCCATAACAAGTGAAAAAAACATCTTGCACTCTCCCATCCAGATGTTATCATTTTGGGTAAATATCACTGCTGTTCCTGCTTACTCAAGGCTGTTAAAAAAAAAAAAAAAAAAAAAAAAAAAAAAAGACTTTACATCCCTTTGGAAGAAGTTGAAGTGACATGGAGCACAGGTAGTGTTCTTCTTGATCCTTCTGGTTGAAGACTGGAAACTGGGGAAAAGGAGGAGAATGGACCGGTTGAATGAATGTTTGCATGGATGGTCTCACACTCAGGGTTTCAGGTACATTGAGCATGAACACACCTTTGAGAGCCTGGGCTTGTTGACATTAGATGGGATGCAACTGATCAGGAGGAGCAATAATACACTGGACAGCTAGCTGGCTGGGCTCATCATCTGAGCTTTAAACTAGATATACTGGGGAAAAGGGATGTACTGCTGAGTGACAGACAAAAGGCAGGAAATACTGTCACTTTGAGAAGTAGAGGGGGAAAACCTCAGATTTGTCCCAGAGGAATTTGGGAAGGCTCCTACAAGAAGATAACATAGCCAGTAATAGCCCAGCTGAAGTGCCTCCACACCAATGCACACAGTATGGGAAATAAGTAGGAGAAGATGGAAACCATGGTGCAATTCGAAAACTATGACCTAGTTGGTGGGATGAGTCATACAACTGGAGTACTATGATGGAGGGCTACAAGCTCTTTAGAAGGAATAGGCAAGGTAGGAGGGGCAGAAGAGTTGCCCTCCATGTTAAGAAGTGGATAGGTTGTGGAAAGCTGCCTCTTAGAAACAGACATGACCAGATTGAGAGCTCGGGGGTTAGAATTAGGGACCAGAACAATAATGGACACCTGGTGATTGGAACTACTACAGGCTGCCTGATCAAAGGGAGCTTGTTGACAAGGCCTTCTTGCTTCAGCTACAAGAGACATCATGCTTGTAGGATCTCATCTGATGGAGGATTTCAACCACCTGTGTATCTGCTGGCCTAGGCAGCCTGATGTAGAGGTTTACAACCCTGCCCATGGTAGGGGTATTGGAGCTAGATTATCTTTAAGGTCCCTTCCATCCTAAGCCATCTTTTGATTCTATGATTCTATAATAATACACTTTATTGTAATTGAGACAGCAATCTGTTTTTGAATTAGAAAAGAGGAAGGCAATATTTAAGGTGTAAGTTCTTTTGGGCAGAAACAAGGGGGCTTGGGGTGTTTATAGAGAACCTATTTAGAAGAAGCCAGGGCAAGGGATGTTTTGGTACTAACAAAAAGAGTTAACAGCTGGCTGTTTCCGTTTTAGAGGTAAGAACTGCTAAATGAGCCAGCATAAAATATCTTTCCAGAAGCCTGAACAAAAACAAACTAATCTGCATCCTCATTCACTTTGTCAGAAAACTGGTGCTTTTCTATGTGTTCACTAGCTGCCTGTTCTCCTCCAGAGGAAACTCTTCTCTGCTGGTAGAGCATCATCACATCCTCAGATTTCATTTTTCTGCTCTAGTGTTTTGCCTCCAGCCAAAGGCAGATGTGAGTTTAATTTGGGTTGTGCAATTTCATGTTATGCACACTATGTTGTTGGGTTTTGTTGTTGGTTTTTTTTTTTTTTTTTGCTGTTTTCTTACTATGCTACTATATCTCATATATTGTAATGCTGTTAACACTTAGAAACGGCTTATAAAATAGATTTGGTTTCATCTCATGTTGGTAGGGATTCAATCATAGCTAATCACTGGCATGATGACTTTGATGGGGTTGATGAGGAGAACAATGCCTTTCACCAAAACATGTTTGAGATGGCACAAGTCAGTCTGCATTTCCAGGTCTGCATCTCAGATAGCTCTAATAGGGAACAAAACGCTCAGTGGTGTATTTTCATGATGACATTCTTTTAATGCACAAATATACTGCTGCAAAAAAACAACTGGTGGAGTGACAACTTTTACGTACGTGAATCAGCGCTGAGAAAAATATTCTGATATCCACGAAACCCCTTGTAAGGAAGTTCACAGAATGGCATTTTTTGTGACATACAACTCACTGGTAATGGGTGTTCAAAAACCACTAACGATCCTTCTCCATTGCTTCAAATTATACCTACCCGTGTCCTTTCAGCTAGGTGATAAATATCATTTAGACTAAAATATTCAGAAGACAAGCCTGTCTTGAAAATAGATGTCCATGCTTACCCTTACTCCAAAGTTCATGTTGGATAACCACGTATAAGGAACATGGAGTTCAGTGCTATCGAAAGTGTTCCTGTCATAAGAAGCTTTTAATTTTTCTCAGATCCTTCACCTTTCTAATGGATCTAGATCAAAACCATATGATAGAAGCAACTTGTGATCAGATTTGCTTGTTTTTTAATGCTTGTTGGCTTTCTTTTNNNNTTTTTTTCCTGAAGCATCCTGGATTTGAAAGCAGAGCTTTGAATGAACCTGACTCAGCTGTTCATTCTCCATTTTCAAAAGCCATTTTGATCTGTATTACCAGCCTCATAGAGAAAAACTGTCCAAACCGTAACAATAAGGAGAAGTCCAGGCTGTGCTCACAGGAATAACAGAGATAAATCAGTTTTCTTTTGTATTTCAAATTCCCTTAAAAAAAAAAAAATCCCAACTTATGGGAAAAAGAGACTTTGAAGATCTTATATCCCTGAGGATGTGTTGCTTTTGTTTGTTTTCTCTATTCATTAATGACCAAAATTAGCTTTATTAGACAATAATGTCTTATATCCAGTAGATGGTGCTGTTAGTTTCAGCTTTTCACTCCATCACACCTGCTGAGCTTTCAGAAAGAAGTGGGTCAAAAAAGAAGGCAGAGTCGAATTGCAGCAGATTTGGATTGTGTGCAAGTTGTTAGGAGTCTGGGACAAAGGGACCAGTTTGTGCACAGCTGACTTGCTCGGATGCTTCAGATTCCCCTGGCTGCAGCTGGCAGCACTCAATGCATCCATCCAATAATAACCCCCTGAGATCATCGCTTCTGCCTCTGAGCTCTTTAGCTGGACAAACATATAATTCCAAGGGCAATTTCTGCACTCCTAAATGTATACGCATCTGACATTTCTCAGGTACAAAACCTACTATACAGTTGGCTCTTGGCTGGACTCCAGTGGGATTAATTCTGCACTTTCTATTACTTCCCTCTACATGTGGCTGCCTTATATGAAAAGGACAGTCATTACAGAGAGTGTGCTTCAGAAGAAATGACCAGTTCTCTGCTCCATCCCTGGGAAAAAAAGAAAAGCATAACTAAACAACAAAAATGCAGTCTCAAATGACCTTTTATTCTTCTTTCCCAAGGACTTTTTGCACAATACTGACAGTGCACGGTTCTGTGAAGGAACCTTGGTGAGCTAGACCAAACATCCATAATATTCAAAAGGACATCATACAATAATATGTTTGGCAGCTGTGTGGAGGTAGAGTGGGCTCCATGACAGCTGATGTAAAAAGCACTATATTTAAGAATAAATGAACAACAAAAAATGGCCTGAACTAAATGGCCATCCACTCTCCGCTTTTCTCACGGGAGAAGATAAATAAATTTTTAGCTTCTTTTTGTTCTTTGCTTTTTCCTTGTATTTTTTTTTCACTGCATTCACCAGAGAAAAAGACAAAGGCAAAACGAAGAAGCATCACGCTCTAGTAAAAAAGCTTTAAAAAAAATAAAATAAAGCAAACTGAACTCCAGCAGTCTGTGAGACGCAGAGCTAACGAAGCCTGGTTTCTATGGATCTGTGTTTCTCATCTGATCAAATTTTAACTATAAAGAGTTTCTTCTCATATCTTTCAACCTCAGTGTAGAGCGTGACCATAAAATGCAAGCTGCCATATTTGATTACAGGAACTAGCACATGAAAGTTTTTAGAAACAAGGCTATGAACACTCAAGGAATGGGTAGTGTTTCCTAACCAAAAAAAAAAAACAAACCAAAAGCCCCTCTTATCAGGGCTATTCCTTGGGTAGGATTGCTTTTTGACATTTCTAAATCTTTCACAGGCCCTACAAAGTCCCTTCCTTACAAGCTTTGTAAATGAGGATGAGTTACATAATAGGACAGGTCACACCCTTTCCTTACTTTCTTCTTCAGCCTTTTCACTCAGCAGCCTTGCCTGGGCACAACCAATGCTGCCTCATGCAACACAATCCAGACTAATGCTACTCCCACACATTTTATTTGGATTTTCTAGTGACCGAGGCTATAAATTCTGATCAAACCTTTGCATTGGAATGTTTAGGAATTCTGTAGATTTTTTGCTTGTTTGTTTTATATGGCTGCCTATAATATCTATAGGAACACAGACATTTATGAATTCTCCGTTGATCAAACATTACTTTCAAATCACTCCGGAGATGATGGTGAAGCCACATATACACTTTACATTCATAGAATCAGAGAATCACAGGGGTTGGAAGAGACCTCTGTTCATCCCCATTAATCAGGGATCACTGATCCCTGATTAAGCAGACCCCCTACAGTAGGTTGAGCAGGAAAGTGTCTTTGGGACCCTACAAATCTGGGTAGGGTCTACTTAGGTAGAACACATAAAAAAACCCTCAGTTTGAAGCATGCATTTACTTGAAGTGAAATTTTCAGGCAGTTGGGGAAATTTTTGGTACCTTTATGATCATTTAGTGCTTGTCAGTGACATCTTAACTTTCCTAATGCCACGTTTTGCTGTCTGGCTCTCCTGATGAGAGTCAGAACTTAAGTACTTCTACATAATTCTCCCACTCCATTCAGTTTCAGTTAAGATGCTCTTGGTAAATCCTTAGAGGATTTTTAAATCTAACTCAATCCTCATCCACTCTGTAAAATCTCTTCCTTCAGCAGCTGCTGCTGCAATGGACCCTCTTCACGGATGCCTTGGGACAACAACATCCCAAGAACTGTGAGGACAATTTAAATGATATGTTTTGATCTCCCAAGTAGCCTTGTGATGGCCAGGATGGAAATGTCAGTATTCCCAATCTAGATGTACAGACAGCAGTCACTCCAGCCTCAGAGATGACACTGGACATCTGTGCAACTGTTTTTCCAATTGCTGTCAGCCGCAATCATCTGGATAGTCTAATCTGATCCTGTCTGGGGAATTTTCAGGCTCACAAACATGTGTACACACCCATATACAAGCATATATACAAGAATACATGTGATAAAAAAACCTCACATGTTAAGTAATATAATTTCATCAAATTAATATAGGCACATTTAGAGGCACTGGGAATAGGAAAATATTCACTATAATTGCTCCTCACTACAGATTCATTTTAGGATGATGACGAGACTGAAATAAACTACTCTTGTAAAGAGGCTATTCAGTGGGAGCAGAAGAGATAATTTTGTCATTCAAATAGCAGTCTCATCACTAGACTTTCTATTTTTCATGTATGGATTTTTTTTTCTATTTTCTGTGCATCGGGCAAATGCAGTGAAAACTCCTAGAACAATGCTATGCTTTCCTTTTGTAGAACAAGCATGTAGGCTCTATGTTTAACAGGTGTGCAGCTTCAGGAGGAACTAAAAACTACACTGCATTTAAAGACAGAGCAAATAGTCATGGTCTGTACTGCCTGTAATCAGCAAGAAGCAAGGATGCTTCAGCATCCCTTACACCAATGATGAAAATCCATAACTGCACTACTTTATGAGCCTGCTGATTTGTACTTAATTTCTTGTAGACAAATATTATCTGACATCCAAAAACAGCTATACAAAATGTGTGACCATCTCACACATCTTCAGTTACATTAAGTAATCCAAACCGAACTGGGGCTAAATTTTTCAAACACCAGTGTCCACTTTTACTGTCTTCATAATTGACAGTGAGCCTTTCAGGAAATCCTGAATTTAAATCTAAACATTTACTGTTGTCCCACACATGGTGGACTTAAAAACAATTAGTTTCTCCTTTCAAGGTCAGGCTGGATGGGGCCTTGGGCAACCTTATCTAGTGATCTAGTGATTGACAACTCTGCCCGTGGCAATGGAGTTGGAACTAGATGATCTTTTAGGTTCCTTCCAACACAAGCCATTCTATGATTCTATGATCTTCCAGGGACTAAATGTACTCAGCCGTTTATTGTTTTGCAGATTTAGTTATCTGTGGCATTTACTGAAGAACAGATATTTATGAACTAGTATAGGTAATAGAGAGGAAACAGAAAAGTGAGCTAAAACTATGAAGCTGTACAAAGAAATAGGAAAGGAGCAGGATTAAGGTCGCAGGTGCCATAGCAATCACAGAACAGTAGAATCATAGAGTTGTTTGAGTTGAAAGGGACCATCAGAGGTCATCTAGTCCAACTCCTCTGCAATGAACAGGGACATATACAGCTAGATCAGGCTGCTCGAAAACCCATCCTGACCTTGAATGCCTACATACCATGTCCCATGTCCTGTGAGCTTCCTGGGAGGTCAGACAGTTGCTGCTCCATGACTGGGGAGCTTCTCTCTTAGATATGTTTTCTATCTTGTTCCCAGTGTGAGTAAAAGATTAACAAGACCATTTCAGCCATTTCCAGCCAAGGTCTACAGCTCCATCAGATGTATGTATGATCTTCACGTGTTTTTCTCACACTTCCATGAAGACAGAATTAGATTTTCAAATTTTAAACCCTACACATCAACTGGATTTGATCCTTCTTTCCTAGATGTATAAATGCAGATTCCTGAAGGAATCAATCCAGTGACTACATTGCCCTTCACTCACTCTGGGCTATTTTGCAGAAGATCACTTACTCCAGGGTCCATCCAAGCATAGTACGCAGTAGTGGCATGAATAGGGTTAATTTAGAAAATCATTTAGCTGTTGGATTTTGAAGTGTGCTGACTTGGGTTCAGCAGTTAAAATGTGTTTTAACTGGAGATCTTTCTCACTTTCTCACAGCATCTTACTAACATTAAATGTGCATTTTACATTTTTCTTGGCTGAGGCAGATCCAGGCCTGAATTCATCACCATCCTTTGTGTTCTCATTAGTGTTTTAAGAAAGTCAAGATATGTTTGCGTATCAGTCAGATGAGAAATAGTTACATGAGGAGCTCTCAGTGACTGCCTGGCTGAATTAAGGCTTTAAACTTGTGAGAAAGATGGGAGTTGGGAGTAATCATTTTAATCAGATACAGGGACTTACCAACGTTGTTTTAGACTCAAAGTTCTTTGAGATTCATGAGTCTTATGCATGTGTACGTATGCAGTTTTTTCTGCAAGCCATAGTGGAGGTGTCCAGTTCACTCTGTCACTTATAAGGAATGTTATCTCCTACTTTTCTACAGATTGAATTTAATCTACTAAATAAATTTAATTTCTTTGAAAAAATTAGGCAGCCGCTGCAGATAAGAAGAATGACACAACTCTTGTGCTTTCAAACTAACAGCTAACATACAATCTTTCTAGATGAACTGAAATACAGTGCCTTCAAAGCTCTACCTTCATTTTTCCTCCTTAAAACATGAAAGGTAGATGCTTTATTATTAGATACTATTATTTCCGTAGTATTCATGTACGCAACACTAATTGAAGACGAATAGAGACTGAGGCATCTAGAGAAAGAATATGACGCCAGAGGACTGGGGACAACTTGGTACTAATGTTCATTTACTGTCAAGACTGAGGAGCTGATAATACTATGGAAAATTGTGTTCTCAGTTCTCACAGTGAGACGACAATTTGCTGATGCTTTCTGGAGAGATTTCATACTGTTTGGAGATATTTAAACAATTACTTGGTGTGAGGCACTGCACAGTTCTGTTACCATACTGCATCAGTAATTATTTGTTCTGATTATGCTTGAGTGGAGATGGAGGGACTGATATGCTACACACTAATAGGCAATATTTACTCCCCTACTGGTGCTGAAAATTTGTATGAAAGGAAGCCGAGAAAGCAAATTATCGCCTTTTGTGTTTGCCATTTGAAGGCATGGTTATAGTTAGAAACAGATCAACAGTTAGGCTTCTTAAAGAAAATTCCTTTTCTCAATTTTGCTTAGGAAAGGTCATTTGGTTCTGGTTTCATCTTTGGACAAATCTAAAAGAAAGGAAAGCAGAAGTCAACAAAAGCTGGCCCACATGTCTTCTTATTGTTTTTGAATTGTATCCATTGCCAGGTTTCTAGAAATTACATGGCACTGGAGTGGATCCTATGGGTTATATCTGATCATAGGAATACAGAAGTAATGCAGGTGTCCTAAGAACTGAATGATGGTATGTCATGACAATACAAGGTTATCTCATACAAGGAATCAGTAGATCTTTGGACTACTGTATGCTAAAATTTGGAAATATCTTAAGGATCTTACTGCATCATATGTTTGGAAGATTACTTACAAATTAGAAGTGCTTAAGAGGCAATGAAAACATTGGGGAGACTGAGGATGTGCCCCAGCCCTTAGTAATAGTCCTTGCATGACTAAATGAAATACTAGTGGGGGTATAAGAAAGAAGGGGACGGTCTCTTTAGCAGGGTCTGTTGTGATAGGGCAAAGGAAAATGATTTCAAACTAGAAAAGGTCAGACTTAGATTTGATATAAGGAAAAAGTTTTTTATGGTAAGAGCAGTGAAGCACTGGAACAGGTTGCCCAGGTGGACACTAGGTCCCTGGAGACATTTAAGGTCAGGATGGGTGGGGCTCTGGGTAACCTAATCTAGTTGTTCATTGCAGAGGGATTGGACTAGATGAAATTAGAGGATCCCTTCCAACTCAAACAATTCTATGATTCTATAAACACACCTGTGGTCACAAAGATCAAGCAATATATACATATTCCTTTGATTAGTAATAACGTACAATGTGGAGGTTTTTTTGTGCAGGAGATTCTTTCATGCAAGCCCTTGGTTCAAAAGGGTTACTTTTGAAGAGCATTTTGATACTTGCAGAAATGAGTTGATAGCCTCTGTTTTCATTGTTTCCTAGCTGTTTTCTTGTGTATAAGGTGTTGGCCATGGAGCTGCACAAAATCAATTTGTAAAATGCATTTTCTGTTAAGATAAATAAATCCGTAGGATTTATTGGAAAAGCCAATGGCTTGGCATATTTCTAAGCTCTCAGGCCCAAGAGCAGAATTCTGCTCTTAATTATACCTCCACAGTCCAGAGTAACCAAATCAGAATTCAGGCTGCTGTCACCTATACCCTATCATCCAGACAGTGCAATTATAGGCTATCATTATGTGCTCAGTTAGAATGATTATGTATGGGGCTGATTCCAGGTTAACAGCAAAGGCTAGATTTTGTTTATCTGCTTGTAAGGCTTCTAGCACATTTCAGCACACAATAAATAAGAACCACTACTAAGCCTTACAGTAAAAGAGCCCTGTGCAAATCGAAAATGATATGATTGCTACAGTATTTGCTTGTTCCAGAGTCCACCAGTATCTCTACGGAAAAAAAGAAAAGCCAATAGTGAAATGGACTTTGAACACGTACAGTACTTGTTTATAAATCCATTGTATCCACAGGACTATTAATTCAAAGAAGGATGCCAACAGCACAGAATTATGATGTGTCAGTTTGTCTGCCTGGCAAACAGCTGCATGCTCCGTTCAGTCCTCCCTACACAGAGATTTCTGTGACTGAACCAACAGCAAGCAAAGAAACAAAGACCATCAGGAGCACAAGTATGTGAGTCTATTAACAAGAGAAAGGAGGTGTTTGAATCAACAAGAAGAGAATATTTGTGTATTCCAGCTGATGAACACAAGTTGCTGAAAAATGAAGAGGAAGGAAGAAAATAAAGTGATCTGAAATGCTGGGAGATAGATTAAAGGAAAGAAATATGCAAGTGATCTCATGCTAATTTTAACAGATTCAGCTTGAAATTTAAGATCTATTTCTAGCCTCTCAGGAGGGTGGCTTGAATTTCAAATGTGCTTCAGTGATATCTCTGGCCAAGCCACAGTCTGGAATATTAAACTGCTGAGTTATTATTTGCATAACTGTACATATTTGGAATGCCTCTTAGAAGCAAAAACAAACAAACAAAAAAAAAAAAAAAGAGAAGCAGAAAAACCACAAACAAACAAATAAAAATCCACCCTCTCCAACCTCCCTGCCCCCTCGCCCCAAAAAAGAAAAAAAAGCAGAAAACCACAAAACAAACCAAAATTGACTGTTGATTCTCCAGTTCTCCCCTCTCTCAAAGAAGCCAGACTACAGAAATCTTTTAGTTCATCTGACTCTAGGTTTACTTATCAGTCCTCTTCTCCACCTCTGAAATGTTTCCTCCTTTCTCAGAAGTTGCTGTGTATTTTCATGTCCACTGACTTCTTCACCTACATTAAATGTTTCTGTATCTGAACTGTCTTTGTGTGTTGCTTTCTCTATTGTGGAATTCTCTGTATTTCTTGAATTATGTGATTCTTCTCCCTGTGTTTCATGGGTAATGGCTGGACTTACACTATTTATAACTCTTTGACTTTGAATGGAATATTGCTAATAATTATTCTCTATTCATCCATTCATGCATTTTATTTAAATCCAGCTGGGAAGTAGTTTAAATTAGTTGAAATGGCACAGCCTCTGTCTGTAGGCAGAATCCTACAGAGAGCAGGTGCTACATTCTCCCCAGGATTTTTCAAACACTGAGAAAATACAGAGACAGAATTCCAACATGAAATTTGTGTTATTTTTTTTTGGTGTGAAGTGTTGATATTGCCTATCTGATCTTGGAGACACCTTTTTCTAATCTTATTCTTAACATTCTTTGAAAAAAAAATCTATCCAAAGTGATGGGAAATGACTGCACTGCAAAGCAAGCTTATATTCATACAAGAAAGTTAAGCATCAGCCTGACAATAGTGAGAAACTCCATCTAAATGAGGAAGTCTTTTGGGGATCTACTGACTAAAACCTGAGCACTATTTTGCTGCACACAATTAGGATGGCAATCTATCTAACTCACAATACAGAAAGACAATTGTCAGCTATAACATCTGATTTTTTTTCCAAACCTTTCTGATGATATTCCCCTAGGGTCAGTTTTTCTGAGCACATCCTCAGAAATCACCTATCATTCAGTATATTTCAATTCAAAATTCAAATTCCTTTTCATGCTTGCCTTGCTGTAATTCTATTGCACTTTCAGATGATGTGTATGAGATCACACTGGTACAGTGCTACCAGAGGCAAACTCAAAGCATGCTACATTGTGCCACACAAAATGTTCTCAGTACACAAGTTGCCCTCCAGTTGCTTCAGATGACAGATCTACTGCTGATATGTCAAAGAAAACTACAGAAAATAGGAATAGCAATTTGAGAGTATCTCAAATATCACTAACACCTATGACTGAGCAATTGAATCAAAACTCAGAGCTCTGTTCCTGTAGGAAAGATTGTATAAAATTCAGTTAGCTAATAGTAGATGTTGTCTAATAGTAATTTAAAATCATGATAAGTATCTCAGACACTGCATGGGAGTAGCAGATTTGGCATAACAGCAACACGAGATCTATTCTCTTCTGAAATAGCAACCGGAAGGCAGTTGAGATTTATAAGTGGTACTACACACATGTTTTGCTAAAGCAATATTTTAAATACTTGCTGTCCAGTTCCCTTGTAGACACTGGCAGATAGTAACCTAAGCTCAAATTTCTTTTCCCTGATCAGACTTCTTCAAGATTTCAACTGAAATCTGCATATCTATGAAGCCATCCTCAAGGATCTTGAGTAAATGAAACTTAATATCCTTCAGGTTCTTTCCAGCTCATATTCTGCCCCAGTCTAGCCTGGCTTCATAGACATACTCCAAGATTTAAATAAGATTATTAACACAAGTGAATGTAATTAAAGCAAGCAGTCATTTTCTGTACCTCAAGCATCAACTTCCAGGGGTTCTTAGAGCTAAGCAGTTCCACTAAAATGTAGATAACTTGGCAGTAAAAGCATTTCTCCCTCTCTGTTTATCTATACTAAACATGTTTACATATGTACAGACATGTACATATGTACATGTAACTTTGCAGATTAGTCATTTCTGGAGCTATTCCAGATTTTAAGAACATGAAATGAATACAGTATTTTGCAAAAAAAAAAAAAAAAAAAAAGTCCTTACCTGGGAAATCCAGGTAGGTATTGCAATAACAGGAAATTCAACAGGAACTCCAAGCAAACCATGATGTTTTCAGGCAGGCTGCACTCTCCACATGCTCTTTCTCCAAGTGGTCTCCTGCAGTCATTATTCTACCTATCAATCATATTCATGGCCAAGATGGATGGCCTTCTCAGTGGCCTGGGAGTATTCTTATCTTTGTCACTGAGAGATTGCGAGAGGCTTCTGTTTTTGTTTCTTTTTTCCTTTGTGCAAGAATAGTATGAAGCATGGTTATATACAACAGCTGCAAAAAAATGTTAGTATTACTCTCTCCATTTTTCCTTCCTCAGATATAAAGCAGTTATTGTTGTCTTGGTCAGGTGGGTTTGTGATTGAGAAGCCACAAAGCAGAACTGGAGAATGTACACCAAGGGAAAAAAAGCAGAGCAAACCAACCATCCAAGCAAAGACAACAGCAAACATTTTTTTTTTTTTTCATTTGATAGTCCAATATGAAAGATGACACAAATACCCCAATGCCTCTTTTCTTTGCTTTCCTGAGCCACTTGGAAGAAGGTATTCAGGGTGGCACTGAATGCCAATGAGAGAGAAAAAGTTTCCAAGGAAAAAGGAATGCAAGGATTTTTTATTTATTTTTATTATTTTCCCCAGGAAGAAGTGGACAACTTTGTCAGTAAAACAGAAGAAAAGATGGGAATCATAGAGGCTGATAGTACTGGACAAATGTGGGCGCATGGCTAGTCTGAACAGAGCCAAATAATAAAAATAGAAAAGCAAGACTCCATCCACAACAAGAAATATGGCATCTGAAAAATGAGTTCTGGAGATACGTGACAGAGATACCTCAGCTGCTGTTGAGGTTTCTGTTCTTAGTTCTTTCTGTGGTCTGGTCTTTTTTTTTTTTTTTTTTTTTCCCCTTTAGCTTTTTTGTCAAGCTACTTTATTCTCATATTAATGTGTAACCACCAGAGTTATCTGAGGAAGTGGTATATGACCAGGAACACATATAGTACACCTGCAGTGATGGAAGGGGAAAAGAAGTGGCTCTTCAGTGATTCGCAGAGATTTTGAGCACCTCGAGTTTCTCTTTTCTTTGGATTTAGAGTCAGAGAATCATTCATGGTGGAAGGTATCTCAGGAGGTCTCCAATCCAACTGCCTACTTACAGCAGGACCAATTCTGAACTTTGATCATGCTGCTCAGGGCAATCTCTATTTCAGTCTTGAAAGCTTTCAAGAGTGGAGACCCCATCCTCTCTGGATAGCAAGTTACAGTGCTTGATTAGGTCCCCCCAAAGACATCCCTCCAGCAAGCTTTATGATTCTAACTCCTCATGGTGCTCCAGTCCCTAAGCATCTGAACAATCTCCTCAGAACCTGTTCCACTTTCTTTGTTATATCTAATTTCTTACTTGGACTGGTGCCTAAATTGGATAGAGTACCAAATGAACTCTAATGAATTCCAAATAAAGGGGAATAATGATTCCCTTAGATCTCTTGGTAGTGCTCTTGTTGATGTCCAGTAAGCTGCCAGTCTTTATCTCTGCCAAGATGCACTGCTGGCTAATGTTCAACAACCATCCAGTAGGATTCACTTCCATTTTTAGCAGACCTGTAACCCAGACAGTCTGTCTTCAGCTTCTGCATTTGTAAATTCTCTCGTTCATAATGACCTACTTAATTTTCAACAAATAATTTTATTCTTCAACTCTCTGGTGTGTGAACTCTTGGGAAAAAGGAAGAGATGTGATGCTTACCTGTTAATAGAATTTCATATCTGTATACGAAATCCACTGTTAGTTTCTTAAAATTTTCAGAGCACACTGTCTCTTGTAGCCAAGATGCATGACTGTCCTTGTTTACAAAGGCTCCATTGCAGTTAGTATTGTCATAGGAAGAAACAGAAGAATTTAACTTACATTCTTATAACTGTCTGGGTGTATTTAGAGCAGCATGCTCAGTCTTATGGAACTGACCAAGGTACTTTCTGAGAAAAGACACTCTTTCTGATGCTTTTTGGAGAGCAAACACATGAGAACCCAAACTATAGAAAAGCTGAGGTGGAATTCTTTTGGATAGTCAGGGTACATTAAAGGTGTCTACACTGGAAAGATTTCTAACATTTCTGTTAGTGACTGAGAATACAAATTCCACAAATCTTGTAGATGTTACGAAGATTGGCAACATGGTAAGGAGAATGAGGTTGGAGCATTTATGAAGACTTTGACTACCATGCTAGCAGAAATTCTTCAACCAAAATGTGTTGCATTACATATAGATTGAAAGGTCTGTGTTGACAAACAAGAAATGAGTGCAGTTCTTAAAAAAATGGAAGAGTAGAGAGACTGAAAATGAGCAGAGGCAACAGCGATGTGAATAGCATAGTGAGCTCCCAGTACAGCATTACAGCAGGAGACTAATACAGCTCTTGGATGTACAGTCCAGAGGAGAGTGAGTAGCAGCAGATGAGTAAAGTAGGTGAGTAGCAGGACTGCAATCCTGAAAGTAGTGCTAGGATTTCTTCCTCTTCTCCAGCCAGAAGCATGAGTTAGAAGCACTTACTACCTCCTGCACGACGACAGAAGTATCCTCTACATTTGTGTGAGTACACATAAAAATCATTAGAACAAGAAAGTGGTTTAAAGTAGGAAAACAGAACTGCTGCATGGGACAGACTAAATAGAAGACTGTGAAAATTATCTTCCTTTATCAAGCGAATCTGCAAAATTGTTCTCTCCAGCTGTTCCATGGGAAACAATATTCTTCCTTCCAGTGAGCTCTGCAGCAGCAGAACAAAGACTCAAGCAGCTTTCTGTCCTCCTTCCAAGCACCCCCCTTATAATGACACACACTATGTGCTGAATTCATCCTATAAAATCATTTGGGAACAAAGTAAATGAATCACTTACAACCAGTGTCTGTTGTGTTCTGAATATGTCTTAGAAAAACAAGTTGTTAGACTTCAAAAGGGTTGGAGGGTGAAATTGTTTGTCATTAGACAAGTGGTTGCTGTTGGTCTTGGACTCACTGTGCACTTGTTGAAGAGCGTAAGTTCAAAATGAATCAAATCAATATACGGACAAGTCTTCAGCAGCTTCAGTTTACAGGCACAAATTCTAAGCTCCTTTACATTTCTCTATACATCACTACTCCCTGTTTACTGAAAGATTAACATTAACATTTTTGTTCTTGTTTTTCTGTCACCTGTACTGCAAGAATCAATGCTCTACTTACGGAAATTATTCAGCAGGTATTAATGCTTCTTCCTAAAACTCAATATCTGTTTTCTNAACCACAAACAAACAAATAAAAATCCACCCTCTCCAACCTCCCTGCCCCCTCGCCCCAAAAAAGAAAAAAAAGCAGAAAACCACAAAACAAACCAAAATTGACTGTTGATTCTCCAGTTCTCCCCTCTCTCAAAGAAGCCAGACTACAGAAATCTTTTAGTTCATCTGACTCTAGGTTTACTTATCAGTCCTCTTCTCCACCTCTGAAATGTTTCCTCCTTTCTCAGAAGTTGCTGTGTATTTTCATGTCCACTGACTTCTTCACCTACATTAAATGTTTCTGTATCTGAACTGTCTTTGTGTGTTGCTTTCTCTATTGTGGAATTCTCTGTATTTCTTGAATTATGTGATTCTTCTCCCTGTGTTTCATGGGTAATGGCTGGACTTACACTATTTATAACTCTTTGACTTTGAATGGAATATTGCTAATAATTATTCTCTATTCATCCATTCATGCATTTTATTTAAATCCAGCTGGGAAGTAGTTTAAATTAGTTGAAATGGCACAGCCTCTGTCTGTAGGCAGAATCCTACAGAGAGCAGGTGCTACATTCTCCCCAGGATTTTTCAAACACTGAGAAAATACAGAGACAGAATTCCAACATGAAATTTGTGTTATTTTTTTTTGGTGTGAAGTGTTGATATTGCCTATCTGATCTTGGAGACACCTTTTTCTAATCTTATTCTTAACATTCTTTGAAAAAAAAATCTATCCAAAGTGATGGGAAATGACTGCACTGCAAAGCAAGCTTATATTCATACAAGAAAGTTAAGCATCAGCCTGACAATAGTGAGAAACTCCATCTAAATGAGGAAGTCTTTTGGGGATCTACTGACTAAAACCTGAGCACTATTTTGCTGCACACAATTAGGATGGCAATCTATCTAACTCACAATACAGAAAGACAATTGTCAGCTATAACATCTGATTTTTTTTCCAAACCTTTCTGATGATATTCCCCTAGGGTCAGTTTTTCTGAGCACATCCTCAGAAATCACCTATCATTCAGTATATTTCAATTCAAAATTCAAATTCCTTTTCATGCTTGCCTTGCTGTAATTCTATTGCACTTTCAGATGATGTGTATGAGATCACACTGGTACAGTGCTACCAGAGGCAAACTCAAAGCATGCTACATTGTGCCACACAAAATGTTCTCAGTACACAAGTTGCCCTCCAGTTGCTTCAGATGACAGATCTACTGCTGATATGTCAAAGAAAACTACAGAAAATAGGAATAGCAATTTGAGAGTATCTCAAATATCACTAACACCTATGACTGAGCAATTGAATCAAAACTCAGAGCTCTGTTCCTGTAGGAAAGATTGTATAAAATTCAGTTAGCTAATAGTAGATGTTGTCTAATAGTAATTTAAAATCATGATAAGTATCTCAGACACTGCATGGGAGTAGCAGATTTGGCATAACAGCAACACGAGATCTATTCTCTTCTGAAATAGCAACCGGAAGGCAGTTGAGATTTATAAGTGGTACTACACACATGTTTTGCTAAAGCAATATTTTAAATACTTGCTGTCCAGTTCCCTTGTAGACACTGGCAGATAGTAACCTAAGCTCAAATTTCTTTTCCCTGATCAGACTTCTTCAAGATTTCAACTGAAATCTGCATATCTATGAAGCCATCCTCAAGGATCTTGAGTAAATGAAACTTAATATCCTTCAGGTTCTTTCCAGCTCATATTCTGCCCCAGTCTAGCCTGGCTTCATAGACATACTCCAAGATTTAAATAAGATTATTAACACAAGTGAATGTAATTAAAGCAAGCAGTCATTTTCTGTACCTCAAGCATCAACTTCCAGGGGTTCTTAGAGCTAAGCAGTTCCACTAAAATGTAGATAACTTGGCAGTAAAAGCATTTCTCCCTCTCTGTTTATCTATACTAAACATGTTTACATATGTACAGACATGTACATATGTACATGTAACTTTGCAGATTAGTCATTTCTGGAGCTATTCCAGATTTTAAGAACATGAAATGAATACAGTATTTTGCAAAAAAAAAAAAAAAAAAA
>JACDJE010000151.1:1659988-1751060 GCA_016647715.1 Pavo muticus
TTTTTTTTTTTTTTTTTTTCCCCTTTAGCTTTTTTGTCAAGCTACTTTATTCTCATATTAATGTGTAACCACCAGAGTTATCTGAGGAAGTGGTATATGACCAGGAACACATATAGTACACCTGCAGTGATGGAAGGGGAAAAGAAGTGGCTCTTCAGTGATTCGCAGAGATTTTGAGCACCTCGAGTTTCTCTTTTCTTTGGATTTAGAGTCAGAGAATCATTCATGGTGGAAGGTATCTCAGGAGGTCTCCAATCCAACTGCCTACTTACAGCAGGACCAATTCTGAACTTTGATCATGCTGCTCAGGGCAATCTCTATTTCAGTCTTGAAAGCTTTCAAGAGTGGAGACCCCATCCTCTCTGGATAGCAAGTTACAGTGCTTGATTAGGTCCCCCCAAAGACATCCCTCCAGCAAGCTTTATGATTCTAACTCCTCATGGTGCTCCAGTCCCTAAGCATCTGAACAATCTCCTCAGAACCTGTTCCACTTTCTTTGTTATATCTAATTTCTTACTTGGACTGGTGCCTAAATTGGATAGAGTACCAAATGAACTCTAATGAATTCCAAATAAAGGGGAATAATGATTCCCTTAGATCTCTTGGTAGTGCTCTTGTTGATGTCCAGTAAGCTGCCAGTCTTTATCTCTGCCAAGATGCACTGCTGGCTAATGTTCAACAACCATCCAGTAGGATTCACTTCCATTTTTAGCAGACCTGTAACCCAGACAGTCTGTCTTCAGCTTCTGCATTTGTAAATTCTCTCGTTCATAATGACCTACTTAATTTTCAACAAATAATTTTATTCTTCAACTCTCTGGTGTGTGAACTCTTGGGAAAAAGGAAGAGATGTGATGCTTACCTGTTAATAGAATTTCATATCTGTATACGAAATCCACTGTTAGTTTCTTAAAATTTTCAGAGCACACTGTCTCTTGTAGCCAAGATGCATGACTGTCCTTGTTTACAAAGGCTCCATTGCAGTTAGTATTGTCATAGGAAGAAACAGAAGAATTTAACTTACATTCTTATAACTGTCTGGGTGTATTTAGAGCAGCATGCTCAGTCTTATGGAACTGACCAAGGTACTTTCTGAGAAAAGACACTCTTTCTGATGCTTTTTGGAGAGCAAACACATGAGAACCCAAACTATAGAAAAGCTGAGGTGGAATTCTTTTGGATAGTCAGGGTACATTAAAGGTGTCTACACTGGAAAGATTTCTAACATTTCTGTTAGTGACTGAGAATACAAATTCCACAAATCTTGTAGATGTTACGAAGATTGGCAACATGGTAAGGAGAATGAGGTTGGAGCATTTATGAAGACTTTGACTACCATGCTAGCAGAAATTCTTCAACCAAAATGTGTTGCATTACATATAGATTGAAAGGTCTGTGTTGACAAACAAGAAATGAGTGCAGTTCTTAAAAAAATGGAAGAGTAGAGAGACTGAAAATGAGCAGAGGCAACAGCGATGTGAATAGCATAGTGAGCTCCCAGTACAGCATTACAGCAGGAGACTAATACAGCTCTTGGATGTACAGTCCAGAGGAGAGTGAGTAGCAGCAGATGAGTAAAGTAGGTGAGTAGCAGGACTGCAATCCTGAAAGTAGTGCTAGGATTTCTTCCTCTTCTCCAGCCAGAAGCATGAGTTAGAAGCACTTACTACCTCCTGCACGACGACAGAAGTATCCTCTACATTTGTGTGAGTACACATAAAAATCATTAGAACAAGAAAGTGGTTTAAAGTAGGAAAACAGAACTGCTGCATGGGACAGACTAAATAGAAGACTGTGAAAATTATCTTCCTTTATCAAGCGAATCTGCAAAATTGTTCTCTCCAGCTGTTCCATGGGAAACAATATTCTTCCTTCCAGTGAGCTCTGCAGCAGCAGAACAAAGACTCAAGCAGCTTTCTGTCCTCCTTCCAAGCACCCCCCTTATAATGACACACACTATGTGCTGAATTCATCCTATAAAATCATTTGGGAACAAAGTAAATGAATCACTTACAACCAGTGTCTGTTGTGTTCTGAATATGTCTTAGAAAAACAAGTTGTTAGACTTCAAAAGGGTTGGAGGGTGAAATTGTTTGTCATTAGACAAGTGGTTGCTGTTGGTCTTGGACTCACTGTGCACTTGTTGAAGAGCGTAAGTTCAAAATGAATCAAATCAATATACGGACAAGTCTTCAGCAGCTTCAGTTTACAGGCACAAATTCTAAGCTCCTTTACATTTCTCTATACATCACTACTCCCTGTTTACTGAAAGATTAACATTAACATTTTTGTTCTTGTTTTTCTGTCACCTGTACTGCAAGAATCAATGCTCTACTTACGGAAATTATTCAGCAGGTATTAATGCTTCTTCCTAAAACTCAATATCTGTTTTCTTTTTTTTTTTTTTTCCCTGTTGTGAATTGTAATCCACTATGAAAGCAGTACTGCTGCAATCACAGTTAACTGAGTCCATAGAAGGAGATAGAAAGAGGGGAAAAAAAAAAAAGAAAGAATTGAATAACAATAATAAGAATGCATGGGGTGCTAAATGCAAAATTGGGTAAGGTTTTGTGTATCTGATTGGGAAGTCAAACCAGCAACATATTAAGGCAGCTTTCCTCTATCATGTAAATGCACAGTGTGTTAGAAAGAGAAGCAGGAGAAACATATAGGTAGTAGTTCTTCCAATATGAGTTAACTTCTTTCAGAACTCACTGAAGTCACAATTCTTCCTCAAGTCACATCAGCATAAGATAGGCTGTAAGCAATATAATATGTTGATTAAAACAAAGAGCATCCATTTCCATTTAGAGTAGGAGTCCAAAACACTTTCACTGGCAGTAAACAGTGTCACACATCAAATGAAGTAAAGAAAAAGATATCAAGGGAGCCTTCCTTACTATAGAGATGCCAAATTTGAATGCGAGCACTTTAATTTTGTTGTTTTATTTTGCTTTTTATTTATTTATTTATTTATTTTTCCAGATAAAAAGTGTTAATTACTTTCTACTCCTTAATGGTGATAGTAGTAGTGGAGGTAGTAGCATTAGTACTACTGCCACTCTTTGTCTTTTGACTTTGTTTCCTAGGGCAACAAATATTTCTGGTATACCTTCTTAGAAAAAGGATCTGGTGTTAAAATCACTCACACAGCACACTTAAAGAAGCTGTCTTAAACATCCATAACCAGGACCTTCTGATCTGCTGCTTACTCCCCAGCTAGGCACTCTGCTTTGTGATACTTTTTTTTTCTTGGAGAAATGGCGATTTTTGTAAATAGATATTACATTTAATAGATACACTGTTCTGCATTTAGCACAAGATGTAAACTAATCTATGCAAAATATGAATTATATAGTGCTTTTTTTTTCTCATCATTTTCACAGAGATTTTGGTTAGAAGGGAATTCAATTCATTTCTGATTCTTATTTCTTCTCTGAAAGGAACACAACATTTTTCACTGGTTTCTAGAACCATCTTACTATACAGAACAGTCTCCCTTCCCAGGCTCAGCTCATGGCCTGTAATCCATTTGTACAATTCAGATTAAGCTACATACCTAGATCAAAGTGAGCACTTAATTCAAAATGTGCTTGCATCTGAGAGCATACATATCAATATTTAATAAATCCATCAGTTGTAAGCATTTCGCTAGATGTAATAATACTGCTGACTGCTTGCTTTTTGTTTAGGCTTACTATGGAGGATACAGAAGTAAAAGGAAAGAACAAAAAGCCATTAAAAAAAAAAACAACTGATAGACACAAAAACCAACCAACCACCAAGAGCACCAACAGAACAGAAAAAAAAAGGCAGGCGGAAATAAACATAGAATGGAAATTTTCAGTTTAGATAATAAAAATGTAGAAAATTTAGTAGCAGCTTACAGTCTTAGAATTATTTATTGACTAAACTTACATATAGGAAATACTATCAACTATGAACCTATAGAATTAATGTTGGGATCATTTGATGTTTGGAGATAGTTGATGTAATAATGAAATGGTTATAAAAAGATGTAACGTTTTATTTGCCAAATCTAATAGTGACAAACATATTGAAGATGTGAATGAGTCCTGATTACCACAGAATCTGTATGTTTCTAGCACAGGTTTCCCAGCTCAGGAAACTTGTTCTGTACCTATAACTCTACAATAATAAAAGTAATGGGAATGTAAGCTTAATGCTCTTAGGTTTTCACAGGGAGTAGACCTGATAGATGATTAATAATGCACTGAACATCTATGTAAAATATTTACTTTTCTAAATCAGCCTTATGCAGTAATCTGTTATTTCTATCCAGTAATAGCACCCTCTAAACATGTAAAACATATAGATCATGCAGGCTTTTACAGATCTAGCATTTTTTTTTTCCCAAACCAGAACTTCTATTAGAAATCTAAACACATCTTCTAGCTGCTCATTAACCTATTTAATTTCCTCAGCAAAAGTCAGAATGAATAAAAAAGAAAATAAAAAGCATTAGTCAAAGTGAAAATTTCTGGTCATTCATCTAAATGTTTCTGATTTTAAAACCTGGCTTGACCATTTAAATGCTAGCAGACTGGAGTCAAATTGTTTGTATAAAAGGTACCTTTGGCTTTTGTGACTAAAAATGAATGATGAAACAATTACTCTCCTAGACTACAAAACACTTATTTATAAATAAAACCCAAAGCATTGTACATTAGCATTAACAGCTAAGTAAGTAATTGCTACCAGCATGAAGTGTTGGAGAGAGGTCTATATGGAGATAAATTATTATCACACATTTCAGACGTTATAGAATCATTGTATAACCTACTACTAATAATAACAGCTCTAAACCATCCCTGAAGCAGTTATAACTCTGCATTAGACAGCTACAAGTCTGTGGGCAGATGCAACTTTGTTGCATTCAAGAGTCTGTTTATCCATAGAGCTTGAGATACTACTGCTGTTATCTGTTAGCGGGATCCTTAAGACAGGTGGCAGACATCTGTGTGTTAGAGATAAACCCTCTGGGATCAACTGTCTGATGCAAACTGTGGCAAAAGCTGTATCTGAACTTTCCAGAACATCAAAGGCAGGAGAAAAACTTCTGAAGAAGGAATACGCTTTTTACCATAAAAGTGTGGATGATACTGTTTTTGTATTTCACAAAAATTAAGATGTCTTAGTATATCTACAACTTACTGGAATGAGTTGCATGGTGTTGGTGACAGAGAGATTGATTACAGCTGTGCTCCATATGTACACCTAGTGAAGAGTAATTACACAGTAAGTTAGAATAATATTGGTCTTTCTCTACTGTGCCCATGAGACAACTTTCTAAAAATTCCCTCTCCCTCTTTTCCCTTCTTCTTGATCCTCTTAGGTCATCAGCCTCAGGAGCATCTAGTTGCTTGTGTCATTTTAAACTGTAGACTTTCTAACCTGAGCTGGTGCTTGCTGGCTACTACTCATTTCAGCTACCTGTGCTACCACCTACAATATTCTTCACAAAGACAAACAGAATAGGTCCATCCTCCTAGATGGCACAATCTACAAGTAAGCAGATGTTGCTGACCAATACAATTTCCAAGTCTAGGAGCAAGGAAATACAGACACTGTCTCCTATAACATCCTTCTAGGTAAACTTATGAAGTGTGAGCTGGATGAGTAGGCAGTGAGGTGAATTGAGAGCTGGCTGACTGGCAATGCTCAGAGGGCTGTGATCAGTGGTGCAGAGTCTAGTTGGAGTCCTGTAACTAGCCATGTTCCCCAGGGGTGAGTGCTGGGTTTGGTCTTATTCAACATCTTCATCAGTGACCTGGATGAGGGGATAGAATGAACCCTCAGCAAATTTGCTGATGATACAAAGCTGGGAGAAGTGGCTGACACATCAGAAGGCTGTGCTACCATTTAGTGAGACCTTGTCAGGATGGGGAGTTGGGAGGAGAGGAAGCTGATGAGGTTCAAACAGGGCAAGTACAAAGTCCTATACTGGGGAGGAACAACCATACACATCAGTACAGGTTAAGAGCTGACCCGCTGGAGGACCTCCTCCTGTTCTGAGGAGTAGGACCTGGGGGTCCTGGTGGACAACAGGTTGGCCATGAGCCAGCAGCGTGCCCTTGTAGCCAAGAAAGCCAGTGGTATTCTGGGGTGCATAACAAAGAGCATGGCCAGCAGGTCGAGGGATGTTCTCCTACCCCTTTATTCTGTCCTGGTGAGGCAACATCATGTACCATGTCCAGTTCTGGGCTTCTCAGTTCAAGAAAGACAGGGAACTTCTAAGGAAAGTCCAACAGAGAGTCACAAAGATGATGAGAAGCCTGGAGCATCTCTCTTATGAGGAATTGCTGAGAGACCTGGAACTGTTCAGTCTGGAGAAGAGGATATTGAGAAGGGATCTTATCAGTACTTAGAAATATCTAATGGGTGGGAGTCAAGTGGATGGGGCCAGGCTCTTTTCAGCAGTGCCCAGTGACAAAACGAGGGGAAACAGGCAGAAAATGGAACATAGGATGTTCCATAAATGTTCCACAAATACACGAGGAAAAGCTTCTTAACTTTGAGGGTGACAGAGCACTGGAACAGGCTGCCAAGAGAAGCCATGTAGTTTCTCCACAGACATTCAAAACCTATCTGGATACTTTCCTATGCTTTAGTAGGGGATTGGATAGATGATATTCGATATCATCTAATTCGATCCGATAGCTGTTACACTTCAATGAATATTAACAACCGCACTGACAAATAATGCATTCCAGAAGCAGCAAGAAGCCAGTTTGGGAATGCCCAGGTGCTAGAATACACGTCATATGTGAGATGTAGATAAAGGGAGATCTATATGTATAAATATATGGATAAATATCGGGTAACAGCTGTTTCTGTTTCCTGTAAAAGGAACGTGTTTTCAGTTTACCCATTACATAATATAAAAGCTAATTCTGGGGTATGTTAAGAAAAGCAAATTAAAGTCTTCATTGTTACTGTCTGCTTGTCTCAAGAAGTGATCAGTTATGGTCAGTAATATTTTGGGAACTTCAAAGGAACATTTTGCACTGTGCTCAACAGAATCTTGTTATTCTTGATTAATAAAAACAAGAAGTGACTTTGCTGAACTCTGCTGTGCTTTTTATTAATTACTATTATTTACTGTTTGGCACAATATATAATAGGGAGAAAAGCACTTACTTTGCTTAAATGAGTTCAGAATTGTATTATCTTGTGTGGTAAGAAGGAAAGCAGCATACTGAAACTATGTAATTAACTTGTACCATGAATGATGTGGTAGAATACAAAGGCCAGTGTAGAGCTAATGCTGTAGATGCAAAATAATGTGTTCTCATGCACAGCATTCTAGAGGTGTACATTATTCCCACCATTTATTATGTTCCCTGAATCATGTTGTTTGGAAAATAATTTGAACCAAAACAAAAAAAACAAAGCCTAAATTGTATGCCTTTGTGCAGAAAAGAAATCTCAGTAAAAATGAAAGTAGGTTTTTGTCCCTTCTTTGTGTAGCAATGCAAAGAGTATTGTATGTCAAGGAGCACGGCATAGCAAATAACCCATTTGCAGCTTAACTGCCTGACAGTCCCAAGAGCAACTTTGGAGCTATCAACACAACTGCTCTGGCTGAGGTCCATTGATTTGCTTTAGTCTAGTCACTTTGTATTAGCAATGTCACTCATTGTGTTATAGCAAGACAAAGCATGATGTTTTGTGTCATGGGAAGGAGCTGAAAGAAAATGTTCCCTGAAAACAGAGTTGATTTTCTTTTTTCTTCAAAAATATCAAACCAAAATATTGTTCCCTCTTACAATATATATATATATATATATATATTTCTACTGAGGCTTCCCACAACAATTGTCAACTCTGTCAGAGAAGGAATCACTTCACTCATCCATTTAATGCAACCACCTCTGGGATGGAGAGTGATAAACAAGAGGCAGCAAGATCATTGGTGTGGGAGAGGAAACTCTGGGACAAGAACATCAGGGGAGGTCTCTGAAAATCGCTTCCTACAGAACACTTCAAAACAGTCTGAGAGAAACAGGGTTTTTTCCTTTTCCAACCCCTGTTTGAAAAGACTAGCTCACTTTCTACGTGGAACAAATTTCATCTTAGAATGAAAAGAACATATCGAATATCTCAGAATACCTTTCAAAACAGAAACACCCCGCACGGTGATTGGAGTGTTTGTGGAGAATATTTTAAAAACCTACGCATTAAAATGTTGACAGTATGAAAATAAGTTTAGTTTTCTAAAAATATTACTACCATCAGAGATACTCTGGCTATCTATGACATCTGCATATGACTGATGAATATATGACACACAACCTAAAGAAGTTGTGCATCTTGTGAGATGACATGATATACTCTAAGGTACCTGGAATAACACTGAAAATCTTTGTTTAAATTATAGAAATGAGCCACTACACTTACCACCAGAGGTCCAGAAGAATTATTATTAATATTACTCAGAAGATCTCCTTTTTCTGTTTGGCTGGGATCTTTTCCACCACCATTCAGACACAAGGTGGAGTCAGCAAAACTAACTTTAAAGGAGGACTCTGAGTTCAATCAACTCTTTCATTCTCATACCCCCTATCTCTAGTTGAACACTTCTTCTTATTAGATGAAGTGTCTGCTGAAGTGTCTGCTTTGTATGTGAGCAGTGGCTAAGAATAAAGTTACAAATTTTATAATATTATTTATTAAAGACAAGAGACTTCAAAAAACAGTCAGAAAATATTCTTCAGACACTGACAGAAATCTCTAGAACGTACGTGACCTAAAAGACCCACCCCAAAAAGAAAGAGAAAGGCTACAACAGGATTTTCAATCATTGACATACTCCCTGAAGCAATCAACCTTCCAAGGATAAATAACAGTGAGAACTGGAACAATTAAAAATGAGAAGCAGCTCATTTACTAGGATGCAAGAGCTACAGAAGGGGAAAATGGAGGAATAGTTTTGTTTTCTCCTATAATTTTTTCTTATATAAAATTAGATTAAGGTTGTTGTGGCCTCATTTAAACCATTATGTTGAAGTGGAACAGAGACAACCCTGCACTGGTTTCTTTTTCCCAGTTCTTACCCAATCTCTTCTCTTTTTTGTTTCTCAGAACAGAAGTTCTTGGCATAACACTGTTGTTACCTTGCAAATTTAAATAAAATCCAAGCCCAAAAGGGAAAGAGTGTGTCTATCCTGTCATATTAGGTTTATGCCACAGAAGATACTACCTTGATAGATACAGGCAGTTCTGTGCTAGACTTCAACAAACATTATGACTTTCACACTTTATCAAAATACTTTCACTTTATCAAAATACCACCTTAGAAAAAAAGTAAACAAAAAATCTGGATTTTGTTTTTATTTTCAATTTGCTGCAGAAAATAGAGGAGAAGAAAATGAGAGAAATTCTGAGAAGATCCATGATAGTCATCCTTATTTAACAGTATGTCCCCATTTGCTAGGTGCAGAAGCTAGGTGTTTAGGGATCATGTTTTCCCAGTCTTTCTCTCTGAAATAATCAGGCTCTGACAACCTTTGTAGCCAAGAGCCAACAGGTTGGGTCTGATGGCTTAAATGAGGTCTCCCATTTGTTCTAGAAGTCACAGAAACAATCCCAGTTCCTTCCAGCATAACAGCAAGGCCACAGAGAAGGCTCATCAGAGACTTCCTAGTGAAGATAACACAAAGGAGCTGCCTCTGAAACTCTTTTGAAACAGGTAATATTGGAAGGTCTCTTTTTTTGTCATACCTTTTTGCTAGTCAATACCACTTTTTTGCTAGTATCCTAATGATCATGTCTTATTTGGTCTAATGTTTTTGTGATCAAAGCAATGAATCCTGTCAGACTTCTGTGGTATCTAAGAAGACGTGGGACAAACTGATGGCCAGACTGTTCTTAGCATTTATGCAAGCTGGGGAGCAGGAAAACCTGTTGAGAGTGGAATTAAGTTAAAATTCCAGCACCCACAATCTTCATAGTTGGCTTCCACACATGGAGATGTTATTTTTCTAGACTTTACCTAGTGATACTGTTAGAACTCACTTCTCACCACTACTCCAATTCTCACTGTTAGATACTTTGGTGGCTTCTCAGCTGAAGACTAACAAACTCAGTGTGTCAGAAAGTGAGTGTCCCTTCTATCCCCCCACCTATCAGAAAAAGTCTTCTGAAACAAATTTATTAGGGAAGGGAGATAGAGATGCGAGGAGTCTTTCATAATTCGCTATGTAATTGTTACCTGCTGTATTCCTCCTTTGAATACAATTTAACAGGAATAATGATTCGTTGCTTTATCAACTATACAATCCATTTGTTCTCATTTAACACTACTTTGTCCTGTTCAAGACCCTGCAGGCTGTTATTAAAAATGTTATTTTACTTTGATTACTTGTGTTTTTAGAACTTTTTTTTATGTTTCTATTGTTTTAGGAAAGGTGTGTAATCCTACTGACAAAAGCTTGACTTTTGTCTTCCATTTATTAATTACAAGTCATTTATTGTTTCACAGGCATAAGTGTGAGATGAGAAAACACTGGCTAAGGGCCAAACTTCCCCTCCTTCACAGGACAGGGAGTTCTTTTTCCTCCCTCCCTCCCTCCCTCCCTCCCTCCCTCTTTTCCTTCCTTCCTTCCTTCCTTCCTTCCTTCCTTCCTTCCTTCCTTCCTTCCTTCCTTCCTTCCTTCCTTCCTTCCTTCCTTCCTTCCTTCCTTCCTTCCTTCCTTCCTTCACTCCTTCCTTCCTTCACTCCTTCACTCCTTCCTTCGCTCCTTCCTTCGCTCCTTCCTTCACTTCATGCCTTAGAACAGCCTTCAATCTACACAAATACTACAAATCTTGCATTTGTAGAAACAAGAATGAAGTGTGATGAGCTTCAAAATAATTAAGGCCTTGCTTTAGAGATTGGGTTTGGTCTGTTTCCTAATGCTACTTTGCATTTACTTCATTACCAGCAAAGGCTCAAACTGGGTAAGTAATGCACACTGCTAGAACTATGTGCCTAGCTGCTTTCTTTGCTCTATTTCTGTCTTGTGAGATCTCCCCTTCTCTCTGTAGATGGACACCAAAGCAAAAAGAACTGCATGGTGGTGAACAGGATTACAAAATATGTACTCTACCCATTGGGATTGAGTCATCGGCTACGATTCCCTCCAAACCTGATGATACATAGTTGTTCAGATCAGAACACTCGCATCATAGTTGGACAAAGTTTCAAGTATCTGATGAGGGAATCAAAATATCTGCTGACCTTAGCTCCTACTGTAGTCAATGAATGTTCCTCCAAGAGGATATTCTTTCACTTGACTGTAGAAGACTGCCCTGATGTTTTTCAGTTAAGTAAAATCTTTAAAAATTATAGTTTGGGGGGAAACTCTGGAGGTCTCTAGCAGGGCTATCTCCAAAGTTAAGCCAAATTGCAGAGAATTAAGTACAGTTCAGAAGATTTCTAAGGATGGAGATATCATAGCCTCTCAGATCAACCCTTTCCCAGAGTTCATCACTATCCTGTGGACAAATATTTTCCTCAGTTTCTATTTAGAATTATCTTCCTTAAAGACCACTGCTCTTTGTTCTCCCATTCAATACCTCAAAGAAGAGTTTGGATCTCTCTTCTTTTAAAGTCTCTTTTACGTAATGGTTGGAGCCCTTTGATCCACATTTACTCTCCTCTAGAGTGAATAAACCAATTTACCTAAGTATCTCTTCATGAGCTATGTGCTGTAGACCCCAAATCATTTTTGTGGCCCTCCACTGTACTCTTACAAATCACGTTAGTATGTCTTTCCAAGAAATTCTAATTTATTCACTAGCAAATTGATGCCTTAAAAGTTCCAAAAAGATTCTTGCCCAAAACAAACAAACAAACAAATCCCAAAGCTAAAGAATCTGTTTTAAGATCTCTTTCAAAATGCAACTGAGCTGGACAACCCTAAACATTGACTTTTGCATAAGTTTTTTTTATGTATATCTAATCTAATTTTTCATCACAAGTGTACCTGTACAGGCAGATAATTAGCATTTAGAATGCAAAGGATGAATGACAAGAGAAAATCTATACAAATGTACAATCATTTTATAATTTCCTCTAAAGAAATGCAGAGGAAGATCTGTCAAAACAGATGATGCAATATGGATCACATATGACCTAGTTAAATCATTTCCATCCAGGATGTAATCTGGCAAATCATGATTATCCAAATAAATGCTACATATCCACATTGTTCCACTGTATTTAATAGACTGAAATGCATGACAATGAGTCAACATGTGAACACAGGCTGTGATACCCAAAGTTTAGTTGAGTGAGATTAATTCCACTATTAATAACATAAAATAACATTATTTTATCTTAGAAATAGAATAATTCATGAATAAAAATGCATTGGAAGAAAAGTAAGGCCAAAAGAATATTCTACATATTATCTACATATTTTGATTTCCCGTATTACAGAAGGAGATTGTCTCCTACACCAATAAATTTATACACATATATAAAAAATACATTTGTTAAAAAAAATATTGACAACTTTACGAAATACTTTGGAAGGAGTGTAATATGTAATGATTTTAAATTTTCATATGACTTGTGAGTAATGATTCTCAGCATTTATGCATTATTTATACGTGGGAACGTACCTTTACCAATGATTTTGAGCTATATCCATGCAGACACTGGCATGCACACACATACAGACAGACTCCACCAAAGCACCAAATAAATCACTTTATCTCTCTCCCTTTTTGAATTTCAATGTCAGCAAATAGAAAGTCAATTATTACTATGCAGACAAATTTCCCTAAATTACACCTTCAGCCATTTTTATGACAAAGCTGACACTGTTATTACTGAGTAGAAAAGAACACCCTGTTGAACAGTATTTTCCTGCTTTCAGTGTGAAACAAAGACAAAAGATGGAAGAAAAAAATAGAGCTTTTTTGTATATCTCTTTGGGTGATGTGCTTTTTATGCAAATATCTTAGTTTTCTACAGTAATGGTACCATTAAATGCCTTGAGATTATTTGTAAAAGAAAAGTGTTACTTTGAGATTAAGACATAAAGTAGTAAGTGCATTTTTAGGAACGGAGAAGATTTCTCTGTAAAGAAGTTAATGTTCCAAAGAAAGCTTTGTTTATTCGAAAGGCTTTATGGCTATGCTGTTTTCTTCACTTAGCACCTTAATTCTCTCAAACCATACGGCTGTCCAGATGTTTAAAATAAAAAGCCCATTTGGGTATTATCAGAGATTACTGAGAAAAGATATACAGACATGATGTTTAGCTATGCAACATAAATTCTCAGAGCATATAGTACCCAATAAATGTCACATCCTAGATCTAATGAAACTGAACCCATAAATCATAAAAACTAGACAAAGGTCTCATTATACTATTTACCTCTAGCCAGATGCTACCAAAAATATCTGCTAGCTGTCTGAACTTCCTTCTTTTTTTTTGTTAGCTCACTGAAGTATTATTAGGAAATGTGTTTTACAGGGGTGAGTATGTTTCTGCCCAACTCAGGTGCACTTTTTGGATGTTCTTGTTGTGTGTAATGATTTGAGAATAGGTTTGTCTAACATCTAAAATACATATATTCTCCTTATTGCCTGAATCTTCAATCTCCTCTCCTCCAGAATTGCCTAATATGCTCACCAAGCTATTATTGTTTTGCTTTAGCTAGCTTGGCCCACTTGCCGAGTTTCATTTGCTGTCACACAGTCACAAATTACAGCATTTACTGCAGACTGCCTCCATTCAAAAGTATCAGTTTGTGCTTGCTGAACTGGAGAACATGATGATGAATCAAGGCGCGTTTGTGCTAATCCATTGCAAGTTGATCCTCCAAAGACTGCAGCAGAGTAGTTGTCTGTGGCATTTCCTTTCCATTTTAATTTGCTGGTGCTGTTTTCTAGTATTTGTTTGCTATCCCAGGCTTTGTTTCAGTCACAGCAGTTTGCTCTTACTTTTATTCCTTGGCTTTTGATAAGAAAATAAGGGGGAAAAAAAAAGAGGAAAATGGAGGGTAAAATGATTTCTGCTTGTTACCTTCTTTTTACTTTCATAAACAAATCTTCAAAGCTGGCCAGATTTTCTGCAGGTGTAAATCATTCTAGCTCCACTGTGCATGCTATTTTATGCAGGCTGTAACACAGTACTTCTAAAATACCAGTGATGTAGCTCATGTCTAGACTTTTACTTTCAGCTTAGACTCACTTCACCTAGAGGAGTCAATTGCACCATATTACCTATATTCACTGGAAAATTGCATCTTCTGCTTCAAATCCTTTGTAAAATATTTACAAGGGCAATGAAACTTCTATGTGGGAATTGATTAGTATGTGTTCGATGAAAATTTTTGTTGACAAATACTGATTGAATGGCTTGGCATTTATCTTTTACTTTGTATTCTTCATCAGTGATCTGGATTACAGATCAAGTCCCTGCTACCGTAGCTTCTGTGTCTGCACAGAACCAGAGTCAAAACTGCTGCACTGTTCATTTTTGGGTTGTCACAATGGGTAATGTTGCATAAATACTATTGCTGTGAGTATTTCAGCTTAGATTTCCTATCTATTGTCTGTTCAAATTACTAAAACCAGGATACTACTTTTTCTCCTCAGTTTGATTAGAACTGAAGGTCAATTCCTAAAAGCAGTGGCCAGCATTACTTGCATGTTTCTCCCTGATCCTCCAAAATAAAAGCACTGCCATTTCGTAGAAAATATCTACTTCTTTAAATAATTCTCAGAAAATCTAAGCCGATATTCTCATTAGAGGATATAAATGGAGTGGAGCTAATATCTCACAAGTAAACATGCTTGACAAAGTCTTGTAGGTTAGACCTTGAAGTAACAAGGTCACCAGTTCATTGTGGCAGCATAGAAAATTAATAAGAAGTTCTCTGTACTGTCATATATAACTTTGGACTTAGTGTTTGGTTTAGAGTCCCTGAAGTGTGCCTTAGAAATACGAAGGTAAGAAAGGACAATCTTTCTTCTGGTGGGTTAGTTTGTTGAGCCTTCTGTGTGGGGCCAATCATAAAAATGTGTTGTCATTGGTAGCCTGCTTAAGGGGAAAAGGGAGTAGATCACCAGCTCATTCTGCTTCATCAGAATCCTTCCCGAAGGAGCGTGACCTGTTAACTATTCCCACAGAAAACCTCATGCAAGGCAAAACTTTGGGAATTAACTTATTTCTTCTTAGTGCACTCTCCCGTGATTTCAGAGATGCAGGTATATGCCCACCTCTACTTGTAGATATTGAGTCCTATGTCTCTTATTTTCTGAGTAAGCTGTTTCAACTGTCTCAATGTAGAACAGAATGGGGGAAGGAGGGAATTTGTGCATATTGTTATTCTTTACTCCCTCCTGAGGAAAGTATTCTATTAGATAGCTAAATAATTTGAGATTCATGAAACCAAGCAGAGCGTAAGTGAGAGCATAAGTCTGTAGCCTAGTGATTAGGACCCCCTGGAGACCTAATTTCCTCCTACAACAAAACCATTGCATGTGAAAACTGTTAAGGGATAAGATATAGAATATTTACTGATTTTTCACTCGAATCCTAAGTGTCCAAGTATGATCTCCTTTCACAACAATGATCTTTTGAACAGTGGCCATGTATACAAATGATTTAACAGAAACGGGGCATACCCTAATAATTTGCAGTGATACACTCTTGTAGTTGTTTAAAATACTTACACAACTTTTTTTTTGTTTCTTTGGTATCGAAGAAACTGGTTCTGGTCTTAAGCCACAAATCTGTTGTTGACCTCGCCAAACACCTAAGAGTGATCAAGCAGATTCCCAACCTGTTGAAGGTATGGGGTTACCATACCTCTCAAATTAAAAACAGCAGCAGCTACAAAACCTCAGAAATGCAAGTTAAATTCCATTTCTTAAATTCTATAGAAGGCTCCCTTAAATCAGTTTCTAAAAATTAACATTTACTGTGAAATTTGATATTTCCCTTTCCAAGTAGCTAGCAGAGGCAGCTGACAGACACTGCAGCTTACACAGCAATTTTTGCACTTTGCTTTGAAATCTTCTGGAAACTTCTGGGGTTGTCACTGGACTGCTGTGAACTCTTAGAAGTCTATAGTGATGCCTGCATCTGGAAAAGTATAGCTGTGAGAAAACCTGACTTCCAGCAAACTCTAGAAGCTTCTAATGAACTCTGACATCTATTATTTCCACCCTGCTCCCTCCCTAGCTGATTCATTAGGAAGGGCTGAATATCCTTCCAGCAAGTACTGGGGGGAAGCCTATATAGCTTCTGGCTTCAGACCACAGATCCCAGATGCAGCATTTGATTCTAGAGGGATGCAGACAGGGACTACAAACTCTCCTACTGTCACTTTGTGAGCTCAGAAGCAATGGTGATGTACAAAGGGCATGGTCCCTGGCATCCACAGGAATGACTACCCTAGCACATCAGAGCACTTAACTGAAATCTCAGTGAAGGATGCAGATTTCTGTGGGTGAAGACAAATACTGGCACAAGTTGCCCAGAGAGGTTGTGGAGTCTCCATCCTTAGAGTTCTTCAAAACCAGCCCTGATCAACCTGTTGTAGACAACTCCCAACTTCAACTGTTTTGGTCAGGAGGCATAGGGAATACTTCTAATTAATAACTAAGATGAATTATGTTATTTCCATTGCCTCTGTTCATGGAGCTTACTACTGATTTTGAATCTAAGTGCCTTTTCTACCTATATTAAAAATGAAATATTTATAAATCTCTCTAGAATTACATTTTCTATTCCAGTCATACCCATGGCCTTTCCTAGGACCTTTGAACTAGTGCTTCTCAAGTATACTTATTTTTACTTCAGTGTGTAGAGTTAATCAATCATCTTTCATTGGCCTTCGTGCCCATGGAGACCTCTGCATGAGTGATTCACTCTTCAAATCTACCTGTTCAAAGCAGAACTGTCTACTGAACTCTATCACTGTTAGCCTTCCAATTTTTTTCATAGTTTTAGCTAACAAAAACACTGCAATATCTTTTTTTTTTCTTTTTTTTTTTTTTTTTTTTTTGTTAAAAGTGATACATCTTTCTGATTTCTTTGTCCTCTAAAACCCCTTATGTTATAAAGACTCCCCACCTCCTCCAGAAAAGTTAGTGGTGAAAACAGTCCAATATTGGCTGGATGTTAAACTGAATGACTTCCAAAGATCCTTTCAAATCAGTATTTCTTTCACGCTGTGAAACCCATTGTATTACTTCTATGAATTTGGTCTTGAAGTCTAACATCTGTTTTTCATTCTAAAATTTAGATTGGTGTTTCTTATGCTGCCCTCCATGGACATTTATTTACTGAAAAAGTAGCTGAATCCTGTTGCCAGGTATGGCCCCAGTCTTTTCCTCTTTTAGCTGAACACTTGTACTTTTTCAGTCTTTCCTAAAATATCGTGGTTTCAGGTATGTGATCACTCTCATTCCTGTCCTCTGGCTTTTGTCCATATCTTTCTTGGATACATTGCTCCAGAGGAGACCTCCCAGTGCTGAATAAATTGGAAGGACAATAGCATATGGTTTTGAAGGTTATACTACTGTTTTTACATTCAAGACAGAGGAAGAAGTTGAAAAATGATGACAGTGTTGACTGTTCGCTTGTGACCCTCTATAACGTCCAAATCCTTTTCTGTATAATGACTGCCAAAGCAGCTGGTCCCCTGAAGTTTTACAGCTGATTATGCTTACAAAGTGTTATACTTTGCATAAGTCCCCAGTGAATTTCATCTTATTTTTTCCAACCATCTCACTTGTGTGTCTGCATCATTTCAAATTCCAGTCTTGTTCTTGAGATTCTTGAAGCTTGTTGTCACCTGCAGATTTAATAAGTGCATTTTCCATCCCATCATTTGGGTCATTAACAAAAGTATTGAGTAGTTGCAAAATGAAGACAGTCCCCTGGTGGATCCTGCTCAATGGTCCCCCTGTTTTGACTCTGAATGACTGGTATCTAATTCCCGAAAACAACTTTCTAGTTGTCTTTTCACATAACATTTTTTTCCTCTGGTCCAGATTTCTCAGGTTTACTCAGGAAAATAACCTCTAAGAGTCTCTAAGTGTCAAGAGTCTTTCCAAAGTCAAATGTTATGTTTACAGCTTCTACTCGGTCTATAAACTATTTTACATGAAAAAAAAGTTGGTTTGACATGCTTTACTCATGACAAATTTCAACTAGGTGTTACTCCTTGTTATTTCCTAGGTACTCACAAAGAACTCATTAGATTTTGTAGATCTTTTTTAATGCACAAATCACAGTCACAAACTATTGCTCATAATTTCATATACTTCTTATCCAAAGCAACGTTATCTTTTTAAAAAGACAGTTAAGTAAAATTTATCTTAAAATTGTGTTACAATAAATGTTATCACCATGCTAACAAAACTTTAGTGCTTTGTAGTGAGAGAATGCTTTTCAGCATAACAAGATTTATGCAGAGATGCAAAGCATCTTATTTATCTATGCACAGTACCTTAAAATAATCTGCTCTGCAAAAATGCAAATATCTGTAAGTCTGCCAGTCCATCAACTTGATAAAAGAAAGTGGAATTGTACCTCAGACATATATATGATAGAAGAAAAAACTTTATGGTTATTTCAATTGCTAGTTATTCTGATTGTGAGAATGGAATTTTATGAAGGAAATGGGTATTCTTATTTTATGCAGATAGTTTCTGTATCTAAGTTTGTATGCTAAGCTTTTAATATTGCCTGTAGAGAAAAGTAAGCTCTGAATCACCCCTGAGAGGTTTTTCACTTAGGATTCAAAGTAGAAGTCTACAGTCAGGCTGTGTAATTAACCTCTATTGTTCCTTTCTCTTTTCTTCCATTGCCCACCAGTCTCATTCCTCCCTATCCTCAGCCTAGTGTCCATCAACTTGATTTTTCCATATCTCTCAAGTTAAAAGGCTTAGGTCTTGGCCTTAATTTTTCTAATGTGTACAAAATTAAATAGATTACAATCTAAATCCCTAACTGCAATTCCCTTTGCTTTATTGTTACTATCACAAGTAGAATGAAGCTTAATAGTGTGTTCAAGTTGGCTTTTTTTAAACAGATATATGCTGGGTTTTGCTTCTGCAGGGAAATCAGAAGCTGGTGGTGCTTACTACACTGCAGTTATAGGTTCAACTGGAGGCAAGACATCAAGTCTATAAGCATTTCCAAGCCTTACTTCCCACTGTTATTTGCTGCTGTACATATGACACTCTGCAGTGAAGCTCTTTAGGGGATCCTCATGGGATGATCATTAGTGTTTTCTAATTGCTCCATGCAGAGGGAAATAACTGTACATGGCAGGAGTCCACCACTGCTTTAGCCTGTTTAACTCATGAGGCCTGAAGTTGTAAGTGTCAAACCACAGAGAATGATCTAATGAGAGAAAGATTAGTGTAACAATTCTCTAACGTGTTTTCAGGAGGGCCTATGCTGTTGCACTAGGCTGCCTTGTTCCAGACTAATTTCTGTACGTCTCTACTAAACATCTGTTGTTTCCTGTCTTGATCTCCTTGCTCTCTCATGCTAGGTTCTGCAACAGCCCAGCCTGCTCAGGATGGCCACATATGTTTTGCCACCTATTTCCCATTAGGAATTTGTCTCTGAACACGCTACATGTATGCTTTAGGAATGGAAATTAGAGAATCATAGAATCACAGAATATCCCAATTGGAAGAGACTCACAAAGATTACTGAGTCCAACTCCTGGTTCCACACAGGACCACCTAAAATCCAAACCCTATGTCTGAGAGCGTTGTCTAAGCCCTTCTAGAACTCCTGCAGCTTGGGGCCATGACCAGTGCTCTGCAGAACCTGTTCCATGCCCACAGCCTTCTGATGCAGAACTTTTTCCTAACACCTAACCTGACTCTGCCCGATTGCCTTTTAAATATTCAATGCAGAATGCAAAAATGAATGTTGGAGACGGAGCGATATGGGATGGGAATTCAAAGGAAAAACGGAGTGCTGTTCCTGCCTCACTCTCACAACTACAGAAAGCTGAAGTAGTACCAAAAAAAAAACAAAAACAAAACAAAAAAAAAAAAAAAAAACAGAAGATGAAAAAATTAGAATTCTTTTTAGAATCCTTTTTTTTTAAACCTCAGAATAAGAACTGTTTTTTATTGAACTATACATATTTAAATACTTAAGAACAATAGCATCTTTATGCCAAACTCTAAGAACTACTAAAGGGAAAAAGAAAAGAAAGAAAAAGTAGATATGACTGTTTAAGTGCCTTGTATCATGAATAATGATTAAAATAACTATGATGAAAATCATAGTTGGGAACAAATCCCTGTATTGAGGTATGAGTCCAAAAAGATGCAAACTACATTATCTTCACAAACAGCACCAAAAGTCCTGTACATCTAAGAAAAGCTGAAATCTGAAACTAGAGTTTTACATAAAAAGCTGCCATTTCCTCTGCTACTGCAGCAATACACCTGGTCATAAGTTTTTTTTTTTTTTTTCTTTTGTATGTTGGGTCCATCTATATATACAATAGAATGAAGGAGCAGGACTGACAATGGTTGTCTGCTGAGCAGGGTATTGGGATAGAGCATGGTACAGTTGGGATCAATGTGACAAGTTGACCTCTGCAACTATCAGACGTTTTAAGTAATCTGATGGCACAAGGCTTCTGCAGGGAAATGTGTGTCACAAGGCTCCTCTTTACTGCTGCAGAAGCTGACATTACTCAGAGCATCACAGGTGCACAAACTGAAGTAATAACTGTGGAAGAAAATATGATAGGAGTCAAAAATGCATTTATATTTTGAAACTGTTATTTAGAAGGAGATGGTACTGGGCATTCTGAAACAGGCTAAAGCTTTGTAACTGGATTCCTAATTCCAACACAAGTTCAGAAGTAGGATTTGTCCCTTCCTCCACAAGCTCCTTAATTGATTGCATGACAATACTGAAACTCATCCAGCTGAATCGGAGAAGAGCTGATTCCTGATCCTATCATATTTAAAACAAGGAAGATCGATAAAAAAGCTATGCAAAAATTTAAATGCTAATTAGTTCTTTCAATGTATATAACATATTTCCATAATTCTGTAGCAGGATCTGATGTATGACAATGAAATCTAACAGCAGCTAATGTAGCTGAACAGCAGAGAAATGATGCAATTTGCCAGAATGATCATTCCACATATTTTCTAAGTAGGTAAATTTGTTTGTTGGTTTTTGTTTTGTATTTTTTTCTTTTTAAATGAGACATGAGGGGGTTTTTTTGTTAGGAATAAGAAGAGGAGAAATAAAGTGAAGAGAGGAAGGCAAAAAAAAAAAAAGGAATTAAACTGAAATAAAATGAAATATCCTGTTCTTCTGATTGTCTTTTCCATTAAAATATAGTGAAAAAACAACTCAGAACATTCTGTTCCCCAGTTTGCAATTTTAATCCCTCCAAATGGTTTCTATTAATTTACTGTTCTGGGGTAACAAACAGTTGCAATAGTTTGGCAGGTGCTTCAGAAGGTGATCTCTTCAGTGGCCATAGACCACTGACAATGACAATAAATCAAAGATTTTATTTCATTTCAATTAATTTTTCTTCAGTTCTAAAATAAGAATGTCCAAAATAATTAATGCATTCATAGTTCTTATTGAAAAAATGTATCAGATTTTGGAGAAAAATAAATAAAATTTTCATTTCTTTATTCAGATGGGGGTGTTGCAGGTCTTAAATTTAAGTTCATTGGTTTTGGCCTCAAGCTTTTAATGAAAAGTCATAATTTTAGGTAAACTTTATAAATAAATTCTCCATCTTCCAATAGTAGAGCTAAACTCATAAACTTAACTTAGTTAAAAAATAGGGTCTTCCATGAAAAATGATATTAGTAAGTAACAGGTACATTTTAAATGTGCCTGATATTTCACAAAATTGTGGAAGTCTCCAAATTATAATAGACTTTCTTGATGATGAATGTGTCAGTTTTTAAATTGCTCAGCATTTCTCAGTTACTTTCAGAGGAAATGAATATCTATTCTGACATCTATTTTTGTAAAAGGGAGATACCAAAACTTTCTGCTTCCTGAAGATTTATGAAAGGACTGTGGAAATTTGTGACCTATGAAGAATGTTTGGCTAAAAGACAAATAAAATATCCTATACATAATGCGGCAAAAAATATTTTGCAGTCTAAAATCTGAAAAACAAAAGTTTATGCATCTTATCACTGCATACTTAACATTTTGCATAGTTTCGTTTCAAGTTTAACTGTTTTCTACTAACAAAATTTGAAGTTAAAAAATCAGTCTGGAATGCAGAACATTTCATGTATAAAGTACATTTCAAGCATTCTAAAATTGTTAAGTTGAAATAGGAGGAATTAATTTTAAATGACCTTTCATATGAAGTGTTTTACCTATCATGTTAGCAGTTTATAATTAAAAATGTCTTGTGAAAGATAAATGAGTGAGTCCACTTATGGCCATAATTCAACTAGAAATGTTAAACACTTAGATATCTTAAATACTTAAGCTGCTGAATAGTTTGGTTCACACCATTTTCATACATTCAAAAATGTTTTCTTATTTACTTTTAGAATTAAGATTTTTACTAATACTTGTAAAATGGTAACATCTCTCATAGTAAGATCTGGTAAATACATTGACAGTACATGACTTTGATGGTCCTTCTATTAGAAAGCCCAATCCTAAATCCAATGAAAAATCAATTATGTGCTGTGATTGTGCCCATGGAAGAAAGAGAGTAAATTTCAAGTTATTAAAGTGCCTCCTATACCTGTGATGATACTCTGCTCTAACTAAAAACCTCTTTCTAATAGTCATAGCAATTCCAAAGAAGTCTCACCACTTACATGCACAGATTTCATCTAGAATACAATATCATCAGTGGACCATGAAGTAAATGTGTAGATACAACATAGAGCTTTCCACTTAACAGCTTATCTTGTATCAGAATTAAGCCTTCAGCTGTTTCCTTTAATGTTTTCATCAATAACTAAAATGCAGGACTTGCAGGCGTACTAAATAAGTTTGCAGACCCCACTAAATTGGGAAGAACTGTTGACTCTCTTGAGGGTAATATCTCCCCTTGCAGAGACCTATTGGCAAATTGCAGGGCTGGGAAATCACCAACTGCATGAAATTTAACAAGAGGAAGTGCTGGATTCAGCACCTGGACTAGAGCAACCCTGAATTTTTGTACTGACTGGGGGATGAGAGGCTGGAGAGCAGCCCCATGGACAGGGATCTGGGGGTCCTGGTTGACAGCAAATTGAATATGAGTCAGCTGTGTGCTCTGGCAGCCAAAAGGGCCAACTGTACCCTGGTGTGCATCAGGGCCATCACTGTCACCAGGTGAGGGGAGGGACTGTCCCCTCTGATCTGCACTGTGCGGCTTCACCTCTATCACTGGAGGCAGGCTTGGGTGCCATCATATAAGGACATAAAACTACTAGAGAGCATCCAAACGAGGGCTACAAAGATGGGGAAGGATCAGGACGGGAAGACATATGAGGAGCAGCTGAGGTGCCTGGGTTTGCTCAGCCCAGAGCTGAGGCCCCATGGCAGCTGCAGCTCCTCACAGGGAGTAGAGGGGCAGCGCTGAGCTCTGTTCTCTGCGACAGCGACAGGGCCTTCAGGGGAGGGGCAGCTGGGGATTAGGGAAAGGTTCTTCATCAGAGGGTATGGAAGAGGCTTCCCAGGGCAGTGGCCACAGTCTCAAGTTGTTGGAGTTCAAGGAGCATTTAGACAATGCTCTCAGACATAGGGTTTGATTTTTAGGTGGTCCTGTGTGGAGCCAGGAGTTGGGCTCGATGATCCTTGTGTGTCCCTTTCAACTCTGGATATTCTATGATTCTCTAATACTGTGATCCAGAAACATGCTTTTATTGCCTGCTGAGCAGACTTCATCATATCCCAGCTTGACCACCGTGGTTCATCAGCTGTAGATAAGAAAAGAAAAAGGAAAGTAAGATCTTGTAGAGAGCTACTAAAATAGGAGATGGTAGGACTGTATCATTGTCTATTAGCAATATTGATAATGCCTCCATTATGGACTTCATTAATTACAGAACAGATATAAATTTTTACATCTATTGATGTAACATAAAGAGCAGTGAATAGGCCTTCAGCATAATCTGTCAGACATTACAGTGACAGCCTCTGACATGTTAAGAAGTTAACATGACTTTAATTTCATAATTGTACTAATAAAGGCTATAGCCATTCACTTCAGTAGTCAGAGTCATTTAAAAAACTATAACTTTTCTTCTTTGGGTTCCATCAGTTTCAAAGCACAACTGATCTTTATCAGGGGCTGAGCACTTCTTTAATGGAATTTAACAGCAAGAAACAATGGTCCATCCCTTCTCAAACATCAGAAATAGAGAAGGTAGAGCTAAGGATCCTGCAGGTCAACTTATATGTGCACCAAAAGCTTCCTCTGCAGGGAAAGGAAGAGATTTCAGTGTATCCAGGATGCATCCCTTGGTCTTGGTCATACTGCAACTACCGGAGGTCAGTTCAAAGACCATCCCTGTATGCAACAGCCAAGCCAATTATTGATGAAAATATTGCACTGCCTTGTTCTGTATTCTTTCTTGTTGGCTGAATAGCCTGGTGGACAATGTTTCTATTGAAGGATAATTTTTATCCCCAGCCAGCTCTAATCAATATATTCACCTTAATCTGCAAGATCATTGAGGTGAATCCCACCAAATAGGAAAGCTTTTGTGTGGCCCCTTGCTAGGTACTGTAAGAACAGAGAACAACCTTCTCTAGAAAGGACTCAAGGATGATATCTCTAAATAACCTTAAAACTTATTTTGATGGGCATTTAGAAAAGAAGTCAATAACATTATGCTTTCCTTTGAGTGATGCCATACTCCCCTTGACCACTGCAGAAATGTTTATCCTTCAGCAAAGTTAGCAAATCAAAGGTGGATCAGTCCCACATCACTGCACAAAGAAAGTGACAGCAATCCCTGGTTTTCGGAAAGGGCTATATTGCATGAGAAAACATCGGGGGACTGGAGGCCTTTGAAAGGCAAAAGAGTTCCATTTATTTGAACTTTAGTTTATCTGATAAAAATAGCTGTCAGATATACTCAGCTCCTCTTTCTTCTTTTCAGTGACTTTGAGACAGGTCTTATTGAGATAAGCCTAAGAAAGAAGAAAAAGGGCAGATAGTCAGCAGTATTGTATAAAGTGACAGAACAGAAGGGCTGAGGAGCTCAGCTGGAAGTCTGTAGTTAATGTTTTATATATTGTCCTATTCAGTTTAAGTGCTGGTCAAAGCAATTTCATGTTAATGACAATTCTGCTTTCAAGGCATTTACCTAAAAGGAAAGCAATGCTGCTAATGAGTTCAGCACTTTTCCAGAGCAATCTGTGCTTCACCACGGAGGACCATGGTAGACAGAGTAGACAGAGGGGACGGGGCCCTGAATTCGAAGGCAAGAGGAGTCTCTGTAACTCATGAGAGGTTCTGAGTCCTCCCATTATGTGCTGAATGACAGTGAAAAAAACTGTTGAGAATAGATTAGCCTGTTCTGTTCTTCCTTAATGATGAGTGGAAGTAAAACAATATCTCTGAGTCTTGAAGAATAACATAAATTAAGACCTTCCTGTTCCCTTTCAGGTCACTCTGCAGAAAACAGAAAAAGAAAAAAACAAGAGAATATGCATTTGCATTTGAAACTCATAAATTAACAAAAAGAAAGAACTAGGAAAAGAAACTTGGATCTGTCCTACCACTTGTTTGGAGGCATTTTTCCACTCATATAGTATAGTTGCTGTGGGTCAAAGCTGTTGGCATAACAAACATATAAAAATCACATTATACAGATTCTCAGATTGAAATCTAAATGTTAAATTGTAAGAACAGTCAATCTTTTGCTTTTCTCAGTCTTGGTTTCAAAACTTCCTACTCCGCTGTGTACTGGATCCAGCTGGGATGGTATTAACTTTCTGGCTGTACTTTGAGCTTGTAGCTAGAGCAGCACTGATATCAATACCAATGTTTTTCCATTGCTGAGCCTTTCTGTCACAGCATCAAGATTCTCTGCAACAATGCCTCTAGAACCAGTTAGCTGAGAGTGGGCAAGAGGTAGGGAGGAGGAGACATCAGTAAGGCAGCAAATCTAGAACAACTGGATGTTTATTCCACACCATATGATGTTACACTCAACAAAAAAAGTAGGGAAAAGAGACCATGAATAGGATGTTGTTGTCATGAAAACTGACCTCGCCAACAATCAATATGCATATGGAGCTCCTGCCTCCCATGACAGGTCTGAACTTGCCAATGGGAAGTAAATAACAATTACTTTTTTTCTCTTTGCTTCTGCACATTCTTTGGGTGTTTTCCTTTCTCTCTCTCTCTCTCTCTCTTTCTCTCTTTCTCTCTTTATTTATTTATTTTTAAACGTTTAATTTAATTATATTTATCTCAACCCATGAGTGTTTTTTCTTCAATCGTGTTTCTCCCCTCTGATTTCCTCTGAGGAAGCGGAGTGAAGGAGGAGCAGTTTTGGTGGAGGTGAGCTGCCAATCAGGGTGAAACCACCACACCCTGCCAGGTTAGAATTACAACTTTCAATCTGATTGGGAAAAAAACTATACAATTTCAATAGTTTAGACATAAACTGTCCTATTTCCAGTACTCTTATTCTCAGTTATAAGAAGTGTTCTGAGATTTTCTGCCACTTCCTGCACACTTATTTTTGGGCAGTATTTTAATCTTGTGAATATTCACTTCTTTATGGACTGCCACACAACTACTCACACACTAAAAATCCACTTAACCAACCATTTCTTAACATAAATATTGGCCAACAGAAAAGTAGCAATGATGAGACAGTCCCAGATTAGGCCAGAAACATATTTGGGAAGCACAGTGACTTAGCTTAAATTGAATACCAGCTTAGCACATCTATAGTACATGTAGTAAAGACAGACATGCTGGATTATGCATAGAATCATAGAATCATAGAACATCGTGGGTTGAAAAGGATCTCAAAGATCATCTAGTTTCAACCCCCAATCATAGAATCACCAAGATTGGAAAAGACCTCCAAGGTCATCCAGTACAGCCAATCACCTATCACCAGTATTTCCCACTGAAGCACATCCCTCAACACAACATCTAAACATTTCTTGAACACCTCCAGGGTCAGTGACTCCACCACCTTCCTGGGCATCCCATTCCAGTGCCTGACCACTCTCAGAAAAGAAGAATTTCCTGATGTCCAACCTGAATCTCCCATGGTGCAACTTGAGGCCATTCCCTCCAGTCCTATTTCCAGTTACACAGGAGAAGAGGCCAACCCCCACTGTACCACCACCTCCCTTCAGGCAGTTGTAGGGAGCAAAAAGATCTCCCCTGAGCCCCCTCTTCTTCAGACTAAATAATCCCAGCTCCCTCAGCCACTCCTCATAAGACTTGTGCTCCAGACCCATCACAGCTTCACTGCTCTTCTCTGGACACGCTCCAGGGCCTCAATGTCTTTCTTGTAGTGAGGGGCTGAAAAGTGAACACAATACTTAAGGTGCTGCCACACCAGTGCTGAGTCCAGAGGAATGATCACTTTTTTGCTCCTGCTGGCAGCACTATTTCGGATACAAACCAGGATGCTGTTGGCCTTCTTGGACACCTGGGCATGCTGCTGGCTCATGTTCAGCTGAGCATTTACCAATACTGCCAGGTCTGTTTCCTCTACACAGTCTTTCAGCCACTCTGCCCCAAGTCTGTAGTGCAGCCTAGGGTTGTTGTGTCCAAAACACAGGACCCAACACAGATATGTTTGTGGTGAAATGGATAGATTTAATGCAGGAGCATTTAAGTTGCCTTACTCCTGAGCTTGTCTGTGAAATCTAATTATGGCTCAAGAAACAGAGTTTTTGTAAAGCTGGAGAATAATAAAAAGCACTGTACAAGACATGACTTTTTCCTCCTGGAATTTCATTTCCAAGGAAACAGATATAAGATCAGTTGGCAACCTGGAATAAGTCTGCATGTTTTGTTTTAAGGGAGTGTATTTTTCATAAAATGTTATGAATTTGTTTCTCCACAGATGTGTGGAGCTAAATTTCATATGACATAAGCTTAATCATAACACATGAAAGTTTCAGACTTCTGGTTGCTTTATTTCATTATATGTGCATGCAAAACCACTAGCAAGACACACAACATGTGTGAATGGCCCATTGACATTTTCTGCTAATTAAAACCACAGTTCGTGCAAATTCTAATACAACCAAGACAAATCCTAAAAGCAACTGCCTAACATTCTCCCACTTCATGAGAATTTTTTATGCTTCCTTCGTTATTGTTTTGTTTTCTACCTGCCTCCAGATTTTTGCAATAAATTTTAAAACAACAATTAATGGGAATGTAAATATGTAGCAAATGAGGCCATTATTCTCTGGAATCCCAAATGGGATTGATAACATTAGGGACAAACATTTCTGCTGAAGCCACATGTTAAATGAGTTGAGTTCCTTGTCTCTATCAGAAATTCATTATCCCAGCTGGTTGCTGGAAATCACTAGCTGAAATGTCAAACATTCATATGTCTAGAGGAAATCTGTCAGTTGCTTCTGCATCCTCTTTATATGTCTTCTTGACCTACAGCTGTTGAACTGGTAGCAGTACTGTGAGTAATTCAGGACTATCTTGTATTTAGTGACTCTACATGTCTAAGCAGCAGCTCTCTCACCATTTGGACAGACTGAGAATAAAGGATGAATTATCACCCTATTTCTCTCAGTGGGGACAATAATAAGGTCTCTACCCTACAGAGCCACCGATTTTTTTAAAATATATCTTAGCTTTATTGTAGTTTATACTCATCTCTTCAATTTTCTTAAATTCTTAAAAGTTCTTAAAAGTAACAAATGAATCCCAAAGTAATTAGTCAAACAGTATTAATAAGCAGAGAGGAGACAAACTCATGTCATAAACATTTTATTTTCAGGAAATCAGGACAAGAATACTAAAAATGCTTGGGGAAAAAGAAAACAACAAAAAGAATGCAAAAGAAAACAAACAAACAAACAAAAACATCTCACAAACTGAAACAAACCAAAAAATAATAATGAAACGCAAATAGAAAAATCCACTTCAAGTAGAATAAACTGTAAAATTCAATCTCCTGCAAATCTGTTTTTCAAAGGTCTAAGGTCAGCACTTCTATGTATATCAGGAATATGTTTGAACCAATTAGAATGCAATTAGCAAATGACATCTTACATAGCAGTTTTCACTGATGGCTTTAGATTTCAGTCTGAAACAAAATGCACTTGCAATACTGTTATGACTTTAGTACTAGTGGTAAGAATGAAAGCAGTTATACAGGTGGCTGTTATATGGATATAATATATAGGTTAATTCATGGCTTCATGTTTACATGGAATAAATAGTTCAAAATATATGCATATTTATTTGTTTGTTTGTGTGTGTGTGTGTTTGTTTGTTTGTTTGTGGGGGTCTGTTATAGACTGCCTAATCAGGATGAAGAGAAGGATGAGGCATTCTATGAGCAGCTTGCGGAAGTCGCGTGATTGCCAGCACTTGTTCTCATGGGAGACTTCAACTTCCCTGATATATTTTGGAAATATAATACAGCGCAGAGGAAGCAGTCCAAGAGGTTTCTAGAGTGTGTGGAAGATAGCTTCCTTATGCAGCTGGTAGGACAGCCTACCAGGGGTGATGCCCTGATAGACCTGGTCTTAACTAAAAAGAAGGACTGGTGGGAGATGTGAAGGTTGGGGGCTGTCTTGGGCGGAGCGACCACGAAATTGTAGAATTCTCTATTCTTGGAGATGTCAGAAGGGTGACTAGCAAAACTTCTATCTTGAATGTCAAGAGGGCGGACTTTGACCTGTTCAGGATGCTTGCTGCAGGGGTCCCTTGGGAGTTGCTCCTTAAGGGTAAAGGGGTCCAGGAAGCCTGGACGCTCCTCAAGATGGAAATCTTAAAGGCATAAGAACAGGCTGTCCCTGAGTGCCGTAAGGCAAGCTGTAGGGGAAGACGACTGGTGTGGATGAACCGGGAACTATTGTTGAGACTCCGGAAGAAAAAGAGAGTCCATGTCCTCTGGAAGAAGGAACAGGCTACTTGGAGAGATTACAAGGAAGTTGCTAAGGTATGCAGGGAGGAAGTTAGGAAGGCAAAAGCCCAACTTGAACTCAGATTGGCCACTGCAGTAAAAGAGAATAAAAAATCCTTTTACAATTATATCAACAATAAGAGAAGAACCAAGAATTTCCATCCTTAACTTGATGTAGTGGGGAATGTGACCACTAAGGATAAGGAGAAGGCTGAGGTCCTCAACGCCTTCTTTACATCTGCCTTTAATAGCCAGATCAGTTATCCTCAGGGCACTTTATGCCCTGATCTGGAAGTCTGGGATGCTACGCAGAATACACCCCCAGTGATTCAGGTGGAGACAGTTAGAGAGCTCCTCCTCCATCTGGATTGTCACAAGTCCATGGGACCAGACGGGCTCCACCTAGGGTGCTGAGGGAGCTGGCAGGGGTGATTGCCGAGCCGCTCTCGGCCATCTACCAGCACTCCTGGTTATCTAGAGAGGTCCCAGAGGATTGGAGGCTTGCTGATGTGACTCCCACCTACAAGAAAGGCTGTAAGGAGTATCCATGCCTGTCAGCCTGACCTTGGAACCAAGGAAGTTATGGAACAAATCATCTTGGGTGTGATCACATGGCACATGCGTGGCATCCAGGGGATCAGGCCCAGCCAGCACAGGTTCATGAAAGGCAGGTCGTGCTTGACCAACCTCATCTCTTTCTACGACTGGGTGACCAGACTGGTAGATGAGGGAAAGGCTGTTGATGTAGTCTACCTAGACTTCAGCAAAGCCTTTGACACGGTCTCTCACAGTATTCTTCTGGGGAAACTGGCTGCCAGTGGCCTGGACAGGTATACCCTTCTTTGGGTAAGGAACTGGCAAGAGGGCTGTGCCAATTGGGTAGTGGTTAATGGAGTTAAGTCCAGCTGACAACCCATTTCAAGTGGTGTCCCCCAGGGGTCGGTACTGGGGGCCATCTTGTTTAATATCTTCATTGATGACCTAGATGAGGGGATTGAGTGTACCCTCAGTAAGTTTACAGATGACACCAAGTTGGGAGGAAGTGTCGATCTGCCTGAGGGTAGGGAGGCCCATCAGAGGGATCTAGATAAGCTGGATCGCTGGGCTGAGGTGAATGGGATGAGGTTCAACAAGGCCAAGTGCAGGGTCCTGCACTTTGGCCACAATAACCCCATGCAGCGCTATAGGCTTGGGGATGAGTGGCTGGATGACTGTGAAGAGGAAAGGGACCTGGGGGTGTTGGTTGATGCTCGGCTGAACATGAGCCGACAGTGTGCCCAGGTGGCCAAGAGGGCCAACGGCATCCTGGCCTGCATTAGAAATAGTGTGGCCAGCAGGAGCAGGGAGGTAATCATCCCCCTCTGCTCAGCACTGGTGAGGCCGCACCTCGAGTATTGTGTTCAGTTTTGGGCCCCTCACTACAAGGAAGACATTGAGGCCCTGGAACGTGTCCAGAGAAGACCAGTGAAATTGGTAAGGTGTCTGGAGCACAAGTCTTATGAGGAGTGGCTTGAGGGAGCTGGGATTATTTAGTCTGGCAAAGAGGAGGCTCAGAGGAGACCTCATTGCACTTCACAACTTCCTGAAGGGAGGTTGTGATGAGGAGGGGTTTGGCCTCTTCTCCCAGGCAACAAACAGGACCCAAGGAAATGGCCAAAAGTTGTGCCAGAGGAGGTTTAGGTTAGACATAAGGAAAAACTTTTTCTCTCGGAGAGTGGTCAGTTGCTGGAATGGCCTGATCAGGAAGGTGGTGGAGTTGTTGTCCTTGACAGTGTTCATGAAGTGTCTGGATGAGGAGCTATGAGATATGGTTTAGTAGCTTGTGGTAGCAATGGTAATGGAAGGACGGTTGGACTAGATGATCTTGTAGGTCCTTTCCAACCTTGTGATTCTGTGATTCTGTGATACTTTGATGAAGCTCCCTGAAAATGCTGCTTGGTGCATCTATTTTACTTCTCTGGAAATCTATAATCCACCTCTATCTTTTTTGTTTAAAAATTCTGTTTGTCCCAGTGAAACCTTATATGAACAACCAGGATGCCGTAATGTAAGACACATCAAAAATGGATCATAGAATCAAAGAATCACAAAATATTTGAGTTGGAAGAGATCTTTAAAGATCATCTAGCCCAACTCCCCTGCAAGGAACACGGACACCTACAACTAGATCAGGTAGCACAGAGCCCTGTCCAGCCTGACCTTGCATGTCTCCAAGGATGGGGCTCCATCACCTCTCTGGGCAACCTGTGCCAGTGCCTCGCCACTCTCATTGTAAAAAACTTATTTTTTTTATCTCTAATCTTAGTCTCTCCCCTCTCTTAGTTTGAGACCATTTTCCTTTGTCGCATCACAACAGAATCTATTAAAGAGTCAGTCACCTTCTTTCATATAGCCCCTCTTTAGGTATTGAAAAGCTGCTATCAGGTCTCCCCAGAGCCTTCTCTTCTCCAGGCTGAACAGCCCCAGCTCTCTTAGCCTGTCCTTTGAGGGGAGGTTTTCCATCCCTTCGATCATTTTTGTAACCCTTCTCTGGACACTCCAACAGGTCCATGTCTCCTGTACCAAGGACTCCGCGTCTGGACACAATACTCCAAATGAGGTCTCACCAGCACAGAGTAGAGGATCATCTCCCTTGACATGCTGACCATGTTTCTTTTGATGCAGCCCAGGATACAGTTGGCCCCAAGTTCTTTTTGGCAGGGCTGTGCTCAATCCTTTCATCTCCCAACTTGTACTGATAGCAGGGATTGCCATGACCCAAGTGCAAGACCTTGCACTTGGCTTTATTGAACCTAATGAGATGCAGTTGGATCCACTCCTCGAGCCTGTCTAGGTCTCTTGTGTCTAAGTCCCTCAGGCATGTTGACCACACAGCTTGGTGTCATAGAATCCTAAAATGGCTTGGATTGGAAGGGATCTCAAACATCATCTAGTTCCAACCCCCCTGCCTTGGGAAGGGTTACCAACTACCTGATCAGACCAACCACTTGATCAGACTACACAAGTAGTTCCTTGGGTCATCCTTTCTACTCTTCTTAAAAATGGGTGTGACATTTCCAGTCACCAGGGACTTCACCTGACTGCCATGACTGTTCAAATATCACTGAGTGGTTTGGTGACTACGTCAGCCAGTTCTGTCAGGACTCTGGGGTGCATCTCATAATGTGGCGGCAGGTCTATCAGAGGAAAAACACTGAAACTCACAGATGATGCAAGTGGGCATACTTTCACATATTATAAAGCACAGAATGACGCTGGACATTCTTCTTACCCTGAATGTGCCTGCTCCTAGGTTATGGGACCGGTCATGAGCAGACTTTTGAGACTGAATAATACAGTTGATATAGTTACTCTAACTTTGAGTGATGTCTTACAAACTTTGTATAGAAAGTTTTAGTAGGTCAGACAGTGGGCACATGGGCTATATTTTCCTTGAAATTAAGGCCTGAATACTGTTCACTAACCTAAGCTGAACTTCACGGATCTCATACTGTGTTGTTCTTCATTAGGCACACAATTGTTTGCCCCATTATTCCTTGTCCATATCTCAGGAGTTCATACGTGGAGGTACTAAGTCAGTCCAAGATTTCAAGATGTCATCAGTTAATCCAGTCTCTGCTTCCTTGTAGAGTGAGTCTCTTCAAGAATTTAACTTCTGTTAACAGGTAACTTAACAGATGGATCATTTTCTACTTAGCTGTGAATCACTTGTAACTTATCTGTCTGTTATGTAGATATCTTAAGCTGGCATATCAAATAATTATACGACTCTTAGTTTTACTCTTGCTTGAGGTTGTTTCCAGCAAACCAACTCATATTCATTTATTAGCTAATCTTTCTTTTCATTATAATCTTTTAAATTTTCCTCATTTCCTTAGAAGGAGATTAACTATTTCTAGTTCTTCCAAGTATCTCCAGCTGCACAGGATATGGATTTGTGGTACTAGGTCAATGCTTCCATAACTTGAGTGGAAAGAGACCTTTTAATGAAGGCAGTATTTCCTTCCCTCCACCCAGCTCATGAGCAAGGCAAGCAATTCTGTCAGCTCAGGCTCTCTGTGATCAAGGCATGTGACATCACATTATCCCTTACTAAAAATTCAACTGAACTGCTAGGCTGACGTAGTAGTTCCTTGGAAGTTTTCTTAATCTCAGAGATGGAATAAATTAGTAATTATTCACTTAGAATGTCCATTGCAACAGCTCTAGGCAATGCTAAGATACTGTGATTATGTTTACCTCAAATATGAAGAGGTTAGAAATGAAAAATAATATAATGCTGAACTGTACTTCACTTTCATCTGGAAATCAAAACACAACAAAGAAAATATTTTTTTTTCTCAACTGCATCACATGCAGTTTCTTTAATTCTTCTAAAAATACAAAAGCCTGAGATGGTCAGCAGGGATTAATATGATACACTTGCAACTGACATTTTTTCCAAAAAATTTAGGCTAAATGAAGGGTGAAAATTCACACGGAGATTCTTATTCCTATTACTTTTCTTTTCCACAAGCATTTTAATTTCAGTGAATTCTGTAAATTGGCAATTCTGTACTAAGGTATACCTGTCCCTTCCTGTTGAATGTGCTTTTCAGAACAATGTGATTCTCTAAATGACCTCAACTCCCTGGGTGCGAATTCAACCTTGTGAAGACTACCGTGGAGATGACTGTCTTGGCAGTCAGCTATGCAACTGCTAGAATGGAAAGCAGAAGTCCTCAAATTGCCTCTGTGACATATCTATGGTTTTCATACCTGAACCTGATGGAAGAAACAACACATCACACTTTGTTGTTGCCATGCCAGGGGCCTGTGGAGTCCAAGGAACAGATCATGAAATCAGTAGTCCTTGCTCATAAGGGATCTGTGTAATATTTGATGGAAAATAGAGCTGCTGTTAAATGAAAACCCACACTAAACAGCTGGGTCTACACTGTGTATGCATGTGTGCAGCCATGGTTCATTACTCATCACATTACTTTGTATAAGTTCAGTCAATTTTGTGTCGTTATTCACCCTGGAGCTGACTGTTGCTTCTTACCATGGCCCGAGCTCTGTAGTTAGAACATTTTGTCCCCTCTTCCACATCTTCTAAATGATTCATAAAAGTCCTTTCAGAGTTATGACCCGTTTTATTCCATTCTCTAGGAGCTGTGGCTTGGTATCTAGGGATCCCCTGGGGTTGTTGTTTGAAAAATGGAGTCTCTACAGCCTGCAGTCAGCTTTACAAAAACTGTTTGAGCTCTCTTTCTGCTGGCACTAGAGACCATGATTATGTCGCATAATAAATAGGATCCTTTCAGAGTTCAAATTCTTTATTTTCACAAAAATGTACAATGTGTCTGTTTCTTTAAGAGATATGGTCCTAGAAACAAATCTAGATGCCTTCTCAAAGCTATCCTACTGTTACTCCAACCCAGCAAAGTAGGTATCTTCACTAGTAAAGGTAGAGAAGTTCATTGGTCATGCTAATGACTTAACCTTGTTCAGTTGTGCTCATGACTGGTTACATGACATATACAACATTTTGTGTCTCTGTATGGGGCTGCTGTACCCAGACTAAGTACATATGCCAACACAGGACAGCTAACAGAAATAATCTCTGGGTTTTTGCCAATCTGGTTACCTCTGCAACTGAAAGATATAGATCAGTTTTCTCATTTGTATGATACTTCAGTTTCCTAAAGTAGTGAATGAGAGTGTTCAAATGCTAAAGGCAGTTAAGCTTTGAAAAATCAGCCAAATTTTTAGTAGAACCTTTGTATACCATGCCAGTAACATCCACAAATTAGACATTCTTTTTTTCCAAAATATCTTCCAGCTTGTGATCCAAAATGGTTTCATAGTTTAAAACTCATAGTTTTTAGGAACTCCCTTTCATACCCCTTATGCACGTAAAACACCTATTTTTGTTTTTTACCCAGGCAGGAAAAATAAAGTTTTTTTCTGGCATAACATATAGACTGGTATCTGGATAGTTATTGACAGCAACAGTAAGATTAGATTTACATTTTTACAGTGTTAAAAATGTGGATCATGAAGAAGAGCCATGGTGGGTTAACCTTGGATAAGGTTCAAGGTCCAGCAAGCTGTCCCTTCATTAAGAATACAGGGAGATAAAATAGGACAAAAAAGTCAGTGGGTCAAAATAAAGACAGAGATATCACTTACCAATTGCAGTCACAGGCAAAGCAGACTCAACTTGGGGTAAAATTAAATTATTACAAAATAAAGTACATTTCAGCGGTGAGAAACAAAGAAACCTTCTCCCCGTCCCTGCTTCCCAGGCCCAACTTCATTCCTTTATTTCCACCTCCTTTTCCCCAGAGCAGCACAGGGGAGTAGCATTATAAAAATTAGTTGGAATATATGAAGAAGTTAGTTGGGATAGCTGTCAGTTTAATTAACCACATGACTCTGATATCTGCCCTCTGTTGTGCTGCCTTAGCTTTTTACTAACAAGAGTTTGGCCAAGCATCTGCTGTTATCAGAGTAGAAAGAAAATTTCCTACATCTTTAGTGAAGCATAGTCACAGATAACATCCTTAGAATGGTGTGTGAGTTCTGACTAACATAAATCAGATAACATTTTAGGTGGAATCTGCTTTCTATAGAATTCCTCATGTTAAAAACAAACAAACAAAAAAAAAAAGACAAGAACAAACAACTTGTTGCTATTCAGTCTGCACAATACAAATAGTGTTTTCCAAGTTGTTTACTTCATGCACCTAATTGGACCCTTGTGTCTGTTTAGTTGGACTTCCCAAGCACAACACATCCCATCACAAACCATGGTCTGAAATTGATAAAGAAGGAGGGGGAACTGCGGTCCTTTGAGAGAACCTGACAGAGAAAGTGGCAAATGAATTACAGACACATGAAGCTATAGCTATTTATGAATAAATTGATCATCCAATTAAACTATTTTAATGTCATGTTGAATTCAGTTAGATTTAGCAATTCCAAAAATAGATGTTCGTCAAGTTTTTACTGTCATATCTCTATAGACAAACTAATATGTTAAGTTTGTTTGAATTATAAACAAATAAGGCCCTGTGCCCCTAATATAGTATGCATAGGTCGTTCTAAAAGTAATGCCTCCTATTTATTTCCATGGAAACTACAACAGATACAGAGAACAATAACACTATTTGGTAAAGAACATTCTCAGCCACAAAACACTCTTTTTCAACATAATCACCACGATTAGCTATGCATTTTCACCAGTAATGAACAAAGCCTGCATGCTACAATCACAAAAACCTGTGCCAGTGGAGGTGATCCACTGTTGCTGTCGCCATTGCTGTCGCCACCACCTCACTGTGCTCACATTCACCGTTTAGTCCCTAAAAACATTCAGTGAATGTTGATGAATGTTAATGCTTGCTATTTTTTCCACATGGAGAAATTGAATTCCACATCTTCATACTCATTTTCAAGTCAGACGCCATTCTGTCAGACTGCCCCTCTGCTTCCATCTGTCGCACGGCAACAAAATGTAATGGAATATTGGTGGGAAGGTTCAACCTCTACTGCCATACTACCAACATCCACCTCTGACCTTGTGGACCAACATAACGAAACATAAGGCATTACTTTCAGAGCAGCTCTTGTACATTATTGCACACTGAGATATTTCCTTTTTACAAAATGAGATTTATTTTGCCACATGATGACAATAAACCATGTGCTAAAATGGACTGCATTTATCTGCTGCTTGTGATAAAATGAAAAACTTTATTTATCTAAGGATTTGATCTATAAAATCTTAATCTTCCTTTAACATGTTATTACATCATTTCCTCTGTTAACCAGTTTCCTTGTAGAACCCTTCAGATTTATTTTTTTCCTACCTCTTTTTAGTACTTAGAGCCATTCTGTTTAATTTCTAACTTTTTAAAAATGTGAAATAAAAAAGCATTAACTTTTGATTCATATATACAGGAGTGAAAACAATGAAGCTTAGATTAATTCAGTACTTACTAAATAATGCCATTTCAGAGGATCTTGAATTTAAACTAACTGAATAATTCTGGTTAAATTAAAAAAAACAACAGTGCATTTGCAATAGCTGAAAATAATTCAGTACAAATATTTGAAGGATATTGACATTCATTAAATTCACATTTGTAGAAATATATATATGTATCTTCTATATTTATGCCTCGTGGTTACTCTTCTTAGCCAAGATACCAGATAGGCAGAAAGTCAATACAAGCAGGAATGACTATGTATCCTGGCCAACAGTGTGCCCAAAGGGCTTATTTATGTTGCAGCACTTGATCTAGTGAATATTTAATAGACTTGAATAGGAATAAATTCAGGATACCACATAAAATTATAGCAAACTCTGGGGAGTTGATTATTGTGGGTTCAAAGCTTTTCAGAAATAAGCAAGACTTGAATTCTTCTGTCAGTTCTATGAATTGTCTTTCATTTTTTCTTTGAAATAAATTATTTTGCAATTATCAGAAGAGCTTTAGAAAAGTATCTGCAAAATATATTTTTTTCTTGGACTGAGAATGTGCTTACATTTTTTTTCTGCTATGAGAGGTGATATATAGGAGATACATGGAGATAATGTTGAGATTTGGAGCCATAATATTTTGGTGCATACTAAAATGAATGGAAAGGATTGCAGTGCTTGTCACTTGAGAAACTTCTTCCAATTTAAATTAATATATAGTTCCTAGCATTCTTCTGCAGCTTAATTGTACTATAAACACTCTGCTTTCTAATGAAAGAATTATTGAATTGTAAGGCTATCAAAACCATTATTTATTTTGAAAAATAGAGAAGTAAGCTATTAAGGAAAATAAAAATGTTACACAAACCTACATTTGTAAGGTAAGGTAATGAAGGAATTCAGAATATCAGTTCTATTCCATTTAGTTTGAAACAGGCCTGGAACATAGGGGTAGAAAAATATAGTGTAAGAAGGAAGATTTTTGTATGTTTTCAATTTTCATATGCAAATTTCAGACTTTTGTCTTGTGGACTTTGAAAATCCATTTCCCATTCGTTATTAAGAAAGAGTCATTGTGTCCCAAGTTAAATGGATGTTGGTGTTCTCAGCTCTATGAGTGCCAAATGTTTCTTCTGTTTCTTACTGTACCTGTAACTCTTGAAACTGTGGATTGCACAGATCATTTTTTTCAAATCTACTAGCTTTGAAATGAAGTATAAATGAAATGAGATAAAATAAATTAAAAAATATATAAAATAAAATCATAGAATCACAGAATCATTTGAGTTGCAAGAGACCTGTGTAAGTCATCTAGTCCAAATCCCTGCAATGAACAGGGACACGTACAGCTACATCAGGTTGCTCAGAGCCCTGTCCAACTTGACCTTGAATGTCTCCAAGGACGGAGCTTCCACCACCTTTCTGGGCAACCTGTTCCAGTGCTTTGCTACCCTTATCGTAAAAAACCTTCTTCCATATATCCAATCTATATCTCCTCTCTTTTAATTTGAAATTGTTTTCCCTTGTCCTTCCCAAAGTCAGACAAATTCAAAATGCTGTCTGTCTTTTTGTGTCAAAACATTTCTAAAACTTTTTCTACTGAGAAAAGTCAGCTGGTGACTGAGAGCACTCAGTAGTGTCAGTTCTGTGCCAGATGCTTTTGAACTTCTTGACCACTGGTTAATATTGCTAGTTATCTGTCCATTTATATAAAATATCTAGAGTCTTCAAAAGTTACAAACTCATTACAGAATAGAGAGTACACTTTCATTTACAGCATCTTACAAATATTGCACGTAGGTAAATGACAGACATCTGCTGCAACCAGAAAAAACAAAACCAAAAATTTCTGTCTCAAATATTATTCAAGTAACCTTTAGAAAAAGTGGTATGCATTCAAAGAAATAGGGCACAGATCTTGCATCTCAGAAAAACATTGGTCGCTGTTTGGTATCACATTGCTATTCCTATTTCCACGTGGGACTCCTAAAGAAACCAGCCAGAATGAATGACCTCAGTAGTGTTTTGAAGTCAGTAATTTTTATGGATATTTTTGAAGTTAGGTCACTTATGAATTGATTACCAGAACTAGTATAAGAGACCTGAACTGATTTCTTTGACTACTTCTTCAGCAGAAGTTAAATTGTGAGGATAGAATCTTCGGCCTTCTTGCCATTCTGTATATGGTAGCTTGGATATTGAAAAGATTCTTTAAGGTAAAAATGCTAAACTTTTGTGAAAACAAACAAGCAAACAAACAAACTATTTTTAAATTTTGGAGGCTGTTCTGTCCCAGGTATACCAGTCCTGCTGGAACAATGACTCAAGTCCAAGTGTCATATCCTGAATGTGCTTGTGCATTCAACCTATTTAGGCAAAAAATCAACAGAATTCCAGCTATTTCACATTCAGTATAATCCTTCCCTGAAGTTCTGCAATGAGCTCACAATTATAATTTTAAATTTCCAAATGGAAAGTTTTACATGCTAAGATACACATTGTGTTTGGGGACAGAGATCCTGAAGTCAAGCTTTAATTGTTTCATACCTAAAGAGGAATGGGATGAAATGCCAAACAGCAGTCACAACAACAAAATATTCTGTATCAGGAAAACTTAAACCAGAGACAGCAGTAAACAGACCTACAGAAATGTAACGCACTCACTCCTAAAAATGAACTTTGTTTTAAAATGTAAATGAAATGTGCTTCGTTTCACTGTTCAATGCTGCTGTGTAAATTTGCATATTATCTCCTTCTCGCTTTTCAGTATCCTCGACCAACAGCTGTGACTTGTCAAAACTTGCCAGCGCAACAGAAAAAGAAAATGAAGGGGCATATTGGAAACTGTGTCAGCTTATCTTTTGCTTTCAGTAAAATGTAATTGCTGAAGATGCCATTAAGAGGTGTCTGAAAAAATGTGTTAAGGCTGCTTAAATTGTTTTTTTTCTTCTCTGACTTTAATAGCAGTGTATGATACCTGGGAAGGGCAGAGGAGAGAGAAGAGAATGCCTTGTGCACTATTCTCACAAGTTGCCTCTCTGTGATGAAGGGCTGCTGAAGCTGATATCTTTGCAATGGTTTCGACAGAGTCCTTCATCGCAGGTATTTTGCAGTGGCCTTTGTATTCCTTCTTGTGAATCCTTTCATCAGACCCTCTCCTTTCTGATGCTTGTTCCTGCTCTTGAGATGTCACATTGTACAGCAGAGAGCTCAAGGCTTCTTTCTTAATGCACAGTGGGATGAAGGAAGTTTGTAAGCGCAAGAAAACCCCTGTAACACAAACTTCCAAGCATTTTCCTTTGTACTATTGAGAAAGATCAAGCCTGTATCATTGCTACTGAAATTATGCTATGAAAAAATGTCATGTCTTGGTGGAAAAATGACAAGCCTGAGAAGATGCACTTGCAGCCCAAGAGGCCAAAAGTATCCCGGGCAGCATCAACAGAGATGTGGCCAGCAGGGAGAGGGAGGTAACTGTTCCCATCTACTCTGACCTCATGAGTCCCCATCCAGAGAACTGAGTCCAGGCTTGCAGCCCCCAGCACAAGAAATATGTGGAGCTGTTGGAGTGGATCAAGAGGAGGTTCACAAAGATGATCAGAGGGCTGGAGCGCCTTTCCTGTAAAGGCTGACTAAGGCAGTGGAGCTTGTCTGGCCTGGAGAAGAGAAGGCTCCAGGAAGCCTCATTGCAGCCTTCCAATACTTAAAAGGAGTTAATGAACTGGAGGAAAACTGACTTTACACAATCTGATAGTAATAAGACAAGGGGGTGTGGTTTTAAACTAAAAGTGGGGAGACTTATACTAGATGTTAGTGGGAAATTTTTCACTGAGAGGTGCTGGAGCAGGCTACCCAGAGAAGCTGTGTGTGCCCCATCCCTAGGGGTGTTCAAGGCCACAATGAGTGGGGCCTGGCAACCTGATCTAGTGCCTGCTTCTGCTGCAGAGCTGGAACTAGATGATCTTTAAGGTCCCTTCTTACCTGAGCCATTCTGTGATTCAGTGGGTTGAAATCTGAACCTCAGCTTGTTCATAAATCTCCAGCACTTTGCTGGGTCTTGTTGTTACGTAGGAAATAAAGATGGTCATAAAGCAGTGTAACAGCAGGTGCCTTTCATTGCTTTCTCATGTGTTTTGTGGAGTTCTTACTAAGCTTCAGAGACTGCAATGTCCCTGTAAGCTGCACGAGACCTCAGTTTCTCTAAGAGTTCTTGTGTGGCCTCAGAAGTGAGTCCCTACTCATCATCATATCTGGTAATATTGGGATTTGGGTGCATTACTGTTATGCATTGGAAGTAATAGATTAGACTGTAAGAGCTCAGATCGTTCACTGAGTAGATTCTATGGAGACAGCTATACTATACACAACCTGCTGTGCTGCTGTAGGGAACCTGCTTTAGCAGGGAGGTTGAACTTGATGATCTCCAGAGGTCCCTTCCACCCTCTAGGGTTCTTTGACTCTGTTTCTGATACACTATATCTTCTGTTATCACTACAACCTTGCATTTCAAATAGAAAAGGTCTGTAATTTGTAGGATTCAGATACAAATGGGAATACTCTGATAGGAGGGCTGGAAAATCAAACTCCTTGTATGAAATTTCTGCAGTATAAGAAGAAATTTAGCTTGTTGCTTTCTTACTGTTAAGGAAAAAGGAGAACTGAAAAATTAAAATAAAAATAATGGGCAAAGGAAAGATGTAAGCATTGATGGAAATCTCCCTTGCAGATGACAGCTCTGTGTGGAAGTTAGGATGTCAACAGAGCAGTTAGAAATGAAGTCTCCGGCCTGCCATGGTGTGATTTATGGAACATGGGGTTATCAGATTGCAGAGCAGAAATGGGCTGAGCTGCACTAAATTATCTGGTGCTTTTCTGACAAGTGGATCAGGATTCTTTGTGTTTCCTGGCTGGCCTTATTAAGTTTCTATAATTATCATTTTATTGATAAAGTGCTGCCCTTGGTGAGACTCGGGGGATGCTGCATAATTTTAATAACACTATGTGAATGTAAGATAATATACTAACAGAACAAAACTTGTCTTACAGAAAGAAAGGGGTTAGTAGCAGGGATTCTTTCTTAATACTAGAGCTGAAGAGGGATTACCTTCCTGGCAGAGAAAAATTCATCCCTTCAAAAGGGATATTTTTTATAAACTAGCCTATCTCTCATTGGAACTGCTGAGGATCTGTTGTCAACCCACCCAAGTACTAATGTTCACCTCCTGCTCCTCTCAATGCTTTTGTGACAAGTCCACACTCTCAGTTTTGTAACTGCAGGTCTTGAGTTAAAATTAGGAAAAATAACTGCATTACCAAACTGTGATGTTGAACTCTCTTCAATGAAAACAAAACAACAACAACAACAACAAAAGAAAAAAGAAATTTTGTGTTACATTCTCACCCAAAATCAAATGTAGGCATACAGAACAGAGCAACTTAGGCATACAACTATTTATCTGGCAAAAACAATCAGATTGACGAGGATAGATGAAATGTCTTCACTGAAGAGACCTAGGTGTTGTGATACTCAGTGATGCAAAGGGTAAGATGGAAGTGCCAAGGTTGACAGGCATTCATAATGATGGATTAAATGTATATGCTCCCCATGCAGAGGGAAGAGTTAGGTTCGTAGTAGCTCAAGAATATATAAATTCACCATCGGGAGTAATTCCAAAGACATCTGTCCTCAGTGTGAGATCATCTATCTCTAGAAAATCACATTCACGTATACCTTTCAGAGTGCAGATATTTCTCACACTTAGAAATCTGCTGGTAAGATTAGCATTCTCCACATTGCTTCTGTACAATTTATCCAGTTATTATCTAATTAAATATAACATAATTCTTTTATTTCAGAGTCAAGGATGATCCCTGTTTTCCTGTTACTAAGTAGTGAAATGTGAAAGACAAGTGCTAAACTAGCACCTTGACAAGATACAAATACTCAATCACATCATTTATGTGCTTGAACTTGTTAGGCAAAGTTTTCTTTGAAGATGATACAGGCCCCTTAATTCTGTGTATTTAGGATTGCAGTCACTCTACACAAAATGAGCATTGAGTCGTTAATGGGAAGGCTGTGGTAGACTGAAAAAGGTCTTTAAATAGCCTACCTATGAAGGCAAAGATGGATACTCTCATTCATTTTAATGTTGATTGAGTCCATGTAATAATGCAATATCTTTTTGCTTCTGTGAGATTACTTGCACTGCATAAAATAAGTATTTATTTGCCACTTTCACCTTCTGAGTAATGCTGTCATTCTTCTTCTAATTACTTCACAGTTTTTAATAATTATGTGTATCACCTATTAGGCTGCTTCCACATTCAAAATGCTTTGCAAATGTGAAATATCTGTAATTGATTTTGCATTATAAAATATTTTTAGAGAAAATACTAGGAACCATTTGAAAATTAGAAGGGTAAAAGTCCTGCAAGAACTTCACCTGACCACCACTGTTAAAGATAATAAAAAATGTTTTTACAAATATATTAACAGCAAGATGACGGCAAAGGAGTATCTTCCACCTTTAGTAGCTGTGGCAGAGAACATTATCACTGAGTGTGAGGAAAAGGCTGAGGTTCTCAATGCGTTCTTTATTTCTGTCCTCGGGGTACTCAGTCCCCAGAGCTGGAAGACAGGGATGGGGAGGAGAATGAAGCCCCTACAATTCAGGAGGAAACAGTTAGTGACCTGCTACTCCCCCTGGACTGTCATAAGTCCATGGGTCTCTGTTTAATATCTTTATTGACAATCTGGATGAGGGGATTGAGTGTACCCACGGTAAGTCTGAAGATACAGCAAGCTGGGAGGAAATATCAATCTGCCTGAGAGTATGAAGGACCTTCAGAGGGATTTGGACAGGCTGGAATGATGGGCTGAGAGCATCCAACAAAACCAAGTGCCGAGTCCTGCATTTTGGTTACAAAAACCCACGCATCACTACTGTCCTGGGACAAAGTGACTGGAAAACTGCATGGAGAAAAAAGATCGGGGAGTGTTAGTCGAGAGCTAGATGAAAATGAGCCAGCACTGTGCCCAGGTGACCAAGAAGGCCAACAGCATCCTGACTTGTATCAGAAATAATGTTGCCAGCAGGAGCAGAGAGGTGATTGTCACTCTGTACTCAGCTCTGGTGAGGCCACTCCTTAAGCAGCATGTTTAGTTTTGGGCCCCTCACTACAAGAAAGACACAGAGGCCCTGGAGCTGGTTGCCATGGGCAACGAATCTGTGAAGGGTCTGGGTTCTTATGAGGAGCGCATGAGGGAGACTTTTTTTCTGGGTAGCAGTGATGGGACTAGAAGTAATGGTCTCAAGTTGCTCCATGGGAGGTTCAGGTTGGATATCTGGAAAAATTTATTCTCAGAAAGATTGCTGAGGCATTGGAACAGGCTGCACGGGGGGAGCGTGAGGGGTGGAGACACTGTCCGTGCTGGTTTTCAAGAAAAAGCTAGATATGGCACTTATGGACATGGTTTAGAGTGGTCATAGGCATGGCTTGATGGTTGGACTAGATGACCTTACTGATCTCTCCAACCTTAATGATTCAATTATTCTATGATTCTATGAAAATATTTGTCTGCAATTTCTTGAGATAAAATAAGGTTATATATAAATTAAGCTACAACATCTTCCTAGATATATACCTGAAGGCATGTAACTGGATCCTTACTTTATCCTGGAAATCAAAATGAGTTCCATATGGAAAAAAAAAGAAACAACCAAACAAACGAATAACAAAAAACCTTTATTTCAGAGTGTAAATGTAGACGTTCAAAGGTGCAGTCCGTGTATGAATTACCTCTGCATTCTATCTCGATCTAGTCAACTCAGACAGTAGAATCTGAGTAGAATCCAGCCCATTGCAATGGCTGTTAAGGACAAAGCTGCATTTCTGTACAGCTTCTTCAGCCCCTGGTTCCCAACACTGCTACTCTACCAGCAGAAAATGTGACCAGGGATCAGATGCTCAGGAATGGATAGGCTGTTAACAACAACTGCTGTGAACATTTCAGAAAAGAAACTCTGACCAACCTACCTACCCTTTGTGAAACTCTTCTTTGTGTAGGCTCCAGATGTTTGATGTTTGACAAAGGTATTGCAACATAATCACATGAAACATGGTAGCTGCTGGCAATCCACGCAAACAACGACTTGTTTCTACAGCAGTGAGGCTTGTATTTATTTACCTTACTTGTACAAATATCTCTTGACAATATAAGTGGTTTGCTGCATGGACTGTACAATGTTTTTTACGTTTACTGGGATGGACATAAAATTTTCATTCACATGGTTACTGACTTCAGTCTATTTCGTACATCTCTCTATCTACCTAAATATCTTATGTACATTAAAATATCCGTATACCCATGAGCATGTATCTCTATATGTAAATATGTGTGTATATGTTTAAAATGATCAAATGTGAATAAACTCTAAATATAGCTCAGGAATTTAGTAATGAATCTACTGCTGCTTTTCAGAATGCTATTTGTGTGATAATGGAAGTAGAAAGAAGCTAGAAGCATAAGCAAGATCCCAAATGTAATCTCACCCCATTAAAAAGTAATAAGAGAAAAGGAAGGTGTTCTGAATGACTCATGAACAATGGCTTGTTTAGCACTAGGCTTCTCTTCTTGAAGAAACATTTCACAAAACTGGTAGCATAAAAAGGCAAGGTTACTGTCTACTGGAGAAAATTGTAGAGTCTGTGTCTTTACATCCCTAATATTCATGTAGTAGGGAAACTGATATTCCTTCAGGTTTTAGTGTTTAAAAGTTTGCTTGTTTTTTTCAATATGTATTTTTCTTCCCAAGGAAATTGGTGATGATCAGTGTTACAAGTCCTTAGTATAAACAAAAGTACACACACATCTACAAATACGTGTACACATTCACAGACATAGTCTCCTTACATATATGTATGTGTGCATATTGGATATGTACATATAAATGCATATATTTTATTCAAAAATATAGCAACATAAATATTAAGAACGTGTTTATTTCCCAAATAAAACAGTATTTTTAAGATCATTGTACAGAATTTTGGTATTTTGTCCTTATACTGGAGTTGTCTAATAACAACATATTTGGAAAGATTTTTAGGATAGCATCATTCCACTTGCTGCTCAATTCCTGTCTCCAGAAATGAAAGATGATACACAATGAACACGCCAGATGGAAAATACATTTATAGGGGGAAGAGGCTTGGTGTTTTGCCACTGTGTGGACTACATTACACAGTACAGCAAGCCAGTAAAGTAATGATGTGGAAAAAAATTAAAGGTTACAGAAATAAAATTCAGAAGAATGGTGATCTTTCTACAGAACAGAAGGCAAGGAAATATTCCAGATAAAGGGGGAAGCCAGAAATGAAAAGTAAAATTATTTTTAAGATACCAACTGCATATGAAAAATAGGAAAAATCAATGAGAGAGCTCTGTGACTAAGTAGAATGGGCTGCTAAGTATAGAGGACACCCAGAAAAAAAAAGATTTAAAAAAAAAAAAAAAACAACAAAAAAAAAACAAAAAAAGGGAAATACTGATGGAAGAAGAAGAAGAGAATGAAGTGCAACCCATGAGAAATCAATAATTAAGATTAAAAAATTGGATATAAGTAAAATGTTTGTTATAGTAAGGATAAGGAAGCACTGGAACAGGTTGCCCAGGGATGTGGTGGGTGCCCCGACCCTGAAGACTTTCAAGGTCTTTTCAAGACTGGACGGGGCTCTGAGCAACCTGATCTAACTGTAGATGCGCTGTTCATTGCAGGGGAGTGGAATTAGATGACCTTTAGAGATTCCTTTCAACTCAAACAATTCTGTGATTGTATGAAATTAAAACTAAGGTAACCATGGAATCTCCGTATTTCAAATCACAGATCAGATCTTATTGCACATGGATTCTGGTGCTTTGCAAGTATTCTATTCACTGAAAGAAAGCCCTCTTCATTCCTTTAGATAAAATCTAAATTTTTTATTCCTCTTTGAGAACTGTGGAGGCCATAGGGATGATGAATCTTTCTTTGGGAGGGAAAAACAGTACCCAGATCAGAGAATTTTATTTCACAACATTAATTGAGAGAAAAGCTAGAGGAAATGAGAGCAGCGTGTTATTTTTTTAGTTGTTCAAATTATAACATATATGATACACATTTATGAAACATGGCCAAGGCGGTACAGGGTGATAGATCCAAAAGTGAGATAGTACAACAAATAATACAAAAATGTTTAGATCAAGTCAGCATGATTGCTGTTACTTATGTATGGGAGCAAGTCAAGCGCTGTCTTTTTTTTTCTAAATGAAGCATGCATAGTTAAGGTAAGTCCATAACAGCAAAAAAATAATTGCTATCTAAATGTCCTAGAAGAACATGATAGATATCAATGGCCAAAAAATAATCTTCATTTTACACCTATTATATATATGCAGATAAATGTGGTATATACATATTAGAAATCATAAAATCGTGATATCATAGGATCATTTGAGTTGGAAGGAACCTTTAAAGATCATCTAGTCCAATCCCTTGGCAATGAACAGGCCATCTACAGCTAGATCAGGTTGCTCAGTGCCCCATCCAGATCCAACTGGAGGAACAGTTGTGATCTACAGAAGCTGAAGACCTTATCTATAATCCCTAATGAGTTTCTGAAAGCTACACTGGGATTATTTGAGCCTTCCCTACCTTCAGAAGAACTTGCCATCAGCCTGCGGTTCTGTGAATTAGTCTCCAAAGACTCACTGAACATCAATCACCTTAGTCTTTATCTGAGATTTTCAATTACGTTGGAGTTGAATTTGCAACTCCTAACATTGTTTACATGGTGATGCTGCTACTTTGTCTTGGAATTGCAAATTCCCTATTTATGGGAATCAGCAAGTAAGAACCATCTCTCTTGTGGGCAAACCTTAATACACTAACAGAATGGAAGAAAATGTCACCACTGGCATCTTGGAGAAATGCCAACTACTAGCTGATACGTGGAAGATTTCATTCTGTAAGCATTTGGCCTGAGGCTTCATTAGCCAGATTCAGTGAATATTAGAATCAATAAATGCCCAACTATCCATCACAGTCATGAAGCATGGTTTATTTATCATAATATATAATGTTTATTTAATGAAGAATATAATCAGGATTTTTTTTATAATAAAATAAGTGGATGATTCCTCCTTCCCCACTCCTGTAGCCTATTGTTTCAAGTCATAAATACCTGACCTAAATCTTCCTCTCCTCCTCTCTAGGGAGGAGACTAGGCTGATGCCGCTAGGCTGATAGTAGTAAGAAATAGGTCAGATTCAAATGCAATTGTTCTCTCTGGCACTTTTAATGATACAGAGCAGTTACATGAAGCTTTCACATTTCTGAGTCCCTTGTTGCTATTGGTATCCACCCGTGTCTACCGGATAGGGTCTTTTTCGAAAGCCTCTCTTTTAAATGACTGGACAGTTTTCTTTTCATTTTATTTTTATTTTTATTTTTTTTCCAAATACCTATTGTAGATTGCCTAAACATTGTTCAGTGAAACTAATCAACAGAATAAGATATTGCTGGGCTAGATTTACAATTATTTCTTTTAACAATTGTTCTATGAAACATTTATCAATAAGATTTTTCTTTTTTCATAGAATCATAGAATCACTCAGTTTGGAAAAGACCTCAAAGATCATCAAGTCCAACAACAACCTAACCATACTACCCTAACTCTAAAAACCCTTCGCTAAATCATGTCCCTGAGCACCACATCCAAATGGTTTTTAAACACATCCAGGGATGGTGACTCAACCACCTCCCTGGGGAGCCTATTCCAGTGCTTAACAACCCCTTCTGTAAAGAAGTGTTTCCTGACATCCAACCTAAACTTACTCTGGTGCAACTTGAGGCCATTTCCCCTCATCCTGTCACCTGTCACCAGTGAGAAGAGACCAACCCTGCTCTCGCTGTAAGCACCTTTCAGATACTGGAAGAGAGCAATAAGGTCTCCCCTCAGCCTCCTTTTCCCCAGACTAAACAGCCCCAGTTCCTTCAGTCTCTCCTTGTAGGGCATATTCTCTGAGCCCTTCACAAGCCTTGTTGCCCTTCTTTGGACCTGCTCCAGTACCTCAATGTCCTTTCTGTACTGAGGTGAAATTTTTTCTTTTTTTCTTTTTCTTTTTTTTTGATGGGAAACCAAAAGTTCAATTGAAAGTTGTTTCATTACAAAATGGCTTTGTTGCCTGGTAAGCATTCATGAGAGAAGGGAAAATACAGATAAAGGTAACTGTTAGAAGCAGGTTTCTAAAATGAGAGAGTGAATTCCCTCATCCCCCTGCAGCCTGTGGTGCTGTGGTATTGCAGCATGGAGAGGATTTCAGAAGGTCTCCAAAGCGTTTTCATTCAGAAGGAGCTCTGCAATTGAACCATACATCAAAAAAAAGACCTTCTGCCACCTATTTCTTGTAAATATGAGATGCATATGAGGTGGTGTTTGACAGGTCACAGATTCCACAGACTGAGCACTGGGTAACAGGAATGTTAAATAAAATACTCTGATATGGGAATGGGCAAACAGCCAGATTACAATCTATCATAGTAAGACACAAGTTTTGCCATTGCTGGGTCAAAGATTCGGTTGTCGAATAGCATTATAAACCAAAAGGGCTCTTTTAAACAGAAAAGCTGGATGAAAATAGAGGCTGGGAAATGTGAAAACACAACTATTTCACAGCAGGATTTAGGCAACCAGCTGTTACAGGCTTTTTTGACAGTCTGAGATTAAAATGGACACATGACCATAAAATATTAATTTAACTCAGTGCTGTCTATGGACAAGAGTATAGGTAGCAGCTTTGTAGGTGTTGATACATGTGAAAGAGTCCCTGAGACACAGTCAGAACCAAGCCCGAGAGCAATACTGCCATGAACAAAGGAACTACAAAATGATCTCTCCCAACCATGTGTATAGATCCACTAACAAAATTCAAAACCTTGAAATTGTATCAAGCAGATGCAAACTAAGTCTAGTGCTGGCTATGTTTCTTGCTGATTCTCTTGCTTTATTTTGTGTTTGGGATGATTCGAAGAACCACTTTTCTTTAACATCTGCTGCCTGCCTGTAAATGATGAACTAGATTCCAGACACAATTTCTGAAGGTAACCAGCTGTGATACCCTGCAGTGATTCATAATACCAAAGTGTTTATGGAGATTTTTTGAATTTACATGTTTATGAATTTTATAGTATGACATGAGAGGAAATAATTTAATTGATGGTGTTTATTTTGCTGCAACCATGGCTCTGCAGCGCTCGGTACAGTAGATAAAATTAGTGTGTACACCTCACTGTATGGTTGCAAAGCTATGGTCAAGAGGACAAATCTTGGGGAGAGAGAATTATACGTATAAGATCAAGAAAAACAGTGAACATTTGACTAAATTACATTACACTGTAATGTCAGACATCCATAATGTAATGTTATTTAGTGGAAGAATTTAAGTTGTTCAAAAAATGACAGGTAATCAGGCAGGGGATAGTTTTCACTTGTTTTTATGGAATTAAGTATCCTTCTGGAAGTCAGACATTGACTGCAGAAGTATCTTGCTGCATGTAACAGAACAGAAATGGGCTTACATGAGATGTTCCCAAAGCAAATTGTTGTGGTAGGATTTCTGTGTAATTCAACAGCTCCTCATCCTGACTGAGAAAGATGCTGAGAGGATGCATCTGTTGCTATGTGTTCAACACTAATTGATATGAAGGACTGTGTTTTGGCACAGAGTGCATGGAATATGTTCAATACAGTTGTTACTGAAGTTGGGGCTGGCCCTAGGCTTTCCATCAGTTTGTACAGCAACACTCAACATGTGACAATAACTGAGCAGTCTTCAAAGCATCATTCTGTTCTTGATCTTTTCATGGAAACTGTGTGCTTAGAGGAATTTGGGAATTCTGAACTGAATCATTGTTTCCAAATTTTGCCTTAGTCCTTTGATAGCAGGTTGGGAAACACAAGCAAGCAACCTTCCTGGAAACTGAAGAAGGAGAAAACAATTTGAAAGAGGAGATGACCCAGTTTGGTTTTTTTTCATCCTTTCATTTCTTCTGGCCTCTGGTGTTACCTTTTCCCTTAGAACACACAGGCTTTGTGCTTGCAGGGAGAGAAGATCTGTAGATACAACTCCAGGCAGCCACCTGTTTTATTCCTGTCTAGTGTTTATCATACAAATAACCACCTTTATAATCAGATTAGATTTAAAAAAAAAAGAGAGAAAGGGAAAATAAAAGTAGTGTCAGTTCCTGTTATCTGATTGCACAGGTACTACAGCATGGCTTGCATCCATATGCTAATCTCTCTTGTCTTCCAGAAGAGGATGGCTGCTTCCCAATTGCTTTCATGAACATTCTCTGTCCATTCACTTGCCCCAGTGCCTGGGAACATCTAGGAAACATCTGGGAGAATGCTGTCTAGTGTTGCACAAAATTGGGCTGGGAACTTGCGAACAATTAATTTATTGATATGGTTTATGGTGGAGTAATACCTTGTCACCCATCTAAATAGACATCCTGATGCAACTCTGAGCAACAAATCTGTAGTAAGGCAGACAGAAATCACAGCTCTAAACATTTTTGCTTGTAGGATAGAATCCAGTTTTCTCTAAGCAGCCAACCATTTCAGAGGAAGATTTGTGCTAAGCAATTACATCCACTTGCTGTTCTTATGCTTGGGATGGTTACCATTCCTCTGGCTAGCCAGTTTTCAAATAAAGATGGAAATGGAGCAGTAGAAAGAACTAAAATGAAAAAGAAGAGAAAATAAATATTAAATTAACATTTTAAAAAACAGTTATAAATTGGGATTATAAAACAAGGGAAAACTCAAGGTGTTGATAATGTGTTAAAATATAATAAAAAAATAACAAACATTAAAGGAAAAAATTAAACAGGAAAAAATAATCTTTTCTTTTTTTTTTTTTTTAATTAGGAAAATAAATAGCAATTATACCTAGATCACTCTAATCATAGGTGGATATAGTCTTAATTTTCACCAATTTTTATTTTTCAAAACAGCACTATCTCTTCTTCACTCTAGTCCTAAACTATGCTAGCTAAAGTATACTGTTAAAACCTCTTAAAATCATTCTGGTTTGTACTTCATGCTTAGAGAGAAATTGTATAGAATTTATTGGGACATTTTAAGCATTCAAGATGTTGTTTTTTGTTTAAACCAATCATCTAGCATTTAATAGACAATTAGATCCCAGCTAAGTCCACAGGATGACTCAGATATTCTACAAATAATAAACTTTTTCTCTATTAAGAATATTAGATTTTTAGAGTAATCGATTACGTCACAATTAAATGCTAAAGTACTTTCCCACCAGGGTACAAACAATTAACACAAGCCAAATTCTTCACTGTCTGGCATCTTGTGCAGAGAGAAAGAAAAATGCTTGTGATATGGTATCATTGTACACATATTTGCTATTTATTGTGCATTAGTGCAGAGACCACAAAGTGCTCTCTCCTCATTTTTCTCTCTCTTCTTAAAACACTAAATTTTCAGAGTCTGTAATAGCTCCTCACACATGGTGTTCTGTAATCCCTTTGTCATTTGGGTTGTGCCTCGGTGTTGTTTTTTTCTTTTTTTATGTAGTTTATTGATGTCCTTTTATGCTGTGGGAACTAAACTACACTCTCTACTTCATTGCTAGCTAAAGTAATGAAGGAAATGCTGGGCACAATCCTTCAGATCACATTCAAGTATCTCCTATTAAGCCTTTTTGATGACATGCTCAAAGAAAACTTTTTTGGTGCTTTCACTACATTAGTCTGAATATGAAACCTGTGGACATCAGTAATAAGGTAGAGACCTGCAGAAGCTGAATTACAGCTCTGAGTTGTAATTCCAGACAAAGAACACATTTTTATTAGATCATGTACTGGGAAAAAAAAAGGCTGGCTTTTCAAGCACTCAAACTTTTTCAATCCTTTCAGATGTCTCTGCCCCTACATTTGTTTTATTAATGATATAGAATCACAAAATCAATGAATTTGGCAGGCACCTATGTAGATTGTCTTGTCCATTTCTCTGCTCACAGCAAGGTTGGCTGGAGCAGGTTGTTTGGGGTCATGTCCAGTTAGGTTTTGAATATTTCTGAGAAGGGAGACACTGTCACCTCTCTAGGCAATCTATTTGACCACCTCCACTGTGAGAATCCTTTTCCTTATGTTTGCAATCTATCTGTATTCCTCTTGGATCACCTGGCTTGGATTCTACTTTGAGATTAGTCAACTAAGTTTAATTTAGGCTGAAACAAGGGAAAAATTCTTCATGCTGTGCCTGCCTCACTTGTGTCCTGTGTGCAATATGACTTGCATCATGCATCATGAAGTAAAACATTTAGTTAATCCCAGCTTATTCTCGCTGTGCGTTAATTACACATTTGGTAGAACCACCTATAATAAAGATCTTTGTTTAGAAAGTAACGGATAAATTTAATACAAGGATATTCCTTATATAAGAATATTACTAAGGATAAAATTTCTTAATGTAATACATTTCTTAACAAACTGTAAAAATTTTCTTTCTGACTTTTGCATAGCAGTGATACAGGCAAAAAATACAATTTAAGATTTTCAATGAAAATGATTATAGAAACCTAAAAGAGCTCGCAGGAATGTCATTGTGATAGCAAAGAAAAATAGAAACAAATTAAGAAACAAATAAACAAAATAAAACCAGAACTTAATGAAAAAAAAATTCAGAAGATTGCTATAGCAGTTTGTTAACTGATATCACTGCAAGAAAATGTGCTTTTCCAAGAATTTTGGCTTCTCTAAACAAGTCTTAGAAACAATATTCTCAGATCCTATTCATTACCTTCAACTGGAAAAAAAAGATTAGTATCTCCAGAGTTGTAGATATACTCTTATAAGATAAACTATAATAATTGTCCTTTTACCTTAGTTCTGATAAGCATGTCAGTAAGTTGTATTATGATATAGGTAGAGATTTTTTTACTGAATACTCTCTTACAAAAATAAAATTTCATCTATTGATTATGACTCTCAAATTTCACTTGTTTGTTTTACAAGATTTCTAATTTAATATAATTTTAAAATAGAGATTAAAAATCTATATTTAGCCTACTAGCTACTAGCCTGCTTAGTAGGCTATGTATTACCATGGCAAATTGTGTGCCTTGAGTACCTTTTCATGCGCCTGAGACAGGCAGCACTACCAGATCATCTACAGATCTGGAGGGCTGTCAGCCCACCATAGAGCAAAGACTGGCCTGAAATATTTTGAAATGAATGCAATAAATGTTAAAGCCAGGACTGCATATCTAACCTCCCTAGAGATGAGATATGGGACCAAATACACATCTTGGGTGAATTAAAATAACAACAACAAAAAAAAGTTAAATCTTGCATGATGAGCCACTTTTTTTTTTTTTTTTTTTATAGCTTCCCAAAGACTGTAGACACTACATATAGAAGACTATGCAGGTGTTACCCAGCTCTGTTTTCCTTTCCATCTGTAGACTGTGGTTTTGCTCCTGAGGGATTTACAGAATTTTGCAAACTTGATTCCTAGATGACAAGAGGATCCTAGCCTCTGGTTTAGAGCTTTTGAGTTGGTGTTGAATGCTCTCTGAAATGTCTGGAATTTCTAACATGGAATGGAGCATCACATTTCAATTTAAAGGACATGGAAACACAGGACCTGGTGAGCCACGTGGCCTTTATTTCTCCTGCTATGTGAGTGCAGTGTGACAGCCATTTCTCATAACCAAAATTGGTATGTAACAAAAAAAGTCAAACACCTTCACAAAGAATAAACCAAACAAAACACAACAAAAAAAGGTCTGCTGGAACTAAAGATCCTAATTAGGTTTCTGCATTACATAGCACTATGATAAAAGACATAAATTCAAGGTTGAAGAAGACTGCATGAGGAAAGGGATGCTTTAAGTAGATGTATCTACAGTAAGACAGAAAAAAAGTGCTAGATAAAGAATAGACAGCAGATTGGTGCCATAGGGGGGTAAAAATGCATTTCAGAAAGAGGATCTGCCTAATTTTTTTTCCTTTTCACCTTAGAAAAGCAGTTCACACTGAGTTACTACACCATTTATTTGCAAGCTGTATCATGTCAATCTTTCTGTTATTTCATTTTGCTTTTAGTGGAAAAGAACAAATGCTATTTTGGTAGGAGTGAGGACTGTATTCTGTGAAAAATAATCCTGCTCAAGGAACATATCCCTTTGCCACAACCTGCCTGTGAATTCAGAAGACCTAGTGAACTGTCACAAATATATCTCATGGTGAAAAAATTGTTTTATTCAGAACAGTGATTATATCTTCACATATACAGATGTATATACAGAGTATATACCTATGTAAACAGTTACAGGTGTATATGTGGAAGGAAGCAGGTGGGAAAGAATGAAAGAACATAAATAAATTTTTGGGAAGAGAATTTACATCAAATAGAAAGAAACAGAAATCTTACTGTTACCGCATCAGGGAAAAAGCCTCTTAACTACTATTTAATGTTTCTATTCAAGCCCAGCATAAAGACAAAATAATTAATTCCAGCAGAGAAAACTCCTTCTCATATCTTCCCTTATGCCTCCAACTTCCCGACCCATACCTGCATCTAAATTTCAAAAAGAATTTCTGTGCGTATGAAGTAACTTTCTGATTCATTATCACGTGCTTTTCAACCTGAAAAAAAAAACAAAAAACCCTTTACCTGTGGCATTTCTGCTGCGGTCTAGATTAGTTCTGTTCATTTTTAAAAAAGGATCAATTCATGATATTTAGTAACCTCCAGAAGCTTGGCTGAGTCAGATAAGCTTCAGATAAACATCTGACCTTTGCAGAGTTTATCCAAAGTGATGAGAAGCTACTGAAGTGCACCTAGCACTAATTCTCCACTTGTTCCAAGCGGGAAAGTTTCACTGATGTTAATGAGGACTTTGTTCAGTAAAGAAAAGGAGATTATCCAACAGATATCCACACAAAAGAGAAGTTAACAGAAGAATATGAATCAGTAAGAAGACAGTGCCAGAAAATTTACTCTTGCAGTGTGTCAGGCAGTTTGCTTTTTAAAATAGCAACATTACTCCATAAAACTAAATTGAATAAATTACCAACTGAAAGTAAACTTCTGCTTTTAGCATATAATTCAGCTTCAATACTGCTTCCTTGTATGTGTACTTGCAAGATATAAAAGACAGAAAGAATTTTTAATCACCAAAAACAATTTGAATGATTTATACAGATTGATTTGTTAGAGTTAAATTCTTTGAAGTGTGGAGGTGAAAACTATTTCTTGATTTCAGATCACTCTTAGCAGTCCTGAATAACAGAATTTCAATATCTTTATCGATGACCTGGATGAGGGCATTGAGTGCACCCTCAGTAAGTTTGCAGATGACACCAAGCTGGCTGGAAGTGTCGATCTGCCTGGGGGTAGCGAGGCCCTCCAGAGGGATCTGGACAGGCTGGATAGCTGGGCTGAAGCCAATGGGATGAGGTTTAATAAGACCAAATGTCGGGTCCTACACTTTGGCCACAGCAACCCCAAGCAACGCTACAGGCTTGGGGCGGAGTGGCTAGAAGACTGTGTAGAGGAAATGGACCTGGGGGTGTTGGTTGACGCTCGGCTGAACATGAGCCAGCAGTGTGCCTGGGTGGCCAAGAAGGCCAATGGCATCCTGGCTTGTATCAGAAGTAGTGTGACCAGCAGGAGCAGGGAAGTAATTGTCCCCCTGTACTCAGCTCTGGTGAGGCCGCACCTTGAGTACTGTGTCCAGTTCTGGGCCCCTCACTGCAAGAAAGACATTGAGGCCCTGGAACGTGTTCAAAGAAGGGCAACAAAGCTGGTGAGGGGTCTGGAGCACAGGCCTTATGAGGAGCGGCTGAGGGAGCTGGGATTGTTCAGTCTGGAGAAGAGGAGGCTCAGGGGAGACCTTATTGCTCTCTATAACTACCTGAAGGGAGGTTGTAGTGAGCTGGGGGTCGGCCTCTTCTCTCGTGTAACTGGTGATAGGACTAGAGGGAATGGTTTCAAGCTGTGCCAAGGAAGATTCAGGCTGGATATTAGGAAATACTACTTCTCTGAAAGAGTGGTCAGGCACTGGAATGGGCTGCCCAGAGAGGTGGTGGAGTCACAGACCCTGGAGGTGTTCAAGGAACGTTTGGATGTTGTGATGAGGGATATAGTTTAGCGAGAACCATTGGTGATAGGTGGATGGTTGGACTAGATGATCTTATAGGTCCTTTCCAACCTTAGTGATTCTGTGATTCTGTGATTCTGTAATTTCAGCACAATATTCCTGCCTTCCTAACATTTAATTGGTCCTTTTCTTGTTTATGTAAAACAAAAATGGGTTAATCACCAGCACTCAGCAAGAAAATTATTCAATAGGCCCTCATGAAAATTGATGTTTAAAACGCTCCTGCCAGGAAAACTGACTGGCTGCTCTGCTGCTCCCTAAACTTGTAGCCCTGAGAGACGCCTAGCAAGAAGGGCACCCTCAAAGCTTCTATTACTTCTTGCTCTGTCCTCTCATTTCTTGACGTGGAGCAAAGCTGGGCACTGAGATTAATCCAAAGCTTTGGCTTAGAGGCTTGTATAATGTAGAAATGAGAATCTTCATAAACAAAACAAACCAAAAAAACAGTTTGTAGGCATGAGCCACATACTGGTCATGATCTGCTGCCATGATTAATTCCCTTTGTTCTTGTCCTTAGAATTCCACTGGGAAGAACTAGTGTGGACTAGAGCAGTTCACTGGAAGTTCGCAAAGCAGGCTTCACTCCCCAAAGCCAGGCAACAGAAGCTTAACAATGGCTTTCACAAAAACTAATGAAGAGAGATAAGCTATGAAAAGAAAGACCTCTCTAGAATTAATATTGCAGCTGCACCCATTTACAGCAGATGCAGATCCAGTCTTTTGCCTGTCTTCTTCACTGATAAAGCTGTCTCTCTTTTTAAGAACAGAGACTTTTCTTCTTTTTATCATTTCTATTTTTCCCTAAATGAGTTATTTGTTCATTGGAACGTAGAGCTAACGTAAGCTAAAAATTCATTGAATGTACATCCTGCATGGCAATGCTTATCTTCAGAATCCCTACTAAAAACCCCTGACCTGTGCATTTCCATTGTCCTACCCAGAATTCTATTATATTCATGATATTTTTGACATGACACAGAGAAAGAACAATGCTGGTGATGTGAATATACTTCCTTTCCCTCTCAAGCAGAACAAAACCTAGTCTATCTCAGGCCTCCCTTTATGGAAGAAAAAAAAAATTAATATATTAGACATAGGACATACCCCAGAATTTTAACAGGATCTCTAATCCACTGAGTTGGGACATGTAATTGTTAACATTTTGTTTTTCATTATGGAATGTTTTGTTCTTTGGGTACTCCAAGAAATGAACATCTGGTATTAATAACTTCTCAGCATAAAAAGCTCAACAAAATTACTACCTATTGTAGTTGGCAGATGGGTTGCAAAAAAGAAGAAAAATTCCACAAGACACCAGCTAGATTAATCCACTGCAATATAGATCCTGATTTAATTCAGACAATGCATAATGCATTGACTTCTAACAATAGGTGGCTATTGTGAGCAGTCTTTTTGTATTGAGGCATATTCACTAATGATTATTCATGTAAACAGGCTTTTTGTTTAAAATTAAGCACTGAATTGTTTTGACTGGTGTATTGGTTTCAGCTTTGATGAGAGATAGTACATGCATACTGTAGAACTGAGAGTCTCATAAAAGTAGAAACAAACTCCCCATTCCAGAAAGCTCTTGGCATTAAGTGCTACACACCACTTTGGTAGCAGTAAGAGACTGAATGGTAAGTATTTTCCACCTTCCACCCCTTCACCTGACACTAGCTGTGAAGAATTAGGGAGGGCTTTGTGTGGGATGACATACGGCACCATTTAGAAACGCATTTGCTACAATACTGCCTTGAGTTGAAAACATTTGAATGAAGGAAAAATTGCCGCTGACTGTACTGCCACATCTTTCATTTGAAAAAGGGAGATCAAGTTGAATAGACACATAAGTTGTCAGCTCTGCTTGATCATTAACATTTGGCTTCCTATATTTCGCAGAAACTTGAGGGCTGTAGTTTCTAGCAATTTCTTTCTTCTCCTTTTTTCCTCTTTTTTTNCACTCTAATCATAGGTGGATATAGTCTTAATTTTCACCAATTTTTATTTTTCAAAACAGCACTATCTCTTCTTCACTCTAGTCCTAAACTATGCTAGCTAAAGTATACTGTTAAAACCTCTTAAAATCATTCTGGTTTGTACTTCATGCTTAGAGAGAAATTGTATAGAATTTATTGGGACATTTTAAGCATTCAAGATGTTGTTTTTTGTTTAAACCAATCATCTAGCATTTAATAGACAATTAGATCCCAGCTAAGTCCACAGGATGACTCAGATATTCTACAAATAATAAACTTTTTCTCTATTAAGAATATTAGATTTTTAGAGTAATCGATTACGTCACAATTAAATGCTAAAGTACTTTCCCACCAGGGTACAAACAATTAACACAAGCCAAATTCTTCACTGTCTGGCATCTTGTGCAGAGAGAAAGAAAAATGCTTGTGATATGGTATCATTGTACACATATTTGCTATTTATTGTGCATTAGTGCAGAGACCACAAAGTGCTCTCTCCTCATTTTTCTCTCTCTTCTTAAAACACTAAATTTTCAGAGTCTGTAATAGCTCCTCACACATGGTGTTCTGTAATCCCTTTGTCATTTGGGTTGTGCCTCGGTGTTGTTTTTTTCTTTTTTTATGTAGTTTATTGATGTCCTTTTATGCTGTGGGAACTAAACTACACTCTCTACTTCATTGCTAGCTAAAGTAATGAAGGAAATGCTGGGCACAATCCTTCAGATCACATTCAAGTATCTCCTATTAAGCCTTTTTGATGACATGCTCAAAGAAAACTTTTTTGGTGCTTTCACTACATTAGTCTGAATATGAAACCTGTGGACATCAGTAATAAGGTAGAGACCTGCAGAAGCTGAATTACAGCTCTGAGTTGTAATTCCAGACAAAGAACACATTTTTATTAGATCATGTACTGGGAAAAAAAAAGGCTGGCTTTTCAAGCACTCAAACTTTTTCAATCCTTTCAGATGTCTCTGCCCCTACATTTGTTTTATTAATGATATAGAATCACAAAATCAATGAATTTGGCAGGCACCTATGTAGATTGTCTTGTCCATTTCTCTGCTCACAGCAAGGTTGGCTGGAGCAGGTTGTTTGGGGTCATGTCCAGTTAGGTTTTGAATATTTCTGAGAAGGGAGACACTGTCACCTCTCTAGGCAATCTATTTGACCACCTCCACTGTGAGAATCCTTTTCCTTATGTTTGCAATCTATCTGTATTCCTCTTGGATCACCTGGCTTGGATTCTACTTTGAGATTAGTCAACTAAGTTTAATTTAGGCTGAAACAAGGGAAAAATTCTTCATGCTGTGCCTGCCTCACTTGTGTCCTGTGTGCAATATGACTTGCATCATGCATCATGAAGTAAAACATTTAGTTAATCCCAGCTTATTCTCGCTGTGCGTTAATTACACATTTGGTAGAACCACCTATAATAAAGATCTTTGTTTAGAAAGTAACGGATAAATTTAATACAAGGATATTCCTTATATAAGAATATTACTAAGGATAAAATTTCTTAATGTAATACATTTCTTAACAAACTGTAAAAATTTTCTTTCTGACTTTTGCATAGCAGTGATACAGGCAAAAAATACAATTTAAGATTTTCAATGAAAATGATTATAGAAACCTAAAAGAGCTCGCAGGAATGTCATTGTGATAGCAAAGAAAAATAGAAACAAATTAAGAAACAAATAAACAAAATAAAACCAGAACTTAATGAAAAAAAAATTCAGAAGATTGCTATAGCAGTTTGTTAACTGATATCACTGCAAGAAAATGTGCTTTTCCAAGAATTTTGGCTTCTCTAAACAAGTCTTAGAAACAATATTCTCAGATCCTATTCATTACCTTCAACTGGAAAAAAAAGATTAGTATCTCCAGAGTTGTAGATATACTCTTATAAGATAAACTATAATAATTGTCCTTTTACCTTAGTTCTGATAAGCATGTCAGTAAGTTGTATTATGATATAGGTAGAGATTTTTTTACTGAATACTCTCTTACAAAAATAAAATTTCATCTATTGATTATGACTCTCAAATTTCACTTGTTTGTTTTACAAGATTTCTAATTTAATATAATTTTAAAATAGAGATTAAAAATCTATATTTAGCCTACTAGCTACTAGCCTGCTTAGTAGGCTATGTATTACCATGGCAAATTGTGTGCCTTGAGTACCTTTTCATGCGCCTGAGACAGGCAGCACTACCAGATCATCTACAGATCTGGAGGGCTGTCAGCCCACCATAGAGCAAAGACTGGCCTGAAATATTTTGAAATGAATGCAATAAATGTTAAAGCCAGGACTGCATATCTAACCTCCCTAGAGATGAGATATGGGACCAAATACACATCTTGGGTGAATTAAAATAACAACAACAAAAAAAAGTTAAATCTTGCATGATGAGCCACTTTTTTTTTTTTTTTTTATAGCTTCCCAAAGACTGTAGACACTACATATAGAAGACTATGCAGGTGTTACCCAGCTCTGTTTTCCTTTCCATCTGTAGACTGTGGTTTTGCTCCTGAGGGATTTACAGAATTTTGCAAACTTGATTCCTAGATGACAAGAGGATCCTAGCCTCTGGTTTAGAGCTTTTGAGTTGGTGTTGAATGCTCTCTGAAATGTCTGGAATTTCTAACATGGAATGGAGCATCACATTTCAATTTAAAGGACATGGAAACACAGGACCTGGTGAGCCACGTGGCCTTTATTTCTCCTGCTATGTGAGTGCAGTGTGACAGCCATTTCTCATAACCAAAATTGGTATGTAACAAAAAAAGTCAAACACCTTCACAAAGAATAAACCAAACAAAACACAACAAAAAAAGGTCTGCTGGAACTAAAGATCCTAATTAGGTTTCTGCATTACATAGCACTATGATAAAAGACATAAATTCAAGGTTGAAGAAGACTGCATGAGGAAAGGGATGCTTTAAGTAGATGTATCTACAGTAAGACAGAAAAAAAGTGCTAGATAAAGAATAGACAGCAGATTGGTGCCATAGGGGGGTAAAAATGCATTTCAGAAAGAGGATCTGCCTAATTTTTTTTCCTTTTCACCTTAGAAAAGCAGTTCACACTGAGTTACTACACCATTTATTTGCAAGCTGTATCATGTCAATCTTTCTGTTATTTCATTTTGCTTTTAGTGGAAAAGAACAAATGCTATTTTGGTAGGAGTGAGGACTGTATTCTGTGAAAAATAATCCTGCTCAAGGAACATATCCCTTTGCCACAACCTGCCTGTGAATTCAGAAGACCTAGTGAACTGTCACAAATATATCTCATGGTGAAAAAATTGTTTTATTCAGAACAGTGATTATATCTTCACATATACAGATGTATATACAGAGTATATACCTATGTAAACAGTTACAGGTGTATATGTGGAAGGAAGCAGGTGGGAAAGAATGAAAGAACATAAATAAATTTTTGGGAAGAGAATTTACATCAAATAGAAAGAAACAGAAATCTTACTGTTACCGCATCAGGGAAAAAGCCTCTTAACTACTATTTAATGTTTCTATTCAAGCCCAGCATAAAGACAAAATAATTAATTCCAGCAGAGAAAACTCCTTCTCATATCTTCCCTTATGCCTCCAACTTCCCGACCCATACCTGCATCTAAATTTCAAAAAGAATTTCTGTGCGTATGAAGTAACTTTCTGATTCATTATCACGTGCTTTTCAACCTGAAAAAAAAAACAAAAAACCCTTTACCTGTGGCATTTCTGCTGCGGTCTAGATTAGTTCTGTTCATTTTTAAAAAAGGATCAATTCATGATATTTAGTAACCTCCAGAAGCTTGGCTGAGTCAGATAAGCTTCAGATAAACATCTGACCTTTGCAGAGTTTATCCAAAGTGATGAGAAGCTACTGAAGTGCACCTAGCACTAATTCTCCACTTGTTCCAAGCGGGAAAGTTTCACTGATGTTAATGAGGACTTTGTTCAGTAAAGAAAAGGAGATTATCCAACAGATATCCACACAAAAGAGAAGTTAACAGAAGAATATGAATCAGTAAGAAGACAGTGCCAGAAAATTTACTCTTGCAGTGTGTCAGGCAGTTTGCTTTTTAAAATAGCAACATTACTCCATAAAACTAAATTGAATAAATTACCAACTGAAAGTAAACTTCTGCTTTTAGCATATAATTCAGCTTCAATACTGCTTCCTTGTATGTGTACTTGCAAGATATAAAAGACAGAAAGAATTTTTAATCACCAAAAACAATTTGAATGATTTATACAGATTGATTTGTTAGAGTTAAATTCTTTGAAGTGTGGAGGTGAAAACTATTTCTTGATTTCAGATCACTCTTAGCAGTCCTGAATAACAGAATTTCAATATCTTTATCGATGACCTGGATGAGGGCATTGAGTGCACCCTCAGTAAGTTTGCAGATGACACCAAGCTGGCTGGAAGTGTCGATCTGCCTGGGGGTAGCGAGGCCCTCCAGAGGGATCTGGACAGGCTGGATAGCTGGGCTGAAGCCAATGGGATGAGGTTTAATAAGACCAAATGTCGGGTCCTACACTTTGGCCACAGCAACCCCAAGCAACGCTACAGGCTTGGGGCGGAGTGGCTAGAAGACTGTGTAGAGGAAATGGACCTGGGGGTGTTGGTTGACGCTCGGCTGAACATGAGCCAGCAGTGTGCCTGGGTGGCCAAGAAGGCCAATGGCATCCTGGCTTGTATCAGAAGTAGTGTGACCAGCAGGAGCAGGGAAGTAATTGTCCCCCTGTACTCAGCTCTGGTGAGGCCGCACCTTGAGTACTGTGTCCAGTTCTGGGCCCCTCACTGCAAGAAAGACATTGAGGCCCTGGAACGTGTTCAAAGAAGGGCAACAAAGCTGGTGAGGGGTCTGGAGCACAGGCCTTATGAGGAGCGGCTGAGGGAGCTGGGATTGTTCAGTCTGGAGAAGAGGAGGCTCAGGGGAGACCTTATTGCTCTCTATAACTACCTGAAGGGAGGTTGTAGTGAGCTGGGGGTCGGCCTCTTCTCTCGTGCAACTGGTGATAGGACTAGAGGGAATGGTTTCAAGCTGTGCCAAGGAAGATTCAGGCTGGATATTAGGAAATACTACTTCTCTGAAAGAGTGGTCAGGCACTGGAATGGGCTGCCCAGGGAGGTGGTGGAGTCGCCGACCCTGGAGGTGTTCAAGGAACGTTTGGATGTTGTGATGAGGGATATAGTTTAGCGAGAACCATTGGTGATAGGTGGATGGTTGGACTAGATGATCTTATAGGTCCTTTCCAACCTTAGTGATTCTGTGATTCTGTGATTCTGTAATTTCAGCACAATATTCCTGCCTTCCTAACATTTAATTGGTCCTTTTCTTGTTTATGTAAAACAAAAATGGGTTAATCACCAGCACTCAGCAAGAAAATTATTCAATAGGCCCTCATGAAAATTGATGTTTAAAACGCTCCTGCCAGGAAAACTGACTGGCTGCTCTGCTGCTCCCTAAACTTGTAGCCCTGAGAGACGCCTAGCAAGAAGGGCACCCTCAAAGCTTCTATTACTTCTTGCTCTGTCCTCTCATTTCTTGACGTGGAGCAAAGCTGGGCACTGAGATTAATCCAAAGCTTTGGCTTAGAGGCTTGTATAATGTAGAAATGAGAATCTTCATAAACAAAACAAACCAAAAAAACAGTTTGTAGGCATGAGCCACATACTGGTCATGATCTGCTGCCATGATTAATTCCCTTTGTTCTTGTCCTTAGAATTCCACTGGGAAGAACTAGTGTGGACTAGAGCAGTTCACTGGAAGTTCGCAAAGCAGGCTTCACTCCCCAAAGCCAGGCAACAGAAGCTTAACAATGGCTTTCACAAAAACTAATGAAGAGAGATAAGCTATGAAAAGAAAGACCTCTCTAGAATTAATATTGCAGCTGCACCCATTTACAGCAGATGCAGATCCAGTCTTTTGCCTGTCTTCTTCACTGATAAAGCTGTCTCTCTTTTTAAGAACAGAGACTTTTCTTCTTTTTATCATTTCTATTTTTCCCTAAATGAGTTATTTGTTCATTGGAACGTAGAGCTAACGTAAGCTAAAAATTCATTGAATGTACATCCTGCATGGCAATGCTTATCTTCAGAATCCCTACTAAAAACCCCTGACCTGTGCATTTCCATTGTCCTACCCAGAATTCTATTATATTCATGATATTTTTGACATGACACAGAGAAAGAACAATGCTGGTGATGTGAATATACTTCCTTTCCCTCTCAAGCAGAACAAAACCTAGTCTATCTCAGGCCTCCCTTTATGGAAGAAAAAAAAAATTAATATATTAGACATAGGACATACCCCAGAATTTTAACAGGATCTCTAATCCACTGAGTTGGGACATGTAATTGTTAACATTTTGTTTTTCATTATGGAATGTTTTGTTCTTTGGGTACTCCAAGAAATGAACATCTGGTATTAATAACTTCTCAGCATAAAAAGCTCAACAAAATTACTACCTATTGTAGTTGGCAGATGGGTTGCAAAAAAGAAGAAAAATTCCACAAGACACCAGCTAGATTAATCCACTGCAATATAGATCCTGATTTAATTCAGACAATGCATAATGCATTGACTTCTAACAATAGGTGGCTATTGTGAGCAGTCTTTTTGTATTGAGGCATATTCACTAATGATTATTCATGTAAACAGGCTTTTTGTTTAAAATTAAGCACTGAATTGTTTTGACTGGTGTATTGGTTTCAGCTTTGATGAGAGATAGTACATGCATACTGTAGAACTGAGAGTCTCATAAAAGTAGAAACAAACTCCCCATTCCAGAAAGCTCTTGGCATTAAGTGCTACACACCACTTTGGTAGCAGTAAGAGACTGAATGGTAAGTATTTTCCACCTTCCACCCCTTCACCTGACACTAGCTGTGAAGAATTAGGGAGGGCTTTGTGTGGGATGACATACGGCACCATTTAGAAACGCATTTGCTACAATACTGCCTTGAGTTGAAAACATTTGAATGAAGGAAAAATTGCCGCTGACTGTACTGCCACATCTTTCATTTGAAAAAGGGAGATCAAGTTGAATAGACACATAAGTTGTCAGCTCTGCTTGATCATTAACATTTGGCTTCCTATATTTCGCAGAAACTTGAGGGCTGTAGTTTCTAGCAATTTCTTTCTTCTCCTTTTTTCCTCTTTTTTTTTTTTTTTTTTTTTTCCTTTTCCTACTTCTTACAAAGAAATTTAAGATAATCTGTCCAATTTATTTTTCTCGCATACAAACCCAGAATGACTGGGTCACAACAAACCCAGTGAAAGAAGTGAAACTGCTCCTGATGCTGATTCATATTATAGTAAGCGACAAAATTCTAACAGCAATGTTTTCACCCTGAGCTAAACCTAAGACTGTTCTGACTTTATGTAATGGCCATGGATGAAGTGGAGCAGGTACCTGTCCCAGAAGGACTGAATTATTTATGAAAGAATACTGTTTTCATTCCTAAGGGGAGAAAATATGTGGAGATGCTTTGCATGCTCCTTTCCTTTGTAGTCATCCAAACAAAGGGAAAGAATGTCCTTTACCAAAGCAAAATAAATCCAGTGTAAAAGACATAGACTGCCATAAAAGCTGAAGGGGAAGAAACCTTAATAAAAGGCAAGGTAAATAGATGTAAAATTGGGCAGATTCAGATTATAGGAAAGTTTCTTTCCGCTACAGAATTTTTCTTAACATGGTTGCTTAAATAAAACTTTTTGGTAGCCTAGAATCCTGTTGTCACTTGATCTGATTGTCACAGAACTGTAGGTGTTGGAATGGACCTCTGGAGATCATCTAGTCCAACCTCCAACACTAGTGAACACATGTGGAATAATGCATAAAAAGAGGAAATGTGATGCAATACTCTGTACACCTTCCCAGTTATAATCAGATCAGAGATCACTGAGAAGATGTTTATGTCTAGATAAACTTATTTAATCTATTTAAATAGATTTATACTAGTGGACCATCCTCCATGATTTGGCTGATTCTTTAATAACTTGTTTCTATGTTTGGCCTTGGTAACTTTTCACAGCAGTGAGCTGCCCAATGTAATTATATCCTATGTGAAATATTATCTTCTCTGTTTTAATCTTGTTATCTAATAATTTCCCTCAGTGACTCTAAATTCTTTAATTGTGACACTCAGTAATTTTTGCTTTTTTTTTTAAGTCTTATGTATGCTACTTGTCACTTTATACACATCTATCAGATTCCACTCTGTATTACTTAGCACTCAAATTAATAATTCCTAGTCACAATATATATGTCAAAGAACTGCATGTTAATTCACACTGGAAGGGTCCTCAGGAAGTCTCTAATCCAATTTCCCGCTCAAAATATGGTCAGCCATGGGTTGGGACCAGGATACTCAAGGCTTTGTCCAGTAGGTTCTTAAAAGCTACCAAGGATGGGCGCTGTATGCCTCCATGCTATTACACATTATTTCTCTCCAAAAGAAGGTGACTACATTCAGATCACTCACTAAGAAAGGTCTACTGCCAGAACTGTCTCCCAAACCATACTTTGTACTGTCTGGTAAAGTGTTGCTGGCCCAATAGCCCATTTCAGCAGTATAAATAATTGTTCCAGTGCCTGGTACCATTCCCTGATGCTGCTGAGTACACTAATATTTACATTGCCTGAGTGTATACAGTGCCTCCTGGTACATAAATCCATAATTCTGGCCATTCAAATTGATTTTCTGTAAATCTTTCATTCCGGATGCAATGACTCAGATGGAAAGAACAGCTTGAATTTAGTCAAAAAACTAAATCCCAAAACTGCAGCTGAAATGATTGGGATTAAACTAGGGAAATGGGAACAATGCTTTCAGAGAACCTGCAAATGTGATCCCATGTGTTTTATGCAGCTGGTGAAAGGTTGCAGCATGTTTAAAAGCAGTGAAATCCACAAGGACAGTGTTCTGCTGTTGCATTGGCTGAAAGGTTCTTGTCTGAGTCAGTGGTACAAAAGAAAATTGAAAATCAGTGCAGTTACAATTAAAAGATGCAAGAGTCATTTTAGTATGAAAATTCTTGGGCAAAAGAAAAACAACCAACACAACACAGAGGCACTGTGTTGACACATCTGTATCCTGCTGGAGTGTTTGCTGTCCTGTTTCAGTGTCATTGTACTAAGTGGATCCATAAAGCTAAAGAGTAAAAACCCAGGGATTAAACTAGAGCTTTAAACTATAATCTCCTGAACTGGTTATTATCATTGTATTCCCAGGCATGGCTGTGGCTTGCACTGCCAAGCAGTCTCCCACATGGTACCTGGGCATGGTTTAAAGGTTAGGGCAGTACCCATCAGGCAGTATGGAGAAGATAAGATCATATTCATCTCCCTCAATCCAAACCAGCTCAGCAGGCTTTCAACCTCAGTTTGGTATACTGTCACACCATATTCTGGAGTGTGAAAAATATTTTTTTGTTATAAAAGCACCACTGCGTTGGGCTTCAGTTCAGATGTGGCATTATTTCACACATCTTTATCTGGGAGCAGAAAAGAGCATACACAGCTAGCAATAATACTTTCTCAAGGCTGGAAGATGTCTCAAAGAAACGAGAGGTAGCCCAAGGTTCACTGTTATGTGGTACGAAGAGTTAGTTCATGAAAATTGGGTACTGGGCCTTGTTTTATTTAGTGATAGAAATCATAGAATCACAGAATCACCAAGATCGGAAAAGACCTCCAAGATCATCCAGTCTAACCATCCCCCTACCATCAATATTTCCCAATAAATCATGTTCTCTAGTAGAAACTCTAAGCTTTTCTTGAACACCTCCAGGGATAGTGACTCAACCACTTCCCTGAGCAGCCCATTCCAGCTCCTGACCATTCTAACAGGGAATAAATTTTTCCTAATATCCAACCTGAACCTCCCATGGAGCAACTTGAGACCATTACCTCTAGTATGATTGCTAGTTTTGTGGGACAAGAGCCCCATCTCACCACAGCATTTATTCAGGTAGCTGCAAAGAGCAATAAGGTCAGCCCTGTGTTTCTTCACCTGACTAAACAATCCCAGTTCTCTCAGCAACTCCACATAAGACTTGTGTTTCAGACACCTCATCATCTTTGTTGCCCTTCCTTGGACACGTTCCCAGGCTTCAATGTCTTTCTTGTAGTGAGGGGCGCAAAACTGAACACAGTACTTGAGGTGCAGCTTCACTGGAGGTGAGTATAGGGGTACGATCACTTCCATGCTCCTGCTGGCAACACTATTTCTGATACAAGTCAGGGTGCCATTGGCCTTCTTGGCTTCCTTGGCCCACTGCTGGCTCATGTTTAGCTGAGTGTCAGCCAACACCCCCAGGCCATTTCTTCCACACAGTCTTCCAGTCACTCTGCCGCAAGCCTGTAGTGTTGCCTGGGGTTGTTGCCCAGGTGGAGTAGTAGTTCTCTGTTTCCACCTGAACTGTAGGGCATTTATTCTGCTCCCCATCCCAGACTTCCAGGTCTGGAAGGGTCAGGGTCTATCATACCCTGACGATAACTGGTGTGACTTTTAAAGGCAGACATAAAGAAGGCATTGAGAACCTCAGCTTTTTCCTTATCCTCAGTGGTTCCCACTGCACCCATTAAAGAATGGAGATTTTCCTTAGCCCTCCTCTAACTGTTTATGTATTTGTAAAAAATTTCTTGTTCTCTTTTAACCCAATGGCCAGGTTGAGTTCAAGCTGGACCGCTTTGCTCTCCAGGACTGAATCCCAAGGAACTCTCCCTACCGGTGTCCTGAATAGTTCAAAATCTACCCTCCAGAAGTCCAAGGTGGCAGTTTTGCTGACCCCACTCCTGACTTCACCAAGAGTTGAGAACTCTACCATTTTGTGGTCAGTCTGTCCAAGACAGCTCCTGACCTCCACATCTCCTGCCAGTCCTTCCCTGTTGGTGAACAGCAAGTCTCATGGGGCACCTTCCCTGGTAGGCTCTCTTACCAGCTGCATCAGGAAGTTATAGTCCACACACTCTAGAAACCTCCTAGACTTCTTCTTCTGTGCTGTGTTGTATTTCTAGCATACATCAGGAAAGTTGAAGTTGCCCATGGGAACAATGATTGCAACTTCTGCCAGCTGCTCATAGAATGGCTCATCCAATCTAGCCATAAAGATCACAATTGGGTTCCTGGCAGCCATTAAGTCAGACTGCATCTTTCCTGATATCTGAGCAGTGAAGAAGCAAAATCTACTTATTCTCTGGGACTCAGTTTCTTCACTTTTGTACCTAGTTACTTGGAATTACATTAACAAAGATATCCTGATCTTTGGGTTTCTTGAAAAGCAAAGTAAGAAAAGCAGGATAGTTTAGAAATCATGGTCCTCACTTGGGTTTTCAGATTGTCCTGATAAATCTACATCTCTAGTAACCAAGTTACTGTGATCCTTTTCCCTCCCATATTATTGTTTTTAATATCTCAGCTGCTTATATTGTAAAATCCTTCAGAAATTAGACTGTTTCTTACCACATAGCTCTAATGTATCTAGTTTTCAGTCCTAGTTAGTGCCCAGGTATTGCTGTATTGAAAATAAAAACAGTTGGATGACAGCCTCCTGAAGGAAATCTTCATAACAAAACACTGATTCAAGGGCAGCAGCTTTAGCTGGAAGGTACAGATTTATAGTATGGAATATCTTGAAATATAGCTCTTACAAGTCCTGATGCATTTCAGACTGAAAAAATAGGAAGCTATAGAAAATTAAAAAAAAAGAAAAAAGAAAAAAAAAGTTACAATTTATCCAAACAAGAAGAACTATGTTTATAAGAAATTTAGATGTTTTTGTTAGCTTGTTTTGCTTTATTGTTTCATTCTTTCCTTAATTATTTTCTTTTGAATGGAAAAAAAATATTTTGTTCAAAAATGAAAAATCTGTCCCCTGCCTGGACTTAATAAAAAGCATGCAGTTCATCATTTTCTTTTATTATTATTGGCAGACAGTTTGTCAGCACCCAATAAATCTGCAATATTTCTGGGATATCTTTTTAAGAAATATTAAATATTTAAATCAAGAAGCACCATTTTTTTTTACTCCAGAAAGGTAGGTTGCCATGTAGATGTCATACTTAAAAAATAGCACTCTAAACCTAGGCCTATAATCACCTAACACCACATATACCGTATGCAAATATGTAATTCACATAAGATTGGCTCCTGAGGGAATTCCTATTAGAAGCATGAACTGTATTGCGGGTGACAGTCTTTTTAGTGCCATTAAGGTAAATGAGGTGGTAATGGGAAGTGCAGATTATACAAACTTCAATAATTTATTTCATGCCTCCCATCAGGATAGCTTTTATAAACAGCTAGTGTTCTTAATTGAAATGTAAATGAATGATAAATTATGAAAAATGTATTATGAAAAGGAAAACACGGTAAAATAAAGGGAGTAAAAACAAAATTCTTAAAGTAGAGGAAAAAGATGAGTTTGCATGTTAATTAGATAGCACAAAATGATAGGAAAACAAGAAAGAACATAGATGAATGCCTGTGTGAACAAAATGAAACCCACATATCCCCAGCATTAGCATGGTGCTGCCTGACCGTGCGGAGCATACATGAACAGCAGTGTGTGCTCCTCAGTCCGTTTGTCTCTCTTTGAACACATACTGTCTGAGGTGTGTATTACTGAATGGAAGGTTTGTATTTCATGACATTGCTCTACAGCAGGATACTGTGCATTACATCCTGGCCCTTCTAAAGGACCCTGGCAAGGATTTTCAAAGGTAGGCAGTGATTTTCTTAGAATCATTAAGACTGGAAAAGACCACTTAGATTATCTAGTTCAAATATCATCCAGATATCACCACCAATACTGCCCACTGACCATGACCCTCAGTGCCATATCTTCATGTTTCTCGAACAGCTCCATTGGCAGTGACTGTATCACCTCTCTGAGCAGCCTGTTCCAATGACTCACCACTCATTCTGAGAAAAATTTTTTCCTACTATCCAATCCAAATCTCCCCTGGTGCAACTTAAGGACATCACCTCTTTTCCTATCACTCGTTACGTGGGAGGAGAGGCCTCTGATTGCTTCAGATTTGCTTTTTCATCATGTCCATATTGAGGGTTCGAGGAGTCAGGATTCAGGGAATTATGTCAGATTAGGCACACAAATGAGACTTCTAATTATCAATTATGAAAAATCTTAACATTTTCTAGTTAAGATGGCCCTAAATAGCTCCATTCATAGTATCATAGACATGGTTTCTTTCCTTAGATAACTGAAAATAAAAACATCTGAAAGACTGAAAAAAAAAATTGAAATATGAACCACATTGACAGATAAGTTGCAGATCAGTTGCAGATAAGTTACAGTATATTATCACTTTCTGAACTATTTATATATTGCAGCAAGAGAGTCCACAGAATATAATTAGAGTGCTGGAAGATTACTGGTCCTGGCAAGTACTGCATGCTAGAAATAAAATACATACAACTCTGCAGTTTCTGGCAATGCTTGCACAGGTCTTTGCAAAGTATCTCATATATTTGAAGGAGCAAGGGTCTTATTAAAGATTAAGAAAGTGTCAGGAATTTCAGAAAACATTTATTTGATTATGTCTTTCTAAGAAATTGGTGTATTGTGCTGTCTACTCTTTCAATAAGAGATAAGTTTACTGAAATCAGTTTTGAAAATTAAGAAAAGTTGAAAGTCAGTAAGTCTTAAAATAAATTAGAAGTACATTTGTTCAGAAAGTATACAATGGGCAGAAAATCCTTACTCAAAGTAAGCCCTGAGTGATTAAATATAAATACATTTTTCCTTATAAATGCCATAAGACATATCCATGATAAAACTTTGGAAGTGCTCTAAAATATCACTTGCTGAGAAGATGTTACACCATCTTCACTACAAGGATGACTGGGCAGTGTTCAGAAAATCCACTGCACAGAAGTCTGTCTTCCTCCAAAACTCTATGTGACGTCAAGAGCAATGTGTACAGATGAGATTTCTCTATCTCACTGATGGCACAAAAACTGCAAAATGTGTCCTGTTATTAACTGAAGTCTTTATGTTTCCTTTAGAGACAAGCAACTTACTGACCTATTGGCTGAGGAAATCACCGAGATGATTCTCAAGGGAATATGGGAATATTCTTTACTGAAAATATTCAGTAGAATGTTTTGTTAGAGCCATAGAAAATAAAACATTACTGCAAAAGATGCAACATTAGATTAAAAAAAAAAAAAAAAAAAAAAGCTTTTGTCAAGTAGTTCAGTAGTTCAGTTTCATTAGTGATCAAAAGATAATAGAAACATGGTGTAGAGACTGAAACTACTGGATGACCTGCTTAGAACTATGAATAAATGACAAACATTTTTACTTATTATGCTGGGATAATTAACCTCTAAATCTGTCAGTCCATGTCACTTCTGTTGTAATTCCAAAATGTAGGGAGGATAGACAGGTGCATTCAAACAACACTCATTTTCCTATCCCATGAGCCACAAGTCATAATGGTAGCTCTCTTTATTTCCATTTTATGTCCAGATGTAAGGTCTAACAAGAGCTTCTCCTCTGCTTTAAGGAAGACAGATAATCTCTCAGAGTGGCTGTAAGATGCTTTGGGAATCCCTGTCACCAGGCTGCTTGTGACATCCGGAGTCACGGTCCTTGTAAACATCTGCCTTGAATGGTCTTAAGGCTTTGACAGATGTCATTGTGCCTGCAGGGCAGAAGCAAATGGATGAAGAACAGCTCTTCAGAGGAAAATCTGGGAACCTGGAGGCAAAAGCAGACTGTCAGACAAAATCACTTAGGAAAGACAGTTGGGTACTTAACCTACCAGCCACTGAGGCAGCCTAGTCCTGCTCCTATATAATAGTAACATTAATATGAAACAGGCTCTATTCTCTTTTGGCTCAACTCATAAAAGTGGTTTTGTGGTACTCTCACATCTTTCACTAGACCTAAAGCCTTTCCTCTTGGTCCTGCAAACTAGCATGCTGAACTGAGTTTTAAGAATGAAGTAACATAGCTATTATTGGACTGAAAAATGTATGATGTCACGAGTTCCATGAAAGTCACTTGATTTTTTTAACAGAATCATGGAATTGCAGAATGATTAAAGTTGGAAGAGATCTCTGGAGGTCATCTGGTCTAACACTCTCTCAGTTGACTACTCAGCCTTGTTTGGGCATGTTATTCCTAGTGCTTAGTCATCTGCAGCTTAAACAAGTGCTTCCCGACATTCAGACAAAATCTGCTGTGTTTAACTTTGTGACCAATGCTTCTTGCCCTGTTACTTTGCACCACTGAAAGAGGCTGGCTCTATCTTTTTCACACCACCCCCTTAGGTATTTATATACTTTAATTAGCTCCCGTGAGCATTCTCTTTTTACACCAGAAGTCCCTGCTTGAACAGGGAGATCTCTACCTCCAGAGATCTCTCCCAAAAACAGTTATTCTGTGATTTTGTAAGCCACCTACCGCTTGAAGTTCATTGCAGAACCACATCCCTTAGTACGATATTCACATCTCTTAAATCCCTCCATTGGAGATTCACCATTTCCCTGGGCAGTCTATTCCATTGCCTGATCACCCTGTCTGTGAAGAAATTCTTCCTGATATCCAATCTAAATCTCCTCTTGAGGCTGTTGCTTCATGTCATATTACCTGTCACCTCAGAGAAGAGACTGACCCCCTCCTTGCTCCAAACTCCTTTCAGGTAGCTGTAAGAGAGCAACAAGGACTCTTCACAGTCTTCTTTTTTCTAGCCCCACTTGCCTCAACCACTCCTTGTAAGTCTTGTTTTCTAATCTCTTCACCAACATTGTTGCTATTCTCTGCACGCACTGGAGCAACTCCATATCCTTCTTGTAATGAGGGGCCCAAAACAGAGTATTCAAGGTATGGTCTCAGCATATGCAAGGGTCAATCCCCCCTCTTATTCTGCTGCCATATTATTTTTGATGCAGGTCAAGATATCCTTGGTCTTAATGGCCACATGGGCGCACTGCTGGTTCCTGTTCAGCCAGCTGTCAACCAGCAAACCCAGATCCTTTTCTGCCAGGCAACTTTCCAGTCACTGCATTACACTGATATGTTACAAGTGCAATATTAAATATGAACCCACTTGATTTAGGAAGATCAGCCTGGAACAGAGGTTTTGGAAAGCCATAATTAAATACTAAGTTGCTTTCTCTTGTCTTCTGCTTTAGTAACAGTCTTCTTCATCTTCCACCATGTGTTTCACTTATCATTTCTCAGTGAAAAGAGGAAAAAAATAAAGATCATTTTGTAGCAGAATTGCATCAAGCATATATAGGAGCTTAACTTTCAACAAATTAAATTATTTGGATGTATTCCTACTCCCAAGACAAACAGAACTCCCCAAATTCTCAAACTATTTTCCAAAAATCACAGAATCGTAGGGGTTGGAAGGGACCTCCAGAGATCATCGAGTCCAACCCCCCTGCCTAAGCAGGTTCCCTACACCAGGTCGCACAGGTGGGCGTCCAGGTGGGTCTTGAATATCTCCAGAGAAGGAGACTCCACAACCTCCCCGGGCAGCCTGTTCCGGTGCTCCGTCACCCTCACCGTAAAGAAGTTCTTGCGCACATTGGTGCAGAACTTCCTATGCTCCAGTTTCTGGCCATTTCCCCTTGTTCTGTATCCACACACTGCTGAAAAGAGTCTGGCCTCACCACTTTGCCCCCCACACCTTAGATTTTTATAGACCTGGATCAGGTACCTCTCAGTCTTCTTTTCTCAAGGTTAACAGACCCAGTTCACTTAGCCTTTCTTCACAGGGGAGATGCTCCAGGCCCTTCACCATCTTTGTGGCCCTCCGCTGGACTCTTTCCAAGAGAACCCTGTCTTTTTTGTACTGGGGAGCCCAGAACTGGACACAGTACTCCAGATGAGGCCTAACCAGGGCAGAGTAGAGGGGGAGGATCACCTCCCTTGACCTGCTGGCCACGCTCTTTTTAATGCAGCCCAGAATGCCATTGGCCTTTTTGGCCACAAGGGCACACCGCTGGCTCATGGCCAACCTGTCATCCACCAGGACACCCAGGTCCCTCTCTGTAGAGCTCCTCTCCAGCAGGTCATCCCCCAACCTGTACTGGTGCATGCAATTATTCCTCCCTAGGTGCAAGACTCTACACTTGCTTCACTGCTTCTGCCTTAGGCTCTCAGTTTTAGGCTCTCAGTTTTATACTTCTGTAAAAGCAGTTACAAGGGAAGGAATAACATCTGAAAGCAGGTAATTTAAAGATGAACACCTGGTCATTTGCTTAACTGCAGTATTCAGTAATTGACTTGATTGGAGGATAAAACAGAAAATGTCATGTTCTCAGAAAATGATCTAATCAAACTTTGATGTTAGATTTCTTGATTGGGTATTTGTGTCCAGCTACAAACATGTAATTCTAGTTATTCTGCTTAATTTTATAATTTTTAAATAATTTTGTTGATGTCTAGTTTGGAAATCTGTTTATTAAAATGCACTTTTTTTTTTTTTTTTTTTCCCTTATTTTAACTAATTAATTGTTCAGATTTGGCAGTGATACTCCGCTACGGAATGGAATGATAGTTTGAGATAAGGTGTCAGGAGAGAGAGAAAATGTTTCTGTGGATGGATTATTCCATTTGATACAGTGATCTACATTAGTCTTGAGTTGCTCCCTTTCCTTATTCTTAGATCTCTCTTTCAGGAGGATATATTTTTATGTATTTTATGTTGATTGCCCAGAAATAAATTTCGCAATAGGTAATTTATATGTAGGCTGTTCTGAATGCCTCCGATTTATTTCCACAAAAACTACAAAAGATACAATAACACTATTCGATAGTGCAAATTCTCGGCTATAGAACACTATTTTTCATGGTCACCACCATTAAGTATGTATTTTTGGCAGTGATTAACAAAAGCCTGCATGACGTGCTTGTAAACACCTGAATGTCCTTCCAGATTGTAGGCTCTTTCATGTCATTGTCACCACTGCTGAAATGCACCACCCACTGCTTCACTATGCTCACATCCACTGTCTGAATGTGAGGCACTGATGAATATCAGTGGGTGCCATTTTTTCTGTGTGAAGGAATTAAATATCAGACCTTTGCTTCATACTCACTTCCATGCCAGCTGCTATTTTGTCAGGCTGCCCCTCTGTTGTCATCTGTCGTATGGCAACAAAATTTAATGGAATATTGGTGGGAAGGTTCATCCTTTACAGTCATAACACCAACATCCACCACTGATGTCATGATCTAACAAAATAAAATAGGAGGCATTACTTTCAGAGCAGCTTTTGTAAATGGCTTAAGCATACGATCAGGTTATTTCTTTAAGTTTCTACTTTCTGAAACTTTTATGAAGTTTCCAGATAAATTGAAGCCTGAAGTAAGTATCAGTGAATTAAATGCACTGAGTTTGGCTTTTAAAGTTTAATTAATTAGTGTCCATAAAACATCTTGCAATTCTCAGAATTAAGGTCGATAAGGACACGGAACAAAATACAATTATTATTAATCCTGTATCTCCCTGTGTGTAGGAGTATCAGCAGAACCTCTTAGCACATGCACTATAAATTACAGAGCCCTAAACTTCCAAAGCTACCTCCCACTGCTGAAGCTCCATTATTTTTCCTGCTGTTTTCCTGGAACAGATTTCTTTTCTTTCTTTCTTTCTTTTTTTTTTTTTTTCCCTTGTTTGATGAAGAATTGAAATGAAGGACCACACAACCTTTTCTTTAAAGCTGTGTGCTTTGACTCACAGGAGATTCTTCAGCTCCCGCAATGGCAGTGTGCCATTCTGATGAAATAATGCTGCAGACACTTAATAACATGGAAGGAATAGATACAACCTAAACATGCAAATATGGTAATTACCAACCTCAAACACAATTATCTCATGTGCTAGTACTCGTAATGGGAACAATATTTCAGAATTGTTTTTTTTCTAAGAGTCATTTGCAAAGCACACGCTCTGTTTCTTTCCTTGTGGATATTTGTCTCTCCCACAAAATTTCATTTTCCATAGCGACACAAGAAGCACTGGTTCAGTGACCTTGTCAGCTCCTTCATAGGGTATATAACTTATGCTGTCTTTCCACCTTTACATGAACCGTGTATTTCAGCTTCACAAGTTGATCAGGGAAATGTGCTTTAGCCCAACATGTGCATGGCTGAGGATGCAATTACTGGAACTGGCTTTCCTAGCTGCCTGCTGCAGGAGCAAGAGGTCAGGTTCTCTGCAGGTGTAAAAACTGCTCCAAATTCATACTGGCACCAGGATGATTTATGCTTGTAGAGAGTTTGTACCAGTTTTTATGTCCATATCAAATTTGTTTTTATAATAACGCTCCTCTGAGATTTTATTCTTTAAAATAAGTACAGCTGTTTGCTATCTTTTTTTTTTTTCAGCAATGGTAATGAACTGGCTTACTAGATAGTGTTACAGAGGTAAGGAGCTACAGTTATGTGCATACAGTCATCTATTGAGCAAAAATAAAAGACTTAACTTTAATCTTTCCTTCAATTTAGATGAAAAAAGTTAACTTTCTTCTAACTTTATAGAAGGTCCTATAGGATGATTCTTGTCATCCAGATCATTCTTGGTACTGAAATATCATCAGAAACATTGCTGTAAAAACATTTGGGAGTTACTCAGAATCAGGAGAGAACCGTAAATCTTCATGAAAGGTTTTGTTGTTTTTTTCTGGGGGGGTGGGGGGAGGGAGGAGGTTATTTTTGTGAGATTTTCAGCCTGTTTTTGTAGATTACATGTCGGTCTCGATATTTCAGGCAAGAGTTGGAGTCCTGCATCTTCACATACAGCCAGCAGCTGTTTAAATACAGATAACTCATGTATTTCTGTAGCTCTGAGGCCACAGCTCCAGCTCAAGGTGTTTTTTTGTTTTGTTTTGTCTTGTTTTCTGTGGTAGTCTTACATTAAGACAGAGCAGCTAGATCCCTAAGAAAGGGATTTTGAAAGTACTGTTTTCCAAGTACAACAGAAAGTACCACATTCAGGTCTATAATTACTCTCTCCATTCTATTCTATCTTGTACATTACAAGCAAGAAGATTAATTTGAGTGTCTAGAATGTTTTTATTTATTTATTTATTTATTTTGTTCCAAGTGTCAAGATAGAGCTTGGACACAGGAAGAATAATTCATTGTATAGTGCAATGAATCAGCGGGGACAACAAGATTTTATCCCATGAAAGGCAGAGATCAGCTACAAGAACAATACATATTGTTCAAGACTCATATGCCATCTCATCCCTGCCATATGTGTGCAGTGGTTCTGGTAAACTGTTGATGTCCTCTTAACTTCAAGGTCAGGACCATCAAACTTGTATTCATTAAAGCTTTGTCAAGCTCTATACTCTCTCCCTGTTCCAGCTGCTCTCAGTATACTTATCTTGCTGATTTTGCTATTTGATCAAATATTAATATACTTTGAAATCACACTCTAAAAATCACATATGATGGTATGGCTCAGCATTATGGATCACATACATATGATGTTATTGATCATTATATACTTTTAGACACAATCAGAATCTGAACTCCATTTGTATTCCATAATCCATTTGTTAGTGGCACCAAGAATCCATGCAGCATGTTTGTAAATAATGAAAATGGAAACAATTACAGATCATTAATAACTATATAGACAACAAAACTCATTAATATAATTCTCAGTCAAGATTATCCCCTTCCCAGGTACCTGCTGAAGCTTGGATATTTGACTTTCAAGCCCATTCATGCATCTGTACTATAAGAAACCCCACAATTTTCAGTGTTTACATTGTTAAATGTCTGTGGCTCTATTCAGTAAACAGGATGACTGAAGGACTTGCACACATGAAAAGAGATCTTTTCCATCATGAGAGCACAATTTGACTCAATTTGTTGAGTAATAATTTTAGAGTATCATAGAATCATAGAATCATAGAATGACTTGGGCTAGAAGGGACCACAAGGATCATGAAGCTCCAACCCCTCCGCCACAGGCAGGGCCACCAACCTCCACATTTTATACTAGACCAGGCTGCCCAGGGCCCCATCCAACCTGGCCTTGAACACCTCCAAGGACGGGGCATCCACAACCTCTCTGGGCAGTCTGTTCCAGCACCTCCACACTCTCTTGGTAAAGAACTTCCCCTTGATATCCAACCTAAATCTTCCCTCCCTCAACTTAAAACCATTTCCCCTTGTCCTGCCATTATCTAACCTTGTAAAGAGTTGACTCCCCTCCTGATCTCTTTAGGTACTGGAAGGCTGCAGTGACATCACCCCACAGCCTTCTTTTCTCCAGGCTGAACAAGCCCAGCTCCCTCAGCCTATCTTCGTAGGGGAGGTGCTCCAGCCCTCTCATCATCTTTGTGGCCCTCCTCTGGACCCTCTCCAACAGCTCCCTGTCTTTCCTGTAATGGGGTCCCCAATAGTAATCTTAATAGTCTTAATAGTAGTCTCAACAGTCTTGTATTGGGGGCCCCCAAGAGTAATCAGAATCGTGGCAAGGTTGATTAATGGCAAAGCTTTCCCCTGCACTGGTGCAAGGAGCAGGAGAGACAATTGAGATGTGAAAATTATGCCAGAAAGTACACCGTGCTGTTTCAAAAGCAGGGGAGTGTGAACGACCAAAATTCTGGAGTCTCTGAGCACTTCTATGCAATACAAAGGCAAGGTCATTAACTGGAGAAGGGGGAAGTCTGCAGATTTGAGCCAGGATAACATATTATTCAACAACAGTGTAAGGAACAGGTATGCAAAACACACTGTAGAGAATCAATATAATTTTTAGCCCATGTTTTGTTACAAATTCTGACAGAAGCTATGCAGATCACAGAATCATGGAATGGTTGAGGTTAAAAGGTACCCCTGGAGAAGATCCTGTCCAACTCTCCTGCTCAGGTATGCACACCTACAGCAAGCTGAACAGGACCATATCCACATGGATTTTACCTATCCCCAAGGAGGACTCTACTGACTCTCTGGGCAACCTGTGCTAGTGCTCAGTCACCCACATAGTGCTTACTGATGCCCAGAGGGAGTCTCCTACTTTCCACAGCTGGAGCCTGTTGCCTGTTGTCCAAGCATTGGGAAACATAGACAAGACCATGGTTCCATCCTCTCTGCGCCCACCATCAGGTATTTATGGATGCAGATGAGATCTTCTCTCAGACCTCTCAGCCCTTCCACAAAGGCTCCAGCTTCTCTTACTGGCCAGAATATGTCCATTTCTCTCTTTTAGTGACAAGGCCAGAACTGAAACTCCAAAATCTTCCGTAAAACATTGCTGAAGCCCGGGGTTGAACCAGGGACCTTTAGATCTTCAGTCTAACGCTCTCCCAGCTGAGCTACTTCAGCACTCGCTAAGCATGAATTTTCTCACAAGCTGATGGAACATATGTCTCTTTCAGCCCTTCATCATTCATAATCACTTTGTGGACATTTGGCTCTTTCCCTGTTATTAGGTAGAACACTACAGGGGGGAAAACACTACACCCCACTGAAATCAGTAACATCAAGTCTGCAGCAAGTGGATCTGGTAAAAGTCTGCAGACACTAACTTGCAGATAATTCTTTAAACATCACCATCAACATAGACATGATTCCCAGAGACATCAGCCAGACTTAATATTAATAGGTTTTAATTTCCTATAGAAAAAAACAGGAGAACTGATATGTTAGCATGGGGCCTTGCTGAAAGTAGAAAGAAAATATTTTACATTTGGAAGAAATTATTTTTGGAAAAAGTTAATTTCTGGATTTATACTTCTTTTTCCATGCAGAATTTACTAAAAAAAAACCAAAACTAGTAAGGACTCATTAGTTAAGGTTAATTTAGCCCTTCATCCTTTCAGGGCAATAGAATCCTAATCTCTGTATTTCCAGTGTGTTTTGAGTATCTCCCTCCCCCTCCCCAGTTTTAAACTCCTCCTTTTAGTTCATTTTAAAAATGTCTTTCTCCTACCTTGCTTTGACATCTTTTCTTTGGACCTGAATGTTGGTAAGGTTAGTTCAAATTTATTTTCTTTGTAGGACTTTACAAATGGTACCACAATGCATCTCACAATACCAATTTTCATGTTCCACTATATCACTTCAATTCGCCTACAGTGCAGTTCATATGAATAAATTTTGACATTTCCATCTGGGACATCCTTATGATCTATGAAAAGATAAAAAAATTCTTGTGGGGTCTGAATTTAAACTTCTGAAGTAGGTCATGGGAATTGTACTTATTCATTCATGCCTGTTCTCTCAGCTGACTACAAAGAAACCTACAGTGACTAGCACAGCTGGAGACACCTACACTGAAGATATTTGAAGCTGAAGGAGATGAATCCCATCCTTGTTCCCTAATAAAGGCAAATTTTCAGCAACAATGGAAAGTGAAATTCTCACTTGTTTGGACCCTTGTTCAGCCACTTGAGTCTTTGCAATATGATCGTAAATAAATCACCACTGACTTTTATACTATTTGGGACAGACCTAGTTATAGCACAGCCTACAGTGAAGAAGATTTTTTTCTGACTTGCTCAAGTAAAAGGCTGCATTTCTCTGCCTTCATCATAAAAGCCCCATGACTGTTTATCTCGACACGAGAACTTAGATATTCTGTGATCCTTTCATTGCAGCTGAACAACAGACTGGGGACTAGGAGGCCCTGATGTAGAATTCAGAGAAAACCCAAGAGCTATTTAGAAGCCTTGGAATCCAAGCAGGACTTGGCCTACTTTATTATTATTTAACAGTTAGTAGAATTTCCTCCCTTATCTGTTTTTATTATTACTATTATTTTTTTTTAATGAAATGCAAAAATCAAAAAGCAACATATTTCATGCAGGAAATATTTCCTGCATGGAGAATGAGCCTGTTAGTTTAACTGAAAATTTTAAAACCTGATATATTGTTGTACTTTTTTTCCATGTAACTCATGAATAGTCTTTGATATTTAGGGAGGAGGCTGGGCAATCAGACTGGATGAAAGATCCTGCTCAGCTGTTCACAGAGTATCATTATTATTTATTTTTCATTAAGTGAGCTATACCAGTCTTGAATTTCCAGACTGTGTAGAGTAGTTCTTCTGAGACCTTATAAATACTAAGTTAAAAATGAGGATGGAAATACCTTAAGTCCTTCTGTGCTTGAGTTTTCACTCTTAACTCTTCTAGGAGATTATCTTGATGGCTTCTGTGATGCAGATATCTCTGTACTTAAAAGGGAAAGTGCTCTTTGAAATAATTTCACTTGCAGGTGACTGAGCAGTGATAATACCACCAACAGGAGTTAGCTTTCAGCTAGTCATCCTCCAAAAGAGAAGTTCTACACTGCATTGCTATTTCCTTAAGCCATTTAAGTCTCCTTTGTACAATTTGTACCTTCTTTTACAATTCCTTTGTGTCATTTGCTTTCCATGGTCTGTCATATTCTTTTCCCTTTCTCTCTGTTAATAGAAGTATTGGTCATTTTGGGGGGTGGGAGAAGAAAATAAAGGGTTATTGAAGATATGTCACCACTGAGTATACTTCCAAAATAACAAAAACTTCTGTTCCCAAATTTAGTACCATGCACTAGATTGCAAGATAGCAGCAGACCATAAATTACTGTATTTATGACATGTAATATAATATGTGGACCATTTTGCCAAATTTCTGTGACAAGTACACAAGAATTATTGGAAAAATATAACCCTATTAGGGGCCAGATTCAATGGCAATTTATAGCCACCTTAGTTTCCACACCTGCAGGAATTAGTGTCACAAGCATATTTCCTTTTTCCCTGGTCTTGAACCTTTCGTGCCTGTACATATAGCATGAAGTGAACATTCATCTATTGGGAAAAGAAGTGTGTGTATGTGTGTGTGTATGGGCACACATAGCCACAAAGCAAATTTATTCTTTTTTTTCTAGCACTGTGTGTGGACAGGTTTCCCGAGGGACCATGCAGATAAAGACTAATTTGTGAAAAGGCGCGAGCTGAGGAACAGAAAAGGGCAGCTTGCTGCAATTAATGTTAGGAAGCTTCCTATAATACACTTAATGGAACTCAGCATCCTTGTAAACATATAAAAGACTGTTAGTATTTATATCAAAGAAGGCTGGTCTTTCCTGTCTGTTTCTACTAACATCTGAAATAACTTGCAAATAATGAAGCTTGTGCAATAACAGTGTGTCACCTTTGTAAATCAGTCCCTAGATTAGCTAGCAAACGGGAAGAAGAAAGAGACAGTAGCTAATTGGGCAGCTAATTATGCTGTACAAAATTCCTAGCTAACATAAGCTGCTCCTTCTTAGGTGGCTGGTCTTGAATCTGCGAGACTTTTCCTTTAATGTTTAACGTCCTGTTCCTCAAAGATAACTAACACTACATTTTAAAAAGATTACTTTAGGCTGCTGAGTCCACCCAGATGATACTAAATCCAGCATTAGATCCCCAGAAAACCCTTTTTAGCTACTTCTGAAAGACTTCTGTCATTTGAGAATCCTCTGATATAGCCAGAAGTCTGTTGCAGCCAGACTGTTCAGAATTTCTAACAGTCATGGCGCTGCAGAGGGGCAGGTAAGGTCTATGTGCTTTGAGGACCTAGATATTACATTAAGGATCTTATCAGCAGAGTCCAGAGTCAACCCTCATGGGATGAATCTGCTAGTTTAGGTGTTGTGTCTCATATACCTAAGGAAACACAAAGTAAGTCCTCACAATTTTACTAATTTCCTCTTCACCTTTTTGTTCCCATTTTTCTATGTATTGCAAAGCATACTTCCTAAGAGGATGCTCTAATCACCAAGCTAGGATATTCTGTGTAAGGCAGCCTCAATCCTGTTGCTGCAGCAGTTATGTTTTGCACCAGACAATTAAATATTCTTTGGACTAAAGAAAAATTAAATAAAATACAGGGCAGAAGGGGATAGGGCTGACTGAGGGAAATGTGGGTGTCTAAACCTATGTGGGGAACTCCATTACAGTGCTGAAAGATTTTGGAGTTAAATCCCATTTTCACTTGAAAACCACAGTAGCTGCTGAGTTGTAGTAACTTAGTTTCTCAGTGCTTCATTTAAATAAGGTAATAGTAATTCTTCTGTTGATAAAATTACCAGGGTAAACACATCTAGTTTCAGGAACCATTGTGGTTGGCCATTTTTGAGAAAAAAAGAAAAAAAAAGGAAACAAAAGCCCAACTACCCATCTAGAAAATATACATATAGATAGATCTGTTGTTTGATCAAGCTGACACTGATTATTATGTATGTGCCTTTGTATGGTTCTACATTGAAAAATGGGTCTGATTATGTCTCATTTTCATTTAAGTAAGCTCCGATTTGCAAGCAGGGGTGTGGGGAAGAGGAGATTAATCTCTGTCTTCTCTCAAGGTTATCCAGTGACTTTGGATAGGTATTTCTACACCTGTTTCCCAGGTGTAAGTCTTTTCTCACGTCACGTTTTTTTTTGTTTTTTTTTTTTTTTTTTCCTTAATTATTTCTAAATTTGTAGATCTGGTTTATGCAAAAATAATTTTACAAAAAGGAACACTTTTTTTTTTTTTTCCTGCTGAATGTGAAACAAAGTTGTAATATAAAAACATTAACTGATTCCTTATTGTTATAAACCAGTTTAGTCATTGTAGCACGCTTTGTTCTACAAAACACTGTCGTGGTGGGTAGTCTCACCTGGATCTTTACAGATGAGCAGACCCAAAAGATCCAGAGAACGCATTTGCAGTGCAGATTTTGTTTTAATAAACTTGTCTCACACAAGATTTCCCAGTACCCCCTTCAATCCAACTTCAAACATATAGAGCCTCAGAATATAAATGATAATTTACCTAATATAACTTGGAGATTCAGCTCAGACTCAAGACTGCTGATTAGTGTTCTCATTTGCAAAAGAGGATGGATCTGTGCCTGATAAATTTCAAGACATAATACTTATCTGCCTCTTGTGTCCTGGACTCAGGTTTATTTTTGTCTCTTCCTGTACTAACTGAATCAACTTGTAAATCTCACAAGGCCTAAATGAATCATCAGAGCTAGGTTTTGTAACAAAAATAAATAAACAAAGGGAAGAAGACTGTTTCTGGCAATGAAACATTACTGCAGGAAGGTTACAAATAACATCAGACCATCTTCCGAATCCATTTGATAAAGAAAGTTCTCTTAAATACGGAGATTATTTCTCCTCTATTTGGAGATCACCCTAAATCCAGTATGGATTTGACTGTCCTCTACCTCCATCTATGCTTCTATATTACTGTTGAGAGGTAACGGAAGGTATCCTTCTGTTAACAATACATCGCACATTATGTATTGTGTGAAACCCAGCTCAGCTCTAAGCCACATTAATTTAGAAAGTCATCATTTGCTACTCTAAGCAACCTAGGAGCCTCTCTGAAGAAATGCAACAAATTGTCCTTTTTCTGTGGTTATCATACCTTCTTTAGATTGCAGCTGTCACATTCGGGAGGAATAGCTTTTTCAGTTCTCTAGCTTTTTTTTTTTTTTTTTTTTTTTTTTACATTTTTCAATTAGTGTAAGCCAATTCTGATGTTTTAAGCCCTGTTCTTTATGTAATATCTTCCATAGCAAATAACCGTCAAAGTATTATTATCTGGATCCCTGACAGAAAGAGAATTAAAAAAAGTAAAAAAAAAGTGAAACAAATATCTGTTTTTTTCCGGATCAGTTTTTACCACATTGCTAAAATCATGGTATTAGAAAAGAGACAAAAAAGAAGTAGGAATGAATGGAAAAGTAAAAGCACTTTATAGATAAGTATGAAAGTCACAGTGTGATAGAAAACAAGCAAACAAACAAACAAAACTCCATGGGCAAATCCACAAAACCAATAACTTGCTTGAAAAGGTGATTTTGACCTAGTTATGTTTCATTAAGCAAAATATGTTCACTCAATATTCTTATCCATGAAGATTAATATTAAGGATTCATTAAAGTATCCACTGAGACATTTACAGATGAATGTGCGGAGAACAGAGCTGACTGCATGGCTGTATGTAATCCTATTTGCTCCAATGATCATATCCACATTAGCGGGGCTCAAAAGAGTGTTACATAAGAGAAAAAAAAGCATTACGGAATAATAAATCAAATTGTATTGATTTCAACAACAGAATATTGTATCTTGATGTTTCAATGTATGGAATTTTCTATAAAGTATTATGGCGTTTCCAGGAGAAATGTTGTGATGTGATTGCAGGATGTGAGCATTAGGAGCTCCTGACAATGTACTTTGGAAGAAGCTGAATAATCTTCCTAGTTATTTGTGTTATTAAAAATGTTTTATAAATGTTTAATACATGCTATAGTTCTTGGCAGTGCCATTCCTCCAGTTACAGTAAAAGAAAACAAATTCCAAGGCCACCTGTAACCTGTCAATTCCATCAAATTGACTATTAAAACTGGTATATTACTACATGTATTTACAAGGATTTTCCATCAATTACAATGTGTTCACTTGGCTTCATTACTCAGAGAGACACCTTGGTGTCAACTACTTATGGGTAGTTAAGTTCTTCTACCAGGACATCCTGACAGGGGAGGATTTATGACCAGGGAAATGTGTTGTTTCTACTAGAAGATTTTCATAATTAGGATATGGAAAGTTGTTCTAAGCCCATCCACATTGCCTATACTGGTTGAGTAGGGAGATTATAAATTTATCAGCCTCTGTGAGAAAATAATTGTTGCCCTTCCTACCTCAAAGAAGGAATTTGCATCATATTACCTCAAGTTTGTTTTTCTAGCTGTAATTTACTCCAAAAAAAAATCAACCTGGTATATAAATAAAACTTTAACAAGATAGAAATGAGCTGAGGGATGATTTCAGCACTGCTGAGATCTCTGCATGGGACTGGACATAATTCCTTAATAATTCTGCATCCCTTTAGATCATTTTTCTTTTCAGCCTCCTTTGAATGTTCACCTCCATACATGATGGATTATGGCAGAGGTGATGGGGAGCATAGGCTGCAACTACATAATACCTCCTTTATTTGGAATACTAGTTTTATAAATCTATTAACTTGTTTTCTTTGAACTTTAAGATCTCAGTTGTTCAACTCACTCTGTTATGAAGCTACCTTTTAAAATGGTAGAATCATAGCTAAAAAAAAGCCAAAAAATTAAGCAAACTGAATAATCCAGCAATAAATCCCACTCTCTTGCTCTGACAGTCTCATTAATTGCCACTTTATTTAATACCTTCCTCTCTGCTAAAGGTTATTAAGAAGGATGTTGAAACCAGACACACTTTCAAGCTGTTATTTTATTAGACAGAGTGAGACACTGTGAGATTTCCATCTAGGTTCTCACAACAGGGACTCCCTCTGCTCACTGCTCCATAATGACTGACCTACATATCTCTGCCGACCAGGATTTTGCTGGTTGACTGCATTACCCAGCAGAATTTGACTCCCCTCACTATATTCATTTGTCACAGCAATTAAATCCATGTGTCAATTTATTGAATGCAGGCCTGGTGTGAGATGTAGAAATGCTCATGACTCATTTCTTTCTTTTTGGCTATAGCACTACTTCTTTCCAAATTGCATTTGGCTGTCTTTGTGATGCTTTTAGCTAGCTTAGGATTACATTTGGCTTTTAGGGACAAATANCCCTTATTTTAACTAATTAATTGTTCAGATTTGGCAGTGATACTCCGCTACGGAATGGAATGATAGTTTGAGATAAGGTGTCAGGAGAGAGAGAAAATGTTTCTGTGGATGGATTATTCCATTTGATACAGTGATCTACATTAGTCTTGAGTTGCTCCCTTTCCTTATTCTTAGATCTCTCTTTCAGGAGGATATATTTTTATGTATTTTATGTTGATTGCCCAGAAATAAATTTCGCAATAGGTAATTTATATGTAGGCTGTTCTGAATGCCTCCGATTTATTTCCACAAAAACTACAAAAGATACAATAACACTATTCGATAGTGCAAATTCTCGGCTATAGAACACTATTTTTCATGGTCACCACCATTAAGTATGTATTTTTGGCAGTGATTAACAAAAGCCTGCATGACGTGCTTGTAAACACCTGAATGTCCTTCCAGATTGTAGGCTCTTTCATGTCATTGTCACCACTGCTGAAATGCACCACCCACTGCTTCACTATGCTCACATCCACTGTCTGAATGTGAGGCACTGATGAATATCAGTGGGTGCCATTTTTTCTGTGTGAAGGAATTAAATATCAGACCTTTGCTTCATACTCACTTCCATGCCAGCTGCTATTTTGTCAGGCTGCCCCTCTGTTGTCATCTGTCGTATGGCAACAAAATTTAATGGAATATTGGTGGGAAGGTTCATCCTTTACAGTCATAACACCAACATCCACCACTGATGTCATGATCTAACAAAATAAAATAGGAGGCATTACTTTCAGAGCAGCTTTTGTAAATGGCTTAAGCATACGATCAGGTTATTTCTTTAAGTTTCTACTTTCTGAAACTTTTATGAAGTTTCCAGATAAATTGAAGCCTGAAGTAAGTATCAGTGAATTAAATGCACTGAGTTTGGCTTTTAAAGTTTAATTAATTAGTGTCCATAAAACATCTTGCAATTCTCAGAATTAAGGTCGATAAGGACACGGAACAAAATACAATTATTATTAATCCTGTATCTCCCTGTGTGTAGGAGTATCAGCAGAACCTCTTAGCACATGCACTATAAATTACAGAGCCCTAAACTTCCAAAGCTACCTCCCACTGCTGAAGCTCCATTATTTTTCCTGCTGTTTTCCTGGAACAGATTTCTTTTCTTTCTTTCTTTCTTTTTTTTTTTTTTT
>JACDJE010000151.1:1755231-1902376 GCA_016647715.1 Pavo muticus
AATTTACCTAATATAACTTGGAGATTCAGCTCAGACTCAAGACTGCTGATTAGTGTTCTCATTTGCAAAAGAGGATGGATCTGTGCCTGATAAATTTCAAGACATAATACTTATCTGCCTCTTGTGTCCTGGACTCAGGTTTATTTTTGTCTCTTCCTGTACTAACTGAATCAACTTGTAAATCTCACAAGGCCTAAATGAATCATCAGAGCTAGGTTTTGTAACAAAAATAAATAAACAAAGGGAAGAAGACTGTTTCTGGCAATGAAACATTACTGCAGGAAGGTAACAAATAACATCAGACCATCTTCCGAATCCATTTGATAAAGAAAGTTCTCTTAAATACAGAGATTATTTCTCCTCTATTTGGAGATCACCCTAAATCCAGTATGGATTTGACTGTCCTCTACCTCCATCTATGCTTCTATATTACAGTTGAGAGGTAACGGAAGGTATCCTTCTGTTAACAATACATAGCACATTATGTATTGTGTGAAACCCAGCTCAGCTCTAAGCCACATTAATTTAGAAAGTCATCATTTGCTACTCTAAGCAACCTAGGAGCCTCTCTGAAGAAATGCAACAAATTGTCCTTTTTCTGTGGTTATCATACCTTCTTTAGATTGCAGCTGTCACATTCGGGAGGAATAGCTTTTTCAGTTCTCTAGCTTTTTTTTTTTTTTTTTTTTTTTTTTACATTTTTCAATTAGTGTAAGCCAATTCTGATGTTTTAAGCCCTGTTCTTTATGTAATATCTTCCATAGCAAATAACCGTCAAAGTATTATTATCTGGATCCCTGACAGAAAGAGAATTAAAAAAAGTAAAAAAAAAGTGAAACAAATATCTGTTTTTTTCAGGATCAGTTTTTACCACATTGCTAAAATCATGGTATTAGAAAAGAGACAAAAAAGAAGTAGGAATGAATGGAAAAGTAAAAGCACTTTATAGATAAGTATGAAAGTCACAGTGTGATAGAAAACAAGCAAACAAACAAACAAAACTCCATGGGCAAATCCACAAAACCAATAACTTGCTTGAAAAGGTGATTTTGACCTAGTTATGTTTCATTAAGCAAAATATGTTCACTCAATATTCTTATCCATGAAGATTAATATTAAGGATTCATTAAAGTATCCACTGAGACATTTACAGATGAATGTGCGGAGAACAGAGCTGACTGCATGGCTGTATGTAATCCTATTTGCTCCAATGATCATATCCACATTAGCGGGGCTCAAAAGAGTGTTACATTAGAGAAAAAAAAGCATTACGGAATAATAAATCAAATTGTATTGATTTCAACAACAGAATATTGTATCTTGATGTTTCAATGTATGGAATTTTCTATAAAGTATTATGGCGTTTCCAGGAGAAATGTTGTGATGTGATTGCAGGATGTGAGCATTAGGAGCTCCTGACAATGTACTTTGGAAGAAGCTGAATAATCTTCCTAGTTATTTGTGTTATTAAAAATGTTTTATAAATGTTTAATACATGCTATAGTTCTTGGCAGTGCCATTCCTCCAGTTACAGTAAAAGAAAACAAATTCCAAGGCCACCTGTAACCTGTCAATTCCATCAAATTGACTATTAAAACTGGTATATTACTACATGTATTTACAAGGATTTTCCATCAATTACAATGTGTTCACTTGGCTTCATTACTCAGAGAGACACCTTGGTGTCAACTACTTATGGGTAGTTAAGTTCTTCTACCAGGACATCCTGACAGGGGAGGATTTATGACCAGGGAAATGTGTTGTTTCTACTAGAAGATTTTCATAATTAGGATATGGAAAGTTGTTCTAAGCCCATCCACATTGCCTATACTGGTTGAGTAGGGAGATTATAAATTTATCAGCCTCTGTGAGAAAATAATTGTTGCCCTTCCTACCTCAAAGAAGGAATTTGCATCATATTACCTCAAGTTTGTTTTTCTAGCTGTAATTTACTCCAAAAAAAATCAACCTGGTATATAAATAACACTTTAACAAGATAGAAATGAGCTGAGGGATGATTTCAGCACTGCTGAGATCTCTGCATGGGACTGGACATAATTCCTTAATAATTCTGCATCCCTTTAGATCATTTTTCTTTTCAGCCTCCTTTGAATGTTCACCTCCATACATGATGGATTATGGCAGAGGTGATGGGGAGCATAGGCTGCAACTACATAATACCTCCTTTATTTGGAATACTAGTTTTATAAATCTATTAACTTGTTTTCTTTGAACTTTAAGATCTCAGTTGTTCAACTCACTCTGTTATGAAGCTACCTTTTAAAATGGTAGAATCATAGCTAAAAAAAAGCCAAAAAATTAAGCAAACTGAATAATCCAGCAATAAATCCCACTCTCTTGCTCTGACAGTCTCATTAATTGCCACTTTATTTAATACCTTCCTCTCTGCTAAAGGTTATTAAGAAGGATGTTGAAACCAGACACACTTTCAAGCTGTTATTTTATTAGACAGAGTGAGACACTGTGAGATTTCCATCTAGGTTCTCACAACAGGGACTCCCTCTGCTCACTGCTCCATAATGACTGACCTACATATCTCTGCCGACCAGGATTTTGCTGGTTGACTGCATTACCCAGCAGAATTTGACTCCCCTCACTATATTCATTTGTCACAGCAATTAAATCCATGTGTCAATTTATTGAATGCAGGCCTGGTGTGAGATGTAGAAATGCTCATGACTCATTTCTTTCTTTTTGGCTATAGCACTACTTCTTTCCAAATTGCATTTGGCTGTCTTTGTGATGCTTTTAGCTAGCTTAGGATTACATTTGGCTTTTAGGGACAAATAATGATCATCCCCCTCCTTTTTGTAATATCTCTTTATTTCTGTCTTTCTCCTTGCTTTTTACTACCTTTAAAGGTGAACTTAAGTTCAATGTCATGTCCTCTCTTGACAGACTAATATGGAAATTATTGCATTTTCTCACGATCGTTCTGTTACACAAATCCATAGATGCATTGTGTTCCTGACTGGAGACCTGAACAGGAAACGTGTATACAAATGAGGAAATAAGTATATTTTATGAGGGCCAAATTTCATAAAATATTGGTGCAGAATTTTGGTGCAAATCATACACTCTATGTACATATTGTGAAAAATATAGCTAGGAAGATGTTGGAGAGCAGAACTGTACTGAAACTTTCACCAAAATATTAATTCCTCCATACAGTACTTAAGACAAGACAGGGCAATGGTCTGGTGTCATACCTGCATCCCTCAAGGAAATTCAAGCCTCCCTTTCTCAGAACTTGAATGTGAAGAAAGATCTAAAAGATCACTAAAATGTCTGAATTTGCTGGTGATTTTCACTTTATTTCAGCCTCCCTCATCGTGTCCAAAATGTTCAGGCAATAGACTATTTGTTGTTGTGATGTACCAAGTAGTAGAATTTTTGCTTCATACAGAGCTTGGCAGGGCAGTGCTGAGCTTATATACTTCACTGGGAGAGACCAACAACATTTTCTGTTCCAGAGGCCACTTTTCCTTAAAACTCAGCTCAGGAGGTGGTGGAAAACAGTCCTGTTCCTTGCACCTATCTTTTCTCTTTGGTATCCAATGATAGAACATATGGGAACAGCACAGTTTTGTCATGGGTTATTCAGTGGATGTTAGGAAACATTTCTTTATCTTGAGGGTGGTTGAACATTGAGATAGGCTTCCTAGAGGGGGTAGTTCATGCCCCAAGCCCGTGAGTGATCAACAGACATGTATAAAGCCTTCAACAACGCACTTTAACTTTTGATTAGCCCTGAAATGGTCAGGCAGCTGGATTGTGTGATTTCTGTAAGTCCCTTCCAACTGAACTATTCCATTCCATTCCATTCCATTCCACTCCATTCTTCTTTTAAGATAAAACCTACATGCTTGCAATGGTCCCTAAGGATATATACTGATTACTCATTTCCTTCATACAACTAAAAAGTTTCAATCTTATGCTTTCCCCTCCAGGAGAAAATCTTTACACAAAAGGAGAGCAAGGGGATAGCATGTATGTGGATGGGAGAATGCAAGAAGGAATCCAAACGTATGATATTCTAAAGTCTTCCTTATTGTTCCAGGTACACCAGAGGAAAAAGCCAACGTTCTGTCACAACAAGGTGATTTTCACACTCCTAGCGAATGTTCTTAATGTTTTTGTGGTGTATTAAATGCAGGAGAGAAATGGGGGAAAAAAAGATTTGAGGATTAGATGTGTCTATTTTCAAGCCCTTACTTTTGTACAGCTTTGTAAAGATAGAAAATATCTAAGATCGGTTTAGAAACAAGCCTGGGGCAATGAGTGGAATGGCAGTGATGATTTTAAGGTAGTCTTGGGGAAAAAAAAATCCCAGTGCTGGCAGAAAGAGGGATCTGAATAAACTTTCTTGTCTTTTTCATCATAATAATACTCAGCAGATCCTATGGTCTTTGAGCCCCCTAAGGAAACTGAGTAATCCCATTCAATGTACAGAGATCCCAGACAAGTTTCACTGCAGGTGCTACACACTTACAAGCTGAAATCTGCATCCCCTAGTCCTATGAAGGGAGATTGAAATAGTTGTTCTTACACCAGTAAAATAATTATTCAGCTCTCATCTCTTCTTGTCATTTATATGGACTTTTAAATGGAAAAATAACACATTTTACCTCGTGGTGCTCTTAATTCATTGATCTTTGCTATATGGTTACTGATGTGTAGGTAGGAGTTTTTTTGACTATATTTAATACAGATAGGGTCAGTACAGACTAGGGTCAAATAATATGGTTTTCCTGTTATTCCTCATATTACACATCTAGTACTCAGGAATGGTCACAACAGCACAGGACTTGCAAAACATTTAAGAAAATGGGAACCTCTTCTTTGTTTCAGATACTGAAGCTCTGCATGTCCAAAAACAATAAATTCACCTCCACCTTCTCCATCAAGGTGAGACATGTCAACAGTTACATCAGTTTCCTCTTTAAACACCTCTCCTTCCAATGTCCTTAAACCTCGCCATGGCCTAAAAAAAGGTGACATTTAGAACTCAATATTTATTGAATATACACATATTTAAACCTGGTTCAAATCACGCCCTGTACAAGAACAGATTTCCAGTGTCACTTATTCCTGGAGACAGAGGCAGACAAGCAAGATGAAAGGGATAGCAAGGAAAGGTTTCCTTGGCAACATGTGCTTGAAAGGTTTCATTTTTTTTTACCAAGAGATAAGGTTTTTTTGCTTTGTTTGAATATTTGTTTGTTTGTGTTTTCCCCTATTATCAGGTGAAGGGGAGGCAGGAACGTGAATCAAGTTGCTGAACCTAATCACTCCCAGCTGCCAAAATCACCATGCAAACATGAGACACATGGCTTGCGCTATGTCTTCTGTCAGGGATCTGAGGCCACTTCTTCTGATGGACTCCAGCGCATAGTAGGAAGAGAATCAAACTCTCCTTGATGTGTGCAGAATGAAAACTGCTGCTTATTCCTGTTGGGATTCACTCACCCATAGGCATTTTCACTTTCTCCTGTTATTCTCTTGAGTGTAAGCCAAAGAATGAGGTAGAAAAATTCAATGGAAGAAACTTCCTGGATTAAAAGATTTTAAAGAGTATGTTCATATCACCTAAATTCAGACTCCTAAATGGAAACAGAATTGAATCACTTTACATTCCCATTCAGCAGACAAATAAGCAGAATAATTCAGCTCTTTGGAAGGTTGTTTTACTTTCTGCAGGCACAGTTAAGCGGAGTTAATTCAGAGTGTTAGAATTACTCTGCACCTGTATTATGCTACTTACTATATTTCTAAAGTTATACAAGACAAGACCAGGCCTTAGAGATTATTTCCATGCAAAGAGCTAAAATAAAAAAAGAAAGCAAGCTTACAACAGTTTACTGTCAGTCTTGCAGCTACAGGACTGATTCTTTCTATTACTTTCTCTGATTTGCAAAATCAAATATTATTTGGTGTTTTCAGGGTTATTTAACTCTGCTCATTTCCACAATACTATGTTAGATTTATATCAGGGAGTTATGGTAGAAGGGCCAATTAGACCTACAGATATGCAGGATGACATTTGGGCCCTACTGAAGCCAATGGGAAGTCATCATTTCATTCAGTAGAACAGTTGTTATCAATAGTTTTAGTAGGTTTATCTTTCATAAGGAATCTACTCAAAATTTCAGCACGGGATTTAATCTGATGTAAATGAGGAAGGCCACACCAATGTTCTTGTACTATTGATACTGATCCATTTACTCAATTGTATTCTTTATGCTGCACCATTTTTCAATACGTGTCATTTTCTAGAGATAGAAAGAGAGAGGACTAGGAGAACTGTATCCTGTTTAGTCACATGGAAGAAATTATGAGAAGATAATTGAGGACTGATGACTCTTTGCTATATTGACTCAATAGGATAAGCGCGATAGGAGTAGCTAAATTGTGTTACCTAGGTTTCTGTTTCTTATGAACTAATCCAACAAATTTAATAGCATGACTGTTCTTGTGTGAAGAAACATTTAGCGTGGATGCAAAGACACAATTGAAACAGTTACAGGTAATGGCCAAGTAATACCCTGAATGGCTTCTATAGTCTGCCATTAGATTAAAAACAAACAAACAAACAAAAAAAAACCTGGAAAAGGGCAGACATAAGTTTGGAAGTTTGGGATAATTTAAGAAAAAAGTTCAAAGAAAGGTGTCAGGCTGAATTAAGTTCAACGTCAGCGTCATGGAGTAAAATTTGACGACCTTTACTACAAAAGAAATCAGGCTAATAGGTCAGCAAATCTGTGAAATGAGGAGAAATATGAACTTTCCGTGAGGATCAGATTGGGACATAAAACAAGAGGCTCTTATTTACTTTCTTCAGGCTTTGATTTCTTTGAATTTAATATATGGGGTGTCATATAAGTCAATATGAAGCTTACACACTTCTTTAGCTTGTTTGGAAAAAGCCTACTTGGTCTTTGGAAGTAATTAGGGTATTTTGGTTTTGCTTTTTCTTAACAACTATTCCACAAATTCATTTGTTTTCATAATTATTCATTTGAACAAGTTCCAAAAATATGTTTTAATACATTTGCAATTCTCAATAGAATAAGGCAAATTGTGTTTTAACATCAGAGGACAAATCAGTGACTCTTCTGGATGCACTGGAATCATGCAAATAACAACCCACTGGGAACCTTGCAAAAGCTCAACTTCTTATTTGTTTAACCATAATTGCATATTTATAAATTACAGAAGGCTTTTCTAATTAATTTTGTATCATGCAAATAACATTGCTTTGTAACAGCCTGCTATATTACTAAAATCATTGCCAAGAAAACATAGCAGTCTGGAGTCACATTTAGTTTAAAGGGAAATGAAAGGCAGCCAGAGCAGAGACTAGCTTTTTGTTTCACTCATGAGAGGTAATTATCAGCTCCAAAATACAAGGATAAAAGCCTTTCAATAAACTGACACCTTCTGCACATTAAGTCCCCAGAATGTTTTTAATTCTGTCAAACACATAGGAAATGTACAAATAAAACCACAATTTCAAGTCAAGCCAACAAAAGTGATAGTATTTGGAAAAAAAATGTGGTTATGATGGGTTTCCTTCTGTACCTAACCATTCAGAATACGGAAAATGCAAGGCCCCATCCTAAGATGTACAATTGAGTCACACCGGATGCTTAGATCTTTCTGCAATCAAACCTGTGATCTGTATATAGTTAGGATATTGTTTGCATATCAACTGACAGATATGACACAGAATTTACGGGAAATTCATAAACCATAACAGCTGGAAGCTGAGAAGCATGTCTCAAAGGGCATTAAATATTTGTGTTTAGGTAACTGACTCCTTACCTTGCTCTCTACAAGCCTATAGCACATGGTCTTCATTCTACCTGATCTCAAACAGCTTACAAATCCCATCTGTTGTTACACAGTCAATCTTGTTATGGACAAAGAAAAGCACATCTGATTGGCAATACCGAGAATTTCTTGTTAGGATAATTAAAATATTATCTTTCCATGCAAAACCACTACAGTCATTTTTATTAGGCCAGGTACACCATTATATCTTTATACCCTATGACTGTTTTTGGACAAACTCATCAAACTCCATAGTTTGATGAATTTCCTGCGATAGTTTGATGAATTTCCTGGGTATATTTTAATGTGTTTTCTTACCACAGTGTGTAATTTTTAATTGGAAACCAGATAAAGTTTGAAGCTGCATCAACACTTTTATCAGTTTCACTTAACAAGACGAGATTATGTTTTTTACACGGTGATTGTTCAGGTTTGTTAGAGTTTTCCATACATGACAAACCAAAACAGTTTAGCTAAAATGTTTTAGGCTATGGTCACCTGACACCTAGGCAACTGTTACTGCAGGTGAAACAGATGAAAATCAGCTCAGGCTGAGATTAGCCTGGACAATTCTTGATGCCTGTCTTTATGAGTTATTACAAATGCTGTGATATTTTAATGAGAAGAGGAAAACCCATATTTTCTGCATTACAATGGACATCTCAAAGCAGCTATACCATGGCTTCTTCAAGGAAATGTTCCTGAAGGGAAGTTCTTCAGTTACTTTTCATGATGTCATCATGTCAGTGTCATAGCTGCAGTTGCCATTCAGTGCCTGTTTATCTGACAACTGAATGTTCTCTGAAGGGGTTTGTCAAAGGGATATTACTCTGGAGATGCCAAGCGGGGTTTTTCCAAAGATTCCTAAGAATGAAGGAATATAATCAGTGAGCATTCTGTCCTTGGAAATACAGTGAAGAGGGAGCCACAAAATCTTGATTTTGCAGTGGTTCTAAAGGTTTGCCTTGAGTATGCTAATCCACCTTGTAGTTTGCAGTCTTGAAATCACAGAATCGAATGTCCTGGTTTGGAAGGAACACACAAGGATCATCGAGCCCAACTCCTGGCTCCACACAGGACCATCTAAAAATCAAACCCTATGCCTAACAGTATTGTCTAAATTCTCTTTGAACTCCAACAGCTCAGGGCCATGCCCACTGCCCTGGACAGCCTCTTCTATGCCCACCACCCTCTGGTGCAGACCCTTTCCCTAACCCCCAGCTGCCCCTCCCCTGACACAGCTCCATGCCATTCCCTTGGGCCCTGTCGCTGTCACAGAGAGCAGAGCTAAGCGCTGCCCCTCCGCTCCCTGTGAGCGGCCATGAGGCCTCCCCTCAACTCCTCTGCTCTGGGCTGAAAAAACCATGGGACCTCAGCTATTCCCCACACATCTTGCTTCTTAGGCCCTTCCCTATCTTCTTAGCTCTCCTTTGGATGCTCTCGAATAGTTTTATGTCCTACACAGAGCAGGACAATCCCTTCACTTGCCTGGTGGCAGTGCTGGGCCTCTACCCTCGAGGGAGTCTGTAGCTTTTCTCAATTCAGTGTTGTCCACAAATTTATTTAGTATACCTTCAAGTCCTGCATCCAAGTCATTCATGTAGACAAGGAGGAGAACTGGCCCTAAAATGGAGCTTTGCAAAACATCACAAGGGACTGGAAATGTATCAATGAGAAAATTTAAATAACTGTTCTATATTCCCAGGATAAAGCAGCACTAGTGATGCTTGGACTAAGATTATTAGGAAGACTAATAACATTGACCTGATTATCTCACATTCTTTCTTCACAGAAATGTAAAATTCATGAGGGCAAGACTAAAATAAAATGAACAAACAAAAAATAGATCAATTAACTAATTAATAACCTTAAAGGTTTTCATCTCTACCAGACCTACAAAATAGGATAGGGCAAAAAATCACGGCGAATCTTTATGTTTCATTCCCCACCTTCAGTGTGGATTTTTAAATTATTTTTTAAAATCCTCTGTCTGCAGCACAAGGTTGTGTGAAATACAGGCAAACAAACACAGTGTTCTCTCTGGAGAGAAGATGAGAGATAATGAATTGCACATGACCAATATAAGTCACATTATTTGAGTTACTGCTGACAGGTCTTCAAACATTACAGTAGAATAATATAGATTATTAAAACTAATATCTTCCTTGTACATCTCACTTGACTGATCGGTAGCTGATCATTTTAAAGTCTGTTTGCACTGCAAATCTGAATTGCAAAGAGGGCTTTCAAGCTGTCATAGATAATTTTACTAAAAAATCTAGAATTAAAATACTACTACTGACAATTTTTTGAATGTGACAGAGAAGATCCCTTGCATTCTCATTCTGTAAACTCTGATCCACAGTTAGTGTTAATCAGCATAGCTTCATTGATGTGCACTGATTAGCCCTCAGGAGACACATGTTGGTGTAAACTGAGTAATCACCAGAGTTGTGATGATTTAAACTAGTTGAGAATATGGCTCATTTTGTTCTGTTCAGATCCTGTTACTAACAAGAATCATGAGAAAGAGTGCCTGCAGATGAAATATGCTTTTACAGAGCTGTATGAGCAAAACTCTGTGGAAAAAAAAAACCAAAACAAACAAACAAACAAACAAACAAAAGAAAAACAGAGGAAAAAGCATACCTTGTGCTGCTTGGATTTGGAGGTTTTTTTCTGGTACATTATGACAATTTTTGCATTCAGAATTAGCATTCCCAGTTTTAATACGTTTACTTTAATGAAATGCAGATTGTAATTAAATGTCAGGCTGCTTAATTGTGCCTTCATTTGTATAAATTGGAATGTTACTATAGAAAAAGAAAAGAAATAAAATACCTTTCATTTCCATTGCAATATTATATTTGAATTAATACTTAAGTAATGGGAGAAAATATTTTTTAGGAAATCAGTGTTAGTTGGTATTTCACAATCTGAAAGGATATGTTGCCATAGAGCATGTATCACTTGTTTCACAAAGACAAAATGCTTCAATAAAATGTTTTTCTGCCCAGGGACCAAAGAACCACTGTGGTTCAGAAAACCAGAATTCAAAGGCTTTGCTTCATCCTGTCCCTTAATTGTTTGGAGCCAGCTCTGAGAAGGAAAATGGGCTCTTGATATGGGACTTGGGTAGCATTAATGCACCTGAATCCAAAGTGACTAATCCAGAAAATTCTTTTACTTGAGCTTAAGGCATCTGAATTAATAGAATTAAGATCATGTTTTTGTTCCAGTGAGCACACTGGCAGTGTTCAGAGCCCTGACAATATACTGTAGATTGAATTGCTGTTTTGTGTAACAGCCTGACAATCAAATTGTCTTTCCAGAAGCAAGCAGCCTGCCTAAGGTCATTACTTTCCACAAAGAAGTGCAAAACTACATCAAATTCTTCGCAAAGGCACAGTATTGCAGGAAGGGGATGGCTGTTCCATATTTCCTCCTATTAAATATTGCCAGTAGGAAGTGTTGACTTATGGTTCCTTGGTCAAGGGACAAGGAAAGAGAAATTAGGATAATAAATGTAGAGCTTTACAGGCAGGAGACTCAGTTGTTCCTGATGATGCTTTTATTAATTCTCTTGTATTTTTTAAATGGGAAAATAGTTGCCTAATGTATATGAGCAGCCTTGGTGGTGGGCATCAGATTTTGACCTTAGGGGCAGTAGACCTGAATGATTTCATGTACAGTGGCAAGTTTGCTAAAAAATGGGTGGGAATGATGCCTTCAGCCTGATGGTCTTTTAAGGTATATGATTACTTTCCTGATGCAGAAAGAACAAAATAATTATTTCACTTACTGGGTATGATATAAATATTTGCTCATTATTCACTCAGCCCTAGCTGAGATAACTTTTAATTATTTGTTTGTTATTGTCTCTGTGAGAATTCTAGATATTGCAACTATCTTCATAAATCACAAGTCACTTATTAAGCCAACAAGCATGTTTTCAGAGGACCAGATGCCGACAAATGAGAATTTTTGAGAACTTCAGCAGATTATTCTTTCCTTGCAATGGGGTCTGAAATGAAAGCAGCATTCATGGTAGCCATGACAGAAGGCACTACAGACAGTTTAGGCTGTTTGCAAAGAAAGCATCAAGCTAGCAGGACAGAAGAGCATCACAGCAGTAAGGAATGACTGGATTCTTTTCCCCATAAATACAGCAAGCAGATGCCTCTCTGTGCTGCTGAGCTTGTCCTATGAGTAAGATGTTGCAAGAACAAGGATTTTTCTGCTAACAAAAGAGCACATGCAGAGAAGTGCAGGCACTCCCAGGACCAGTATCTGTAGTGTTTCACAAACTTAGTTCACTATAATGAAATCTATTGGACACACTTTGTGGCAAACAAGAACTATACAAAGAGATAGTTAATTATTTTAGGCACAAAGTAAATAAGGACTGCAGCTTTCAATGTTTCTCTTGTATTATACTGACTTGATTTATCTGTAATAGGATAGGTCTCATTCTGCATTGTACAAGACTAGTATTTCTTCAGGATGATGTTCACAACAGCTTCAGTAAAGCATATATGCCTATGACAGTTTCACAAATGTAAGTAGTACTGGCGGAAAGTCACCTACATCTTATTATGGTCTCCTTTCCCTCTGGAAAGGTGACTACATGCAAAACACATTGGAAAAGGTTCCCAAGATGTTCTACACACTGTACCATGCATTAGATTTGTATGGGAAAGTATCAACTGGCCCAGATACAAGCTAAGCCAGGGATGAATGAGGAACATCCCTAAGGGACATCTTTTTTCTCTATTTAAACAGGTAAGATCTGATTTGATGAATGAGTAGTATTCCTGTGCTTAGTGGCAGAGAGAAAGTTATTACTCAGAGAATCATAGAATCATAGAATTATAAAATCATAGAATTGCTTGAGTTGAAAGGGACCTTAAAGATCATCAGGTTCCAACCGCCTGCCATGGGCAGGGTTGCCAAAAACCAGATCAGGCTGCCCAGGGACCCCCTCCAAGGAGGGAGACTCCACAACATTGTAGGCAACCTCTGCCAGTGCTCAGTCACCCGAGCAGTAAATAATTACTTCCTGATTTTCAGATGGAACATACTGTGTTCCAGTTACTGTAACCTCAATTGCTTTCTGGGATAAACCATAGTTTCATCCTAAACTTGGAAGTGTTATTTGAGTTCTCCAAGTCTCTGTTTTTCCACTTAAAGAATTTTTTTTAACAGTTTTATTATTTTTATTCTTACTATCTTTTCTAAAATCATTTGTGCTTTACTGATACAATCTGCTCTTTTACTGTGGCAATCCCTATTATCAAGCAAAATACAGTTATGATTAATTTTATTATATATTTAATAACCTATTATGTTTATTCATATTGTCATACTCCACAGCTTCAGTAAAGAGAATGATTGCATTGTACAAAATGATGTGCAAGCCAGTGATAGGTATTTCTTGCATAATCTTTAGGGAGATGAACAAATTAAGGTTTTAGGAATAATAACAGGTTTATTTAAATGTATTTATTTAATTATTTATTTCATTTTTGGAAGTAAAAACCACTGCGTCCACAGCAACAGTTACAATTGAGCAACAGTTTCCAGGATCAAATACACATGATCCTGGAAACTCTCCGTTACCAGTCAAATTTATCTTTCGTTCATCAATTGAAACTTTCCTAATCAAAGTGTTCAGAGTCTTTTTAAGTCTGTTTAACTCATCATTATTCATGAAGGTGAAATCACTTCTCATGTAAAAATTGAATGACCTACTTGATGAGTCCGTGATAAAAATGTGACTACAGCAGCAAGGCAGCATTTGCACATGAGAGATGGAAAGAGACATTTCCTTCCCACTGGCTTGGAAGGTCAAAGAGAATAGGCAGAATCTGAGTTTTGTGCACGTTTCTATAGAACGGGAATACGACTTTTGTATTGTTGAACACCATTATAGACTTGCAAACAAAAATAGGAAAAATAGTCACATACGGATTAACAAATTTATATATACCATGTTTCAGATCAGACAAAATTCTACAGCTAGTCAAAATAACCTATTTAATATCTTGATTGGTTAGTTGGTTGGTTTCTTTGTTTGTAGTCAAAATTAAAATTACTTCAAGGAATATCATATTTCCATTCATTCTTGTGAGTCTAGGTCTTTCTTTTCTTCTCTTGAAGGGGTGCAATGTACTTTCAAGGAAAATGCTGTTAAAAATTAGAAAATTTTGAATCTATGATTCATAGATTTTCAATCTATGAAAAATTGTTCCTCCTGGGAACAAATATTTTTCCTGCTTTGTAAATGTCCATTTCTAATAACATATATTATATTAGGCATGTTCTAATGCCCATATTGCCAAGCATATTTAATCTCACTCTAGAAATACTCTGAGCCAATCGAAAGCCATGTAGCCACATAGCCACGGCAAAGGAAAAGAAATTACCTTTAAGAGAGGCAATGTCCATCCCTGTCTCTCAAAGATTTTTTTAAGTGGTTGTGTACTAAGATTTCTTGGCTGAAGGATAGCATGTTAGTTTAATGCTAACCTGTTCAAACAATTCCTGGATCTCTAGCTTATTTGATTGTATTTTGAATCTGTCATGGATTTAAAACATTCTTCCTGATGTCCTAATTCCTACTTTAATGCCTTAACTCCGAGACCAACTTTATACAAGTTGACCTTTACATCAAAAATAAAAAACAAAGACAGTTTCATCTGTGTACTCTACTTCAGTTTTTAAAACTTTTTAACTCGTGGATTATATATATCTCCCATAGTCAGTTATCTTCAATGTGTAACCTTACCAAGAGCCTTTTGAAATTCAAAGTTGATGGCAACCCCTGTGGTTTGCACATTTCACCATAGCAGGAATAATTTCAGCAATCTGTTTCTTTGTTCTGCAGATTCCGTCCTGATGCACCTGAAAATATGGTCACTATCACAGATAGCTTTTTATCTTCCTCTATTACGAAAGAATCAAATGGAACAATCTGGGCGTAAAAACAAGTCCCGATATCCTAACCCTTGTTTCTGCCTCCCCCTAGCTTCCTGTTGGTCTGAACTTGTGGTTGTTTGTTTTGTCTTCTGTCCACCGCAGTTGTGCTGGGAGAAGCACCTGTGGTTATTTATCTAAATAAAAATCAAAGCCTGCAGTGTAATTCTGTGTTCAGTAAGAAGCAGGTGCAAAAATACAAAGTGCTGCACTGGACAAAAATTAAAGGAAGAGGAATAAGAACAAGAATAAAAGAGGGAATGATGGGTATTAGAGAAATAATGTAACCCACTGTGTAATTTATTTTCTATATAGATTTCAGTTTATATTTTAGTTATTTAGTCTATCAGTCTGAACAATATTTCTATGCTACAGTATTAATTGAGAAAGTAGCAATTTTTTTCCCTTATTTCAGTCACTAACTCCATAATCAGGTGCCTTCTTATCTACCTGCATATTTTTGTACCTTATTATTTATCTTTTCTACTACTGCTACTCTATACATTCATGGTGATCTTGACTGTCTCTATTGTATTTTATTGGAATAGTTTAATTTTTTAGTTGTACCTTAATCTGCAGATTTTTCCTCTTTTGAGTTATTTGATTTGTTACCATCTTCAATAAAAGATGAATTAAATATTCAATCATTATATCTTAGGGACTGTATTGATATATCATTTATCCTAAGCTTCTGACAATGGAAGCACTTGTCTTCCCTCCAGTGTTTGTTTGTTTGTTTTTCTAGCTGAGGCATTTGGAGAGCATTAGAACTTCAATATATTTGTTCTAAAAGGTAATAACCAGTTATAAATATAGATTTGAGCTGAATAAACTGTAGCTCCTAGTCATCCTTCTTGGGCAAGTAATTTGCACATCTTTCTAACACGAGTGTGATTTATGTAGGTTTCACAGAATCACTGCATGGTTAAGGTTAAAAGGGAGCTCTGGAAGCCTTTGGTTCAACCTGCTTGAGTATGAACACCTAGAGCTGTCTGTCCAGGACCACGTTCAGATGGATTTCAGGCATGTCAAAGGAATAAGGACTCCACAGCATCTCTGGACAATCTGTGCCAGCACTCAGGCACTGAGTACTGAGATACTATTACTTGATATTTGGAATCTCTTGTGTTCCTGTTTGTTTCATTGCTTCTTGTCCTGGTTCTGTGTGTACCACTTATAAGAGACTAGTTCTGCCCTCTCTGCACCCTCCCTTCAGACTTTTATAGACATTGATATGATACCCCTAGAACTTCCACTTCTCCAGGCTGAAAAGACCAATCTCTCAATCTTTCCCCAAAGGACAGTTGTTCCCATCCCTTGATCCTCCTCTCATGGTAGCTCTTCCTTTTGTGTATTTCCTGGATTTCAATGTCTCTTTTAGTCATAGGGTCAGAACTGAAACTCCAAAATCTTCCATAAAACATTGCTGAAGCCCGGGGTTGAACCAGGGACCTTTAGATCTTCAGTCTAACGCTCTCCCAGCTGAGCTACTTCAGCCCTCACTAGACAAGCATTTTCTCACGAACTGATGGAACATATGTCTCTTTCAGCCCTGTATCATTCATAACCATTTTGTGGACATTTGGCTCTTTCCCTGTTATTAGATAGAACACTACAGGGGGAAGAAAACCGTACCCCACTGAAATCAGTGATATCAAGTCTACAGCAAGTGGATCTGGTAAAAGTCTGCAGACACTAACTTGCAGATAATTCTTTAAACATCACCATCAACATAGACATGATTCCCAGAGACATCAGCCAAAGACTTAAAATTAATAGGTTTTAATTTCCTATGGAAAAAAACAGGAGAACTGATAAGAAATAAAACATTTTAAATTTGGAGGAAATTTACCTGGAAGAGATTCATCTCAGTGATTTGGGATAAGGAAGAAGTTTTCCACCAATTTAAAAGAGACTTTAAACACTGATAGTGTCCCAGATTTTTTTTTTTATTTTTTATTTTTTTCCAGCTTTCAGCAGTATACCCTATTTCGTATGGACTTGTGATCTTTTCTAGTAACGGTGTAAAGATTTTTATTCAATGTGTCGAACTAAGAGATTTTTGAAGATTTTCCATCAAACAACTAGAATATTTTTGCCAGTGATCTTGAACCATATAACTGTCCCATATTCCTCTAGTTATTAACTCGCTAAGTCTGCCATTCATAACATAGTCTGTGAATAACATGAAGTGACACATGAGAAAGAAAAGAGAGAAAGAAAGTGAATAGGGAAAAGAGAACAGGGAAAAGGAAAGAGAAATGGAGAGAGAGAAAGAGAGAGAGGGAGAAGAAGATGAAGACAGAAAGAGAAAGGGGGAGGGAGAGAGGTGGAAGGGGAGAAGGGGAGAGGGAGAGAGGCAGTGGGAAAGGACCCTCCCCTTCCCACCCCTACTATCTTGGAATCGGGCTCTGATTTTAATCAAAGAGACCTTCTGAGGAGGGATTTGTTTCCATATAGCTTCAGCCTTGGAGAATTTCAATTAAAATCCTGTAAACAAAGACAAGAGTGAGAATTTTGCCAGTAAATATGCTGGTGCCTTCATTTCATCTACCTACGCTTTCACTATGCTATGAATTGCATGAAAATCTTAGCTATAACTCCCTCATTACCTCCTCAGTTTAAATGTTTTGAAAGATTCAGTTCATCAACCCAAAAGGCAATCAGCTCAGCAAGCAAAGTGAACACAACAGAGAAATCTATACCAGTTGCCATGCAAGGAAGAAACACTGGGATTGATTCATTACAGTCTGCCTTTCTTTTGCTAACCTGCTCAATCAGAATCCACATCCTGTTGAAAGTTTAAAGGAATTCCTGATAACTTAATAAAAATATGGCAGTAGTTCCTTTCTGTCAGCAGATTTAACACTGCTGCTTCAAGTTCCCTGGGTAAAAAAATCACCCCTTCAAATTCTTCTTGTGTTGGAAGCAGAGGGTCTTAAGACATGAAATCACTTACAGCTGTCCTGAAATAGTGTGTAAGATTGCTTTCTTTCAGGAAAAACAAATAAACAAATAAACAAACAAAACTGGAGAAAAAAAAGCAAACCAGTGAAATTAATTCTACTGCAGTCTATTTAGCATTAATGGGCATCAAAGGTGCAGCCTAGGGGCACCATGCATAATAACATATCATGACCAAGATAATTTATAACCAGATTTCCTGCACTGCAGGAGATCAAACTGCAGAGAGAAATTTCAAGTTACCAAAGGATATTTACTAAGAGTACTAGAAACAGCAAAAGTCCAAGTGCTTATTTACAAACCTCAGAATTCTTTAGGAGCTAGGCACTTACCTAAGTGTATAACCTCAAAAGAGTCTGCCGAGTTAATGAACTGTGAATAGGTTTTGCTGACCAGCATGAAGCTTTTCAGATTCAAATTCACTGTGAATAAAACACTCTGGTCCTGATAAATGGACATTCTAAATTAAAGATGCAGCTACTGTGTTGGATCATCAAGCCCATATCCTTCCAGTTCAGATAAAAAAAAAAAAAAATTCCAGAATGTTTTTTTAAAGGATTTAAACTGTCTATTTTAATGCATGAACTGGTTCTTGAGAATCTCTCTGACTCACTGAAGTACCTGTTCCACAGTGCATCAGTTTAGGGTTTGTCTGTGACTCAGTGAGAGAAGCAGTGCAGTTCCTGTGAGTTACTTACAGTTGTAGCACTAAATACAAGCCGTCTTCTTCATTTCACTCCTGGACTGTGCAAATAGTTCTCTTAACTGCATTAATCAAACTTCAAATCTTTGACTCATGTCTTAAGTCTGTATTAATAATGTAATACTGACAGTAGCTGATGATTTTATTTCCTTCAGTTTCCTGAAAAGCAGTGTATTGGATTTTCTTGCTGATGTATAATAAATTATTTTTAAAATTATTGTGATGTAATTGGTGATCTTTGTATGATATTTCCTTCTGAGGCTTCATCCTACATGCATTACCCATTAAGCACACTCAATATTTAACTCAAATGTGAGGTGCTTCTATACAGGGTTTCGTATGTAGAGGTGTACTTACGAATGAGATATCAGAATTCTCACTATAGTGTGTAAAGTTCAGCACAACTGATTAACAACCATGATGGATTTTTTTTTCCTCTAAAGCACAAATAGTGCTTTATGATCTCCTATTTGCTAATTTGCTAGTGCTATTTGAGATATCCAAGACATCCACTTATCTGTCAGATATGAACGAGTGTACTACGACACTGGAAGTAGATGGAAGCCAGGAGTTATGTTTTATCCTTAGGAATCTCAAGCTTTTCTATTTAACATATAGCATGGTGAATTTCCATCAGAACATTCAGGTAGATATTTACATTTAAACATCTTTCACTGGAGTTGAATTCTATCTTTCCTCTACAGTAAAAACAATCCTGTCTGAGGGTATGTTATTACATATGCATCTCAGCATACGTAATTAAAGTAGAATCAGGTTATGTGTTTTCTTGCAAGCAAGATGAGATCTGTGAACTATCCCTGTAATGGTAGTGTGCAAGTGCTTTACAATTATACACCGACTTCCTTAAGAAGTGAGGAAAGAATTGTCCATGTCTGTTATGATTAAAGATTTGAAAGGAAATTCATTGCTAGATTCTCTGAAAACAGTGATATGTTGAAGTCAAGTGACATTCACTTATTTGGATTACAGGAGTTTTCTTATATAGGCTTTCTAGAGCCTATGCCCTCAAAATTCTCTTTATGAACCTGTCTGGCAAACATTTGCTCCTTTCCCAAAGTTCTTCAATTTGCTTTGATGTTTAAAATAAGCTTTGTCTCAGAGCCACAAAACAAGAGTATTGCTTTAAATACCATAAAGCATCTGGTTAGGCACAGGCCACTCATCATTAAGATTTGGAAACATTCTTCTTGTGTTTATCATCTGAAAAAAACCCCAAAAAAACTACAAAAAAAACCGAGATTGAAACTGAAAAAAACAAACAAACTGATCAAACAGCAACAAGAAAAAAGAACAGATGAAAAAGCAAGAAGTAGATTTTAGTAATTTAAGTCTTGTTCATCTTCAAGTGGACTAAATATGCTATATTACAATCTAGCCATTTACATTTGAATCTGCCATGAAAACAAAATCAGGTGCACAATGGACTAAATTACGCTTTCACAAATAAGAACATTACCAATAGCAGAAGGGGGCACTAGTAACCAGATGGTATATCTTCTGAATCTGAATTTATACATTTATAATATGTATTGAAAATAAACATGCACACACACAGTATCACTTACAAGCTAGTTGTCCTTCTGACCTTTCTCAAGATGTAGTGGATGTTCTGTGATATGCATTCTGTCTTCTTCAGCCTTTACTTTTCATGACCAGTATTCTTTACCTGCTCTATTGTTGCATAAAAGATAGACACTTCAGAAAGCACAATAGGGCTAATTGTACCCTACATCAGTTTCCTTTTAGAAAAATGTGATATAGAAATAAAGTATTACCTTAAAAAAAAAAAATAATAATAATATAAAAAAAAGATATTGAAGGTATTGCCTATTCTTTCTTTAAAAGGACAACAGCCATGAGAGTGATGAGGCATTGGAACAGGTTTCCCAGAGAAGTTGTGGATGCCTCATCCCTGGAAGTGCTTGAAGCCAGGCTGGATTGGGCCTTGATCTACTGGGTGGCAATCCTGCTTGGAACTAGATGTTTAATGTTCCTTCCAACCCAAACCATTCTATCATTCTAATACTCAAAGCAAAGAGATGACTAAGAAAAGGTCTTAATGTAAAGGCATGATTTTCACCTTGTTGGAAGAGCACGCAAAATGTTCTTGGGAAGAAAGAAGGATTATGTATCCCTCTTGGCAACTCTTTGTTTCCCACGATATCTACACCTTCAACTGTTGTATCGATTACACTCAAGAACTTTTAATGAAGATCTCTCATTTTTTTTCCATAAACTTGAAGATTTTAGGTTGCCTGTCACTACAGGAATCATATTTGGAAAAGAGAGCCATTCAAAACAAGAGTGATTTGGACAACAGTGGTTAGCCTGTTACATTAACTGATTTAAATATAAGGATGTGCAATATTTCTTTCAGTCATTATTTCATTTTTTCTTTGACTTCACTCATCTTTTTCTTCTGAGATATGTCACCTTTCAAACACAAGAACAGGCAACTCTTCTTAGAACTACAATAAGCTATGTGACCAGAAGAGCTTCTCTGTGCAGTATATCTTCTAGATTTTTTCTTTTCTAATTTTAACTGTCTCAGGATTATGTCTCTTCCTTCAAGAAGCCAAGAACTTTTCCATGCATCAGTAGGTCTTACAACCAGAGATGTTTTCTTCTTAATTTCACTACAATCATTGGCAAGGTTTTTGTTGCAGGGGTTGAAGGCTGCAAAAGTGGCTGTACCAGACACTTCTAGGTGGGTACAGGGCAGACTAATTGCAGGCCAGAGCTAAAGCCATGTGTGATGCTGATGTCACCTCCCCATTAGCATATTTAAGAAAGTGTAAAAAATGCTTCTCAGCAACTAAGGGAGAGAGAAGTGAGAAAAATGTGAGAGAAATGGCCCTGCAAACACCAAGGTCAATGCAGAAGGAGGACAGGAGTTGCTCCAGGCATGGACTTCCCTGCAGCCGAAGAGAGGCCCATGGTGGAATAGACTGTTGGGCACCACATGGGACAGATCTCCATGTGCAGTCAAAAAAGAATCCATGGTGCAGCAGTGGGTGTGGTGAGCCCCCACAAGAGCAAGCCCTCAAATGAAACTACAGCCATAGAGAGGAGTCCATGATGGAGAGCTGGGGGAGCTGCTGCCCGTAGGGATCAGTTCATGAAGAACTGCATCCCATGGGAGGGACCCAACACTGGAGCAGAGGAAAAGCCTGAGGATGAAGAGCGGCAGAAACAAAGTAAAGAGGTAGGGGAGTCAGGACTGAAAGACTGAAGTTGAGCATGGGAAGAAAGAAGGAGAGAAAGGTGTTTTTAATATTGTTATTATTTGTCACCATCTTACTCTATTTTTAATTGACATTAAATTCAATTAATCTTCCCTAAGTTAAATCTGTTTTGGTCATTGGTGAGAAATATCACTGTCCCTATCTTGACCCACAAGCTTGTCCATTTTATTTTCTCCCCCTGTCCTGCTGAGGAAAAATGAAAGAGAAGTTTTTCAGGCACCTGACATCCAATCAAGGCTAACTCACTACAGAAGGCAACAGATAAGCTATATTTCTTCTTTTCAAATTTTATCCAGCTCAAATTTTACGTTATCCAATCTCAAGCTATTATGCACTTCTATTCAGAAGGCCTACAGAAATCTTTCATCTCCCAAGTGTCCTGAAATGTAATAAGAAAGGAGAGGAAATGTGCTTTAAAAATTTATATTGAGGGGTTATAGTGGATGACATTGCAATTAGAGGTTAAGGAAATGCTAAAGGCATGTTGTCCTTTTAATGGAAGTTCCAATTCAGATCTTTTTTCTCCCTGGGTAGAAGCAGGTACACAGGGACTCCGAAATGGATGCATGAAGAACCTGCTAAATGTGTTTCTAATTGTCTGAGTTTAATAATTGATAATATAGACATAGCTTGCAAATTTTTCTTTCACATAAAAGATAATTGTGCCTGAGTATAGCATAGTCTGAAATTAAATGTGTTAAGTGCTCCAGGGACTAGTATGTACGTGCTATGAAAGATCATTTCTCTTGATCAGAGTAAGCCAGAATCTGTAATAACTTTTATTTATTTGGCTTGTAGTGGCATTCAAAGCTAAGTCAGGGCTGATGATGCTTGATAACAGGTGCTTTCTATTCTCTTCCTTTCCCATAAGGAGTCAGTATAAGCTGTTGTTTGTTTTCACTTGTCTCTTTTTTCTTCTCCTCATTTGAGAGCTCAAAACAAGACCTCTGGCCTTCCTGGCTTCTCCTTCTTCGGTGATCTGTCTTTCTCTTCTGTATTTCTCACTTTCATCCCCTTTCTTACAGTCTCTTGCACCTTAGGGAAGTGAAGATGTACCCGAGGAGGTTTAGATTAGACATAAGGAAAAACTTTTTCTCTTAAGAGTGGTCAGGCACTGCAATGGCCTGCCAAGGGAGGTGGTGGAGTCACCGTCTCCGGCAATGTTCAAGAGGCGTCTGGATGAGGAGCTACGAGATATGGTTTAGTGGCTTGTGGTAGCAAGGGTAATGGGAGGATGGTTGGACTAGATGATCTTATAGATCCTTTCCAACCTTGTGATTCTATGATTCTATGATTTTAAGATGAGGCAAAAAAACCATTGCTTCAGGTTGCCTCTAATTTCTCCTTCGGTACTGTCTGGGGGAAGAGGATGGATTTTTCAAGGATTAGAAGAGCAAAGAGTATAGGGCACATGAGGGATGTCTTAGGTGGATGTAAGTTCCTAGAAGTTTAGGGAAAAAGGAAGCTATGAAAACACTGCAAGTGAGGTGAGGTGAAAGGACCTCATTGGAGGGAGTTTTCCAAGAAGCAGAGAGAGGTCAGAGTGCATGAGAAGGAAAGAGAGAAATGTATTCTGAAATATGATGGATGAGCAAGATGAGAAAGTGGGCAAGAGAGACAGAAGAAGCAAGAAGGTAAGATTTTTGTATATATTTTTGACTGTCTTATATGATCAAGGTAACAAGTATGTCAAATTATTTATATATTTATACAATTCTTCTGTATATAAATTCTTCTATATATTTTTACAAAAGTAGATAAAATTTATGGGCTAGAATGGTAATCTGCAAAAAGAGTAGAAGAGTAAAAGGAATGTGAGGTAGAGAAAAACTATTTTTGAGGGCATAATCATGCAACAGAAATGCTAAACAGGCATTTAATATTTAAGCAACAAGAGCCTGTTTTTACAGAAATTGCTATTAGACTTGAACAGAAATCTATTAAAATAAACTGTTAACATCTAAAGGAATTTCAATATCTAAGAGCTTTGAATTAGAGCTTAGTGAATTCTATCTGTTGAGATGCAGTGATAAACAGGTAGGCCTACTCTGCTGCTCCTATACGGCAAAGGCTGATCATTTTGTCTAAAGGCTTGTTGGACATATATTATTATGCAGTAAGTTTAACAAATGAAACATATTCCTATCTCACGGAGTGACAGGTCACCAGATAGATTTAACTCTATTCACCACTCTCTGGGCCTAGCCCTCCAGACAATTCTTTACCCAGCAAAGAGGGTACCTGTCCAAGCAATGGGCTGACAGCTTCTCCAGGAGAGCACTGTGGGAGACAGTGATATTGCAAGGATATTGTAAGACTATGTTCTTGAACCATCACGTAAAAAGACAACAAGGGAGGCTGGGTTGGATTTTCCTGGCTTTATTTTGTTTTGTAAAGGTGCTCTTACATACTCTCCTAAACAAAACAAAACAAAACACTCTGCTGACAAAACTTCTGTGACTTTCTTCAGTGTACCCACATCAAATGCTTGTATGTATTTGAAATCATAAGCCTTCATCTCCCATTTTAAAGCACAGCAGTCTCTAATGTGTGTGGTCAGATGTTTGCAATTGCTTTCTTTCAATATAAAGAGTCTGCACTCCAGAAAATTGGGCATGAAGTCTATGTACAAGTAGAACTCTGGATAAAAATGACTCTTCTGTTACATTTCTGAACTAAAACTGGCTTAATGTAGAGAGCTTTCTCATCTCTCACACTCTCTTCCATACAAATCAAAGAAATTCTGTGAAGCAGAGCAAGCAGTACACTGAAAAATAGTAATAATAATGAATAATGCAAATAAGAATAATATGTAATTTTATATCATAGCTGAAAGATAATCATGAAAATAAAAAATAGAATGAAGCACACAGTGATTAATTTAAAAACAAAAAGTACTCAAGAAAAGCACTTCTCTAGTGATGAGCAAATCCAAGTACAATTATAGTAATGTAATAAAGGACACTGCTGACTGCATACATTTTGATAGTGAAGATAAATGACAGTTATGCACATGATGGTTCTAAAAGCTGGCTAAAGATGACTACCATATTACAGCAGAAATAGATGATTTTTTGAAATGATTCATTGATGACAAAGTAAAGCAGTTATTAAAGCAAATCTAGAAAAATGCAGTGCTGGAAATATGTTTGCATTATATTAAAGATATGCTCAAAGTTTGTGAAAGCTTAGTAATTGGTTAATAAATTCCTGTCTAAGAGGTCTGTATGTTTGTGATAAACCTTATTTACACTCATCTATATGTTCTTTAATTAATGGATCAGGATCAGTACATACATTGCTAACATATATTAAAGGAATGACCGTTATTAATCTTTTTTTATATTAGCTGCTTATGTCTGCTTCATAGAGTAAGGAGCATTGGTGTGAAGTGGAAGGAAAAATACATTTAGAAATGTTCTCCGTGATAAATGAAAACAGATTTAACAAGACACTTGAGAATGTGGAAAAAAAAATACCAAAACACTTTGCAGTTGCCTAAATGCTGACACTGATGAACACTAATGTTAACTGTGGCTAGTCTGCTCACAGCTGTCATCTTTCCTGTGTAAGTAACCATGAGCACATCTTAGTTTGGAGAATGGGAAAAGGCAAATGCTTTTATGCTCCCTCTTTTCCCATGGATGTAATGGCCTCAATAGACCATTATGATCTTTAGATCAAAAAGACCTTTATATCATCGTGTGTCCAAGAAATTATTCTGCTTCTTTTTTGATATAGTAACCTTTTTTTCTCATTCTTGAATTAGTCTTAAAGGCTGACAGACTTTCAAATTTCAGTACAGATAACTGTTGCATTGATTCAATGTCATAAACTCTTTAAATTATTACCCTATATTTTCAGTTCCATTGAAATCGACTCCCAGTGCATGAGATCCTGTATATATGAATAAGTGTATAGAGTGAACTCATGGGTGAAGTGTTGAACATAGGTAATAAGGTTGTAAACAGTGAATAGAAACTCTTAGTACAGGAATGGTCACGCGAAACAATCTTTTTAATGTAGTTAAGACATTCAAGAGAGTTTTTGGTATGTACCTGAGGTGAATAAACAGCACTGAGGTTTTACATGCTAGAGTGGTCATGTAGAAGCCTGGCCATCCAGATCCTCCACTATGGGGACATGCTGAGAGTTGGGGATCTTCAGCCTGGAGAAAAAGAAGGCTCTGGGGAGGCTTTGTAGCAGCTTTCCAGTACCTGAAGGGGCCTACAGGAAAGCTAGGGAGGGACTTTTTATAAGGGCAGGTAGTGACAGGATGAGAGGAAAGTGGCTGTAAACTGAAAGAGATTAGATTTAGACTAGATATTAGGAAGAAATTCCTCACTGTGAGGGTTGTGAGACACTGGAACAGGTTGCCCAGTGAAGTTGTGGATGCCCCCTCCCTGGAAGCATTCAAGGCCAGGCTGGATGGGGCTTTGAGCAACCTGGTCTAGAGGGAAGTGTCCCTGCCTATAGCAGGGGGGTTGGAACTAGATGATCTTAAAGGTCCCTTCCACCCAAACTATTTTATGATTTTGTGTAACTCCTTATGCAGAATTATCTTCCGGAATCCCAATGTTAGTTTTTTTTCTTTTAAAATTCTGTGTGTCTGTGTACCACAGCTCCGTTCATTCACGTGTAAGTGAGGAAAAAAAACAAAGACCAAAAAAAAAACCAAAAACAGACTAGAATAGGTGTTGAGACAAGTTATTTTACACAGGAAGTGAAAAATAGTTCTCATGAGAGTGTAATGGAAGGGCCTGGTTTATTTAACACAGTAAAACAAAGACTGTCAAGGAGTATAATTGTGATCTATAAATATGCCAGAGGAGTAAATGCTAATAACAAACAAGAACTGGTAAAGGACAAAATCTTTACATAGCTACTATGAAGTGGCTATTTATAGACAGATATCGAAAGATGGATGTCACTTCCCATTAAAGAACTGACATTTAAAATTAGAGTAAGAGTAATATGGGTAAAAAAGCCATAGCATTTTATGCTGAAGCTATTAGCTTTATGAAAGAGATCATAAGATGCATGTCTAGAATTGCAAAACAGTGGACCTAGTGGCCTTTCCAAATATTTCATGATTCCCTTTCAAATTATTAGAGAATGCAATATTTTTAATGGTTGTATTTTACCTACCAGATTGACAACCGTAGTGATGGCTACCACCACTACCGTAGCTTGTGATTTCCAGCTTAGACAATAGGTCTTTGGGGCTTTCTAATTTGAATAAACATGTTTTGTGGCACCTTCCTGTGCTAGCCATGTTTCTGTCTGTGGTTCCTGAGTTCACATACTGTGCAAAATAAGATGTTCTCAGAGTTATTTAAAAGTTGAAGATTCTTTTTTTTGGTTGAATCGGTCTGAGCCAAAACCTGCATTGCCTTTACTGACGACATTACGTACTCTGAAGTATCAACGAGCAAAGATATCACTGATCTCTAGTAGACGGTGCTATACTCACCATGTGTTGGTGATTGTGATTAATGATGTTTTCAATTAATTTTTAACCCACATGAGATTGCTTATAAAATTCTCCATGTTCCAGATGTACCTGATAACCTGTCTTCTGGACAGAGCCACCAAAGTGCAATTAAGCTACCTTGCTGTCTGAAACAGTCAAGGCAGATTTCTATGACAAAAGAAAACAATCTGAATGGACAGACAAATATAGGGGACTACAGGTTCTCTCTGGATGTTTTAATAACACCCATATTTGGTTAGATGCAATCCTAATGCCACTCTACACCTGCAAGACGGGTTTATAGGAGGCTGTGTAGCTTACTGTCCTCTGTCTCTTTTACAAGACTCTTCAAAGTAACAAAATTTAATTTCTGCATCTCAGCACTAAACTAAGATCTTCAGGCATGAGGGAAAAATATTGAAAATGAAATAAGCCAACAGCTGAAAATAATCACAAGTCATGTTCACTCAGCTCTCTTCCTTTTTGGATATGGTATTTAATAATCATATTTTTCTGAATTCACTCAGATTTCAACAGGCACTCATGAGCAGTATAGGAATCATTAAAAGTGATAGCTAGCTTTTTGCTCATTTCTCTGAACTCTTTTCAGTGTGTTTCAGTTCATTCCAAATAATCAGTGCAGTTTAGTTTGTTCAATGCAAATCACTGTAATTTAATTGAGTCCAATTAGGCAGAAATCAATAAAAGTAAATTCAAACTAATTATCTTCTATACAAATCAATACGATTCAATTAAAATCAATGAAAGCCCTATCTACCCTAATGACAGACCTGTTTCCCTTTCAATTTTTATTAAAGGACTCTGCACTTTGTTCAGTGCTGTGTCTCTTGGCAAGTTTTTCTCCATTTGTAAGGGAATAATCATTAGAGGATGTATGGAGAAAAAGATATGTAACTGGGTTATCTTTTCCCCATTTCTTACTCTTCTACAGTGAATTTTCTGCAGTGAAATCTCTTATTTCAGATTATGCAGGTGGTTGAATATGTGCGCAATTTTAGCAATAGTTGAAAACTGAGATCTGCAGTCACAGAAATTTTAAAAATGATGTATTTATTCTCTTCTACACTGTTTATTTTTACCCTAGAAATCCCATTTTTTCAAATGTGATTGAGGTTAGAAAAACTGACCTGAAGTCTATTGTTAGCTATACTTAGCTTAATTGACAGCAGCTTCTTGTTGGTGTTAATCCATAGAGTGAGAAGTGTTTCAGGAAAGGTCTTAAAACATGCTTTTATAATATATACTACAAAGAAAGTAGCACATATAAGTAGGGAAGAAAGACTACATGTTACAATAATTGCAGAGGCACAAAATTATTGGTATTGGAAGGGACCTCTTGAGATCATCATGTTGCTTGAGACTACATCAGACTGGGTTCTGAAAATCTCTGCTGGGCTATAGACACAGTGTTAGAGGCTTGGGTTGGGTATGCCTCAGGAAAAGTATATGAGAGCCGCTCTGAAAGTAATGCATCCTATTTTATTATGTTGTCCCATGACATCAGAGGCAGATATTGATGGAATGGCAGTAGATGTTGAACCTTCCCACCAATATTCCATTACATTTTGTTGCTGTGAGACAGATGACAGCAGAAGGGCAGTCTGACAAAATGGTGCCTAACATGGAAGTGCAGATGAAGCAAAGGGAAGTCACTGAACTCCTCCATGCAGAAAAAAACCTGCACCCATTTACATTCATGGATACTTGCTGAATGTTTATAGAGACCAAAAACTGGATGTGAGCACAGTGAAGTGGTGGATGGTGCGTTTCATCAGTGGCAACAGTGATATGAAAGACAAGCCATGCTCTGGACGGCCATCCACAGCTGTTACACCATGAAATAAAGAGTGCCCTGATCAGTTCATTCACATGAATTGGATAATGGTGGTGACTGTGTTGAAAAATACTGTTTTGTAGCTGAGAATTTTCACTACTGAATGGTTTTACTATGCTCTTTGTATCTGTTGTAGTTTCCACAGAAATAAATAGGAGGCATTACTATCAGAGCAACCTACATAGTTACTGAATCCCTCAGGCAAGTATAAAAGTCTCTTCCTATCCTCATGATTCTCTTGTATCTCTGCTCATTGACTGAAGTGTAAAGACTGCCTCTGAATTCATCAAATATTCAGTGACCCTTTTAAGAAAGGTGGACCTCATGGGGAGGCAGAGAGTAGATCATGTGAGATTGAAACCACTAATGAGAGTACAGAAGTACCCCCACTTCTCTCACAAGAAAGGAAAGGGGCTCAATAATGAGAAACAAAGTAAAGAAACTGATAGCCCAGCGCTGAGAATTTAGAAAACTGGACATCTAGCAATGCTCTAAGTCCCATGTTGAAAATAATTTCCTTCTAGCAAAGCAATATCAATATTCTTTTGAAATGAGGGAAATAAAATGCTCCCTTTTGCAAACAAAAGCATGATGAGATCAGGGGGAAGTTTAAAAGGTGCAATCCAACATTATCTTTCAGTCATTTTCCAAGTTCACTAATGTTTGCAGTTTCTATCTTCCCTGTAGCAGCTTTTCAAAAGCTGCCAGTTACTTCCAATGAAAGGTTTTTCATAAGGAGAACTACATTTCTAGTCTATTATTAAAATATGTGTAGGTACAGAAATTCTATGACAAACAATAATTTAGAAAAGATTTCTTTAACACTTATAACACTTATATAGTATAGAAATAGTTCAGCTCTCATAAAATCACTTATATGCTTTTGATAGCTATTCAGAAACATAACAGGATAAATCACTTCTGGATTATAAAAAAGCTAATTATTAAGAAATTATACCTTGTTTCTATTAAGAAATCAAATTTAATAGATTCAACATCTAAAAATATAACGTGTTGGTCCCGTGTGTTAGAGTATATTTGCTCAGGACAATTTTTAATGTAAAGACTATTGTTTAATGTATGATTTTTCTAAAATCCTGATGGGCTCAGTTATTTATAAATAGATGTTATTAAGCTCTTCTCTAACAACTAGTTTAAAATTTCAGGTAGAGTGCATCAAACTCAGAACATGGAATAAAGAATCAGAGATCCTATCTTGGTTTCAGATTTAAGAACTCTACTGCGTTTATTTTTTAATACGTTGTTTAATATTCATTTTGAATACCCACAACAATGCAATTTTGAATTAAAAAAAAAAAAGTCATATTTCTTTAGTTTTGGGAGTGGTAAAGCTATATGTCTTTTGTAGTGTTTAAAGTCTGGAAATAGAGTCTGCATGGAGACTTCAATTTTTACAGATCAGATGGCAAATTGATTCAGTTTGGTGAACTTAAACAAAATTCTACTTTCTTTTTTCTCTACCTTGGGCATTACATGCAACCAACATTAAAAATATCACAGATGTCAGTTAGATGTTTGACATATATTAATTCTCTTAGTCTTACTCATAAAGAGTAAGTTGTACAGACATGGTGTAGAATTGAAAGATGGTCCAAGTACAGAGTTCATGAGACTTCATGCCATCGTTTATTTATTTTTAATTTTTTTAACAATGAAATATCAACTAATCTTTTTTTTATGGCAAATGGCTGCAGGAGTGGGAAGGCATAGTTGGCTGACTCGCTACACAGCAGCAAGAAAAAGACAAGAATTTAGAAACCTTCACATAAGCTTTCATCTTCAGTTAAGCTTTCCTACTACAATTTGAAAAATGGAATTGATGATGCAGTATTAGATTTCTGAAGTGACTGCTGTACGGAGTCAATGTGTAGCATGGGATCAGACTCCTTAATATAATACACTAGACAAAAAGTCTGTTAAAATTTGAACCATTAATTCAATGACTCCCAAGCTTGAACTAAATTACAATCCTTTGTTTACTGTAAGTGGAGTGAGTCACAAACAGAAGTTATGCCACTTCCAGTAAGGTGGTGGATATTTCTGCCCTAAAACCTCATTGAGAAAATAAAACTCTTTTTCTCCAATCCATATCCATCTGTAAACGGCAAATTTCAAATACAGTAGTTTATTTTCCATTGTATAAATCACTATTTTTGTACCAGATAGTCCTTGCTCATGCTGAGTGCTAACTATTTAAATGTCTCAGTTGATGTCAATAGCTGTATTTGAGATAACATCTGATTTCTTACAGGTATTGTGCTATGACCTAAGTATGCACATTTAAAAATAGCATGAAAATTATTACAATTCCAAAACCTTTTTGGAAAAATAAAATGAAATTAGAAATTCTCTTTTTATTTATTGCTTTCCCCACCCCCCTTCCATGGAGACTTTTATGAGAACATGCAAAAAACATTGCAATAGGTATTGTTAATATTAAATTTCATCAATTTTCCACCCTCTCAAGTGTAGTCATGGCTTATAAGAGCCTACTATCAGTTCGCAATGCTTCTTTTAAAGTGAATGGCCAGACACTAAACTGATGTAAAGGCAGTGTTGTTCCTAAGTATTGCTTGAACTGATAGATAGGCTGGGGTTGAAGTCAGGGATAGAAAAAAACGAATTATACATGACTATAATTCCAAGAATACACTTATATTTGCAAATAAGAGCTGAAGGAACAGCATAACAAAATAAGATTAATGCTTTATTGAAATACCGTGAAAATTTATCAAATATATAATGATGAGTTGTATACTATATACAAAAGTTTCTAAAAAGACTATAAGAAAAGATCAATCTGTTTACTGTTGATATGACATTTTTTATTAGTGCCAAAATACATAATAACATGTAGGTACAGAAAGATTGGACCAAAGACTCATATATGTTAGTACATTGTACGTTGGGTCTGAAGTACATGATAGTAAGTCTAAATCATTTCTTCAGAAGGTTAGTAGCTGAAATGTGGGTGTAGAAGTTGGCACTTATTCTTACAAAGTGTTTTCCCTCTGTTCGCTGTTTCATGAAGAAAAAGCAAGGTTCAGGACACAAGGTCCTGAAGTGAGAGATGAAAGCAGCTTACTGAAAACCATGGAATACTGGAGTACTTAAAATATGTAGAGGAGCTGAAAAGAAGGCTTGGGCTTTGAACTAAAGGAGAAAATCAAATTTCACCAATGACTAAACCCAGGGACTATGGAAAATTTGGTTGAGATGTGCAGAAATATTTTTCTAAACCTCAGACCTGAGATTCACTTCACGTACGACATTGAAAACAGCACCCTGAACTCACCTTATGGCTAGGTCCTTGTCTGCTATAGATTTCATGCAAACAGTCCCATTTTCCATCTCATCCTATTTCTGTGCTCAGGGGTACAAGGGATGAAGAGAAAGCATAAAACCTGAATCTCTTTAGTTAGCTCATTTGGCTTTTTCCCCAACATTTTTTGAATTTTCAGTGGAACAAATGAGATGTTTTGTACTGTTCAGCACCTAGAAGATTTCCAGGCATTTGTCTGAATTCTGATTTTGGCAAACATTGCTGTGAATGTGGCTTGGGGATATAAACAGTGTCTGGTAATACCAGCTGTATTTTCCTAGGGTCACCTCCAATGGTGGTAATTGAGCCAGCTCCATTTAATAGCTGCTAATTCTCTTCCCCTTCAATGTCACATCGAATCAAAAGTTCTCATTTTTATTTTCTTTATGCTTTATTTCAAAGCTAAATGGGCTGTACATATTACTGGTCTTAATCCTTCATGGAACCAGCACAAATTGACATCTTATACATCTCAGGGTAAGACAAAGATTAATTAAAAGCCTCATGCTGCCTTATTATCCTCCCTCTTAATTTCATTTTTAATTCCAGGGAGTTTCAGACTGGTTTTAAAATCATTCCTTTTCCAAATATGAATTAATTCCAGCATCAAACTCTCAAGCAAAAATCTCAGGAGATATCCATGCATCAATGATGTGCAAGCCCATGTGATGACAGGAAATTTCCTGAAACGGCCAGTTCTCTAGCAAATCCCAAGCCACTTTTGCAGAGTTTAGATAAATAAAGATGAATGACCAAACTTCTAATTGCTTATCCAATTAAAGATCATGAATCACAGACTTATGATTATCATTAAAGGGTTGCCAGAAAGAAGGCAGCAGTGAAGTGGTGGAGAAAGCTGAATGGGAAGTTGCTGTTTAAACTCACAGAATTCAGTACACTACATTCACATCTTATACAGAAAGATGCAGTATCTTTTTTTTCTGTGTATGTGTGCTTTTGTGTAACTCTTCTATCATTATTAACTAACCTATAATAAACAGATGCAATACAAGGAGTTAATTAGGCAAGAGAGTTTGCATAATAAAAACCCTCTTCCTTCTGGTGAATTGAAAAGGTAGGAAAGGATGAGAAATCCAGCTTGTACTGTTTTGGACTTGATGTCTATCAGTATTTGCCATAATTCTGAGAATGTTTGCATTGATTGTAACGGAGAAACTGAGAAAAGTATCTTTCTTCCTATCAAGCAGGAAATAGTGCAGGAGAATATTCACCACTTTAATCTGACACAGAAAGGGATATCAGACCCCTCTGCACTCATCTCATGTCTAGCTGCAGGAAGTAATTATGTCTCATTCATCTGCATTCAGCACACAAATATAAAAACACAGAAGTAGCTACCTTTTTTTCTGTTGTTTTTTTTTTTTTTCTGCAAAAAGTTTTATTTTTTCATGGAATTGTTTCTTCTTATAATTCTTATTGTTCTACCACATTAGTCTTCTGCTTGTATGAATTGTCATCTAGCAGCATTAATGCATTATGCTGTTATTAAAAGCTAAAAAAAATGCTACAATGAGTTCAGAACAGAGAATAGAAGACGTAATTCTGATTGTGCTCACATTCTGTCTGTTGTAAAATTATGTGCTGAACTGGATTGAATAATGCAATTATACAAGATTTGCTGCCATGTAATTATACTCTCTTGACAAAAGTCAATTTATATATCAATTTGTAGTGTTTGAATAACAGTTTCAAAATAAATTATTCTATTAAAAAGCCTCTATAATCAGAAAGTCGGGAGCAGGAAAAAATTAAATAATTTTTTTGTACTCTTTTAAATATATTTCCTTTTCCTTTCTGTTGTGTATAATATTTTCTTATTATGTTGATTTGTCAATAGCTGGAGAACACTATTTGCTCCAGCTCACAGGGTCAGCAAAATCCTAGATATCATTCCTTATTCCTGTTCTGATTCTATTCTACTTTTTACACCACATCATTACTACACCAATGGGGTCTTCTTTTGAAATTCATAAAGCAGATTAATTACTGTTCCCAATGCAGAAGTCTCCTCCACTGTTTTCCTAGTTTTTCACTTCTCCCTAAAAAAAAATAATAAATAAAAGTGTCTGAATAAATAAACAAATACATTACATTGTATTAATACTGTCTGTTTTTATTAGGCAAAATATATTCCAATTATCTCTTTTCCATCCGAAATGGAAAACCGAAATTTTTCAGGTCGTCTTAGCGCTTTCCTGGTGGACCTTGGGAAACTGATTTGAAACCCTTGTCCTGAAAACTTCAGCACTGAATTCCACCCATGTGCACTGCAGGATGTGAAGCTGTAGGTGCCCATGGTGATTACAGATTTTTTTCAGTTCATGGACACATTATTTCTTTAAGAATTTACTTGGGAAGTAGACACTGCTGGAAATCCTACTGTCTTGACACATCGTGGAATATGTGTGCTTCAGTGAAAAGAGATGGAATTGTATGAATGAAAATACCGCAAACTTCAAACAAGAGCTGGAGAAGGGGAAAGGAGAGGAGAGGCTATTCTCCTTTTGTACAGAAATTCCAACTCCTTAATTTTAAAATCTTTAATTTTTGAGAGGAGAAACTGTCTTTCTATTTAATGCCTTTCCAGATAGTTTATTTCCTTTATAATATTTACTTGTCTGTATTAAATTTTAGAACAGACTATGAAAAATAGAGGAGCAATGTCACTCAGTTGATGCTGCTTTGAATAAAAATGGGTTGGCAAAGAGCAACATCGGTAAAATTAAAAGCACTGCTATTAATCAGCTGACCTGCCAGTTATTAACTCCAAGTCACTTGTGAACTGGATAATCTAAGCAATTATTAAAGCATGAATGTGAATTTAGCTAATGCCCTCGTCCTCCACATCATTATCTTAGGCATAATCACCCTTTGGTCCTTGAAAGTCTGTTTCATTTGAGTGCTGAAAATCTTAGCATGCTGTTTTCCTTTAGGACTGCAAGACAAGGAAAAATATCTAGCTAACATGGATCTCATATTTTCCAGTATTCCTCTTGTATATTTGGAGATCTGTTACATAACACTGAAGATATATAACTAACTCATTTTATAGTCACAATATTGTACCTTATATAGTGCCTTATATACACTTATATACACTGAGGGAGAAGATGCCTCTCCAAAGATAGATTTATTACAACAGGCATTTTGGTTAATTCGCCCTCTGCCAGTGCCTGCCTTTCTTGTCTGACTGTAGAAGTTGTCTCCATGAGTAACTCATTCTCCCCTGTGTTGGCTGTTGAATCCCATACTGACTTGCAGAGTAGATTGATGGAAGTGGCAAAATTCATGCTTCCATCCCTCATAGTAATCTGTTAAACTTGAACAAGGCACATTTTGCTGTCCTCTCTTCTATATCCCTTGGACATTAGTTTCTGAGTGGTGGTCACGGTGGTGACTCTTCAATTGTGTGTCAGTTACTTTTATCAATATGAGAAAAATACTTAGTTTAAATTTCAGACTGTCCCACTCTCCAGTAGCATCCTTTTTTTTTTTTAAATTTGCTTTAAAAGTTACAGTATTTAATTCCAGACTCAATCAAGTTTTCTCATAACCTACAGGATAAGATTAAAAAGGAGCTTCCACAAACTGTGTATAGATAAATAGCACCTTGTAATTATTTTTTTAAATTATGTATGTATACATAAATATAAAAAACCCTCTGTGTGGATTATTATTTTCTCTACCCCACCCATGCAGTGATTCTGATCTTCTAGACCTTCTGCATAACAACTTATATGTCCCCAGGCTGCTCTAAAAATTAATAATATAACATCAATTGTATGAGGCAAAATATGACATCCATTATACTGGCTTCACAATCCTTTATATTCAAATGTAAATAAAGAATCTCAAATTGCTAAATTTTTACTCAGAAATAAAATATGATCAAAGTGGACACCACTTTCTTATGTCTGATGTCATCTGACTTGATCTCCAGCTCTTGCTATGATAGTACATAGGTCTTCTCTATGTCAGACTTTGTATCTATGTATTTTCTACTTAGTCATTCATATCTACCAGGTCAGCTTACCTAGGATATTTCAGGTGGCTTTTGATGCCTGTATTGATGACTACTGAGCTGAACTTCTGATGAGGAATGTTTTGTCACTTACTGAAAATTACTAAATTTCTTGTTTACTTCTAGAAGTCTCTTTGTTTGTTTTCAGTACTGATGTTCATCTAATTGAACAGAAATGCCTATACTATTATAGCCTGCATAAGCAAGAGCTAATGGAGAGCAATTTTGGAGTCTGAGGAATTATATAGTTGCTCAAGTATAGGATGAAAGAATCATTGAATGGCCTGGGTTGAAAAGGACCATAATGATCATCTGGTTTCAACCCCCCTGCTATTTGCAGAGTCACCAACCACTAGACCAGGCTGACCAGAGCCACATCCAGCCTGGCCTTGAATGCCTCCAGGGGCATCCACAGCCTCCTTGAGCAACCTCTTCCAGTGCGTCATCACCCTCTGTGTGAAAAAGGTTCTTGTGCTTTTTGAGATAAAGTATGGCATGTCGCAAAGAGGTGCTGTGTTGAAATAGCTGATGTCTCTTTTCCTAAGTATCCTAACATGTCTTGCATATCAATAGACACGTCTGTGTGGGAGAACAGATCAAGCTCTTAATGTCTGCTATACAGCTTTGTTGTTTTCTTTTTAATATGAATTGATCATCCTTTAAAATATATGGAAAAGAATAGGCATTGTTAATATATAGTGTAGCTGACCAACTTAGGCTGACCATGGAAGTACATACTTCAGTCTGTTGCCTGTCAAAGAAGCATGTATAACTTGTACACAAAAACATGACAGAATGAAAATTTCACTAAGGAGACTGTACTGTTTTCCTTGGTGAAGAAACAGCTGTTGTGGTTCCAGGTCTCATTTGTGCTAATCATCTTGATTCAAGACTGTAAGCATCTAGAATTGCTTCAGATGTCTCTGATATCCATCTAACAAAATTTGGTTATATAAAGTTATTCTCTTCATGCTAAATTTACAAATAGCGTAGAAAATTAGGCGGAAAGTCTGACATGAGGTTATCATGCTCTATGGGTATATTATGAATAGAAATAACATCATTTCTGATTTCTTTCTTGATTGTAATATCATTGTTTTATTATTTGTATGGCATTATCTAATTACACCTAAAACTTGACTCCAAGGAAATTGTAATCAATATTGTCAATGAGATACCTTTGTTGAAAAGAGAAGTCAAATATTAAAATTAGGTCAGAACACAGATACATTTTGAGTTGTGAATTTTCTTTGGGTTTACTGACTCCTGCTCAACTATTATAAATTTCACATGAGAGGAAAAATAATATGTTCCAGACACTTACCAGTGGTTTGGAAGCTATTGCTACTTATATAGTGCAGAGATTTAAAAAAATAAAGCTGCTGGAACGAAAAATAATGGCCCAAAAAAGCTCCTAACAAGCTACGTTAAACTGTAAAGTTCTCATTTTACCCCATCTGCCCCATTTGCTGGCACACAGTGTACATATGTAATTGACCTAATACAGATTTACTGCCTGTGGTGCATGTACAAGTGAGTCAGGAGGTTAGCCAAGTATGCCTGGGTCAGCTGTTTGGGGAAAGGTACTGTGCTATATATACTGTGCTCTAAACAGAATTGTAAGTTTTACAAGCTTCATTGGGTGATACACTAAATGATGTTAAATCACAAGGCTTTCACTGGTTTCTCAAGTCACCCACAAAAAATGGTGTGTGGTTAAAATTCTCCTTGTGCGTGGTGCTGTGCCTGTATTCTGCCATGTGATTCACAACTGAGTTTTCCATTTACAGTTACTTCAGAGTGAAGAAATCACATTTAATTCCTGATGGATGGCCATGTAATTTTCAGATGTTCAGCACTGTGCATTTTTGTAATGTCCTCATCGATTTCAATGCAGGAAGATGTACGGAGTGAAAATACTTGAAGAATTAAGTACTGTGGCAACAGCAAAAGTTAAAAGCAGATTTACAGAAGTGGACTTTTATTTTGGTTACTCTGCGACTTAAGTATAAAGAATTAACATAAATTCTTCCCATTTTGGGGTCTAGATAATTCAGTGTTTACTCAGCTTGACAGCAATAAATTTACATTAATTTTTCAGAATGAAGTGGTCCTTCCTACCATTTGGTAGTATGCCTTGTAAGATGCTCTGTCTTTTCTCCATTTTGACAGTCATTTGGTGGTATATATATGGTTATGTGTATTGAAATGTTTGTAGGGTAAACTGTTATTAGACAAGTATAAAAGACCTGTGCTAGTGAAGTCCTCTCATTCTGAAATGTGACAGCATTTTCTGTTTTAAGACAACAATGCTGTTTGTGCCTTGATGCCATCAACACTTTATACATTACAGTTGTCTGAGCCTCAGGGAGGAGATTTTAAAAGATCTGTGTTCAATCAGTCCTCAAGGATAGCCATTTTTGGTAATAATATTTTCTTGTGCCATGAATCTTTCTAACAATATTCTCTGTGGTTAATCACCATTCAGGTTTACCATCATCCAACTGTGTTTTGGGACTGGGATTTAAAGAGCTACCTGAGCTCTAATTTTGCCTGGTATGGTACTAGTGCAATCAGGTGCTGGTGAGGCAAGTGCATTTAAACTGATGTGCGTTATTAATAATAATAATGGTTTTATAAAGTTGTAAGGATCCAATTTGACATTTAATGAGTCACAAAGCAAGCAGTTGGTCTGTGAAATATAGCCTCTGATCCCTGGATAGCTGCATTTCATTTCAAAGTTATAGAGAAGAAAATATTAGGTGCTTTAAATAAGCTTCTGCTATTTATTCCCAAACAATTTTGTTCATTTTTGAGGAGAAAAACACATCTTAGATTTCCTTTATGATAAAAGCCCAATATTACTGTCGTATTGCTTTAATAAATAAATAAATAAAAGCCTATTTACTTCAAACTGATAATATATTCCTGAACTATTCCCAAACTGATAATATATTCCTGAACTATTCCTTTCAGCATAGGTTAATAGTAGCAACAGTAACTAACTGGGGAACAAGCAGAAATTCATCACTTGATTGGATGTCCATAAAGGAAGTAAAAAAATCTGAAGCAATTATTTTTCCAAAAAATTATTATATCTGACATTTACTTTTACTAAGAAAGTTAAAATTATCTATATTTAAAAAGAAATGTGATGTGCAAAAAAATCATGGAAAATAAGTCTGAAGGAGATACTGAGAATCCATGTAGTCAATTGCAAGGGAATAGAGTATTCCCCTGCACTCAAGAGGATCAGTGCTACTTAAACCATTCAATTTGAAGTTTAATTTAACTTTTCTTTTAATTCATGCTTGATTTTGCACACAGACACATACTTTAATGAAGAGAAGGTGTGAGATAATCCCACTCCAATTAAAAAAAATCTTCCCAGTAAAATTATATTCCTTCAGACAAGTGAATGTCATTCATGCTCTGTTATTCTTTTTTTATATAAAAACCTGAAATCTTGCCACGTTTTGTACATGTCTTTGAGAAGATTGCATGTTACTATAACTACATTATTTGTTGGGGAAAATAAGTCCTAAGATACTCTCTCTGGAATTTTATTTACTGACTTTAATTATCTGTATGTTTATAGCAGGGATGCTTTCATATTTCTCTTATAGTCATTAAAACAAACAAAAAAAGAAAGAGTTAAGAAGAGGTGAATTTTGCATGGCCATTGCCACTGCCACCACCTTTCCACTGGCCAGCTCTGAGCGCTGCTGCACTGCTGGTTGAGAAAGCCCAGGTAGATGGTTGGTTGGTTTGGTATTATCTCAGATCCATTTTTTGGTCTTCTTTTTTGAGGGATGCTACAGACTGTTGAGGTCTATGAAAATGTCTCTGGAACCCAAAATGTTCTTTTACTACATATCACCTGAGGAGAAACTTTTAAAAAGAACCACACCGTAATGAAACCTGGCATTAGTTTGGTCATTTTGGCGCTTTCTACACACAAAATTCTTACATAATAATGTGTTTTGTTTTGTTTTTTTTTTAATAAAAGTTCTCAGGTATTAAAACAACTACTTTTCCCTTGATAATGTATAACACCAAATATTATACCCTTAGGCGTATTTCTTGTTTGACATGTATCAAGTCAAATGAGCAGAGATAACTTGGATATTAGAAGAAATTAAACATAAATTTCACATTTCCATGTGCAAATGTGCTGAGCAATCCCTCTGTGTCACTTCAGCTAAGCCTTTAACTCAAAGCTGTATTAAGAGTTAAGCAATGAACCATAAAAACAGAGTAACATTAAACCTTTCTCAAACAAGCTGTTGGAAACACAAACTGCTTGAAATAAACTAAGTGATTGCTGAAAGAGTTACTTTTTCCCTGTGCTGTTGATGTTCTGGAATAAGATGGTCAAATCAATGTTCTGCCATGCACTTTACTGTTAATTGTCAGGATGGTCAATCCAGAACTACCTGCTTCTTACAAGCAAGGTGTTCTGCCAACATGAATATATGGTAGTATCATTATGTACTTTCCATTCTATTCTCTGTGCTCTCTTCTTACACTGTAAATTCTTCAGAAAAGAGACAGCCTCTAATTATGTGTGCACAAAACACTGCATATTGCAAGGTTAATCCTGGCCTTTGGTATTGTTTGAATAAAAATAATAAACATGTAGATGGACTGTATGCAGGAGAACAACAGCATTAGAACCAAAAGAGATATATATTTTTTCTGAGTTCACATTTCGATATTAATAAAGTTTATCTGACAGAATGATCTGTGGGAGACACGGGTTCAATGTAGCCTTCATCGTAGAATCATAGAATCACAGAACTGAGTTGGAAGGGATCATTAAAGGCTATCTGGTTTGACTCCCCTGCAATGAACATCTACAGCTAGATCAGGTTGCTCAGAGACTTATCCTTTCTCCAGGGATGAGACATTCACCATATCTCTGGGCAACTTGTTCCAGTGCTTCTCTACCCTTATTGCAAAAAACTTATCTCCATTCTAATCTACCTCTTTTATTTTGAAACCATTTCCCCTTGTCTTATCACAATAGACCCTGCTAAAGAGTCAGTCTCCTTCTTTAGATATTGAAAGGCTGCTCTCAGGTCTCCCTGAAGCCTTCCCTTCCCCAGGCTGAAGAGCCCCAGCTTTCTCATCCTGTCCTTAAAGAGATGTTCGATCCCTTGGATCATTTTTGTGGCCCTCCTCTGGACATGCTCTCTTCATGTTCATTGACTGAGCAACAGAAGACATGACTTAGGAGTATAATTCAGGAAGGAAAAATATTTCTGATTTACAATTAACATGGAGTAATTCATTAATATTTTAAATTGTGTTGATTTCTTCTATCTAAAGTAAAATGTTCAAACATACAGTCTCAAAACTGTTTTTTTTTTTCAAAAAATTTCTCAATTTCGTGCTTTGTGATTTGCTGAAAGATTATACCATTTGCTGTTGATAATAAAATAGATTTGCTTGGTTTTTTGCATGTGCATAATTTACTGATCTAGGACAGCTCAGCAGAGATGTAGCATCTGGTTGCTCAATGAAGTCTTGCATTTCACCCAATTTTCCACCTGGGTTGACTAGAAAATATAAATCTATACTTGATAAATACCAACCACTGTTTCTCTGTCTGAAAAATTAATTTCCAAACTTCATCATAAAATTGTACAGCAATCAAGAGCACACACAAGCAACAAAAATAATACTGGTTCAGTGTATTATATTGGCAGCAACAACACTCACCCCTAACTGTTCTGCCTCAGATTTCATTTCAGAAATATGCAAATACACAGTTGTTAAAGGAACTGATTACAAAAATATAGAATCAGTAGGGGTGTTAGCCCTGCTGTCCTGGCTAAGTTCCAATTCAGGTAATTATGTTCCACCACCCTAAATTCTCTTGTTTTGTTTCTTCACTTTCGCTCAAACTACAGAGTAAGATTCTTCACAGATATTTATTTGGCTTCTAAATAATGTGGTTTTATGAATATTTCAGCTCGTGGTTATTTCCTTTCTGTAAATAATAGCACGCATTGAGTTTTACCCACATAAATACCTAAACTCATAGAATAAAAAAAATAAATAAATAAAAAATAAAAATAAAATAAAATAAATCCTGTTGTTTCCACTTGTAGCAACTCAAAAATTGTGATCAAATCGTGAATTTGATCATAAAGCAAGAAAAGACTGCAGCATGAGTGTTCCGGGAAAATTCCTAATTCCTTCTCACCTACGTCCAAATTAAGGGAACTTTTCATTTTTGTTTGAGTACCCAGGTACAAGAAAGTCATAATACTTACTTACCTGGGTTGGTTTGTGGATTCAGTATCCAGGTGTTATTCTGGTGCAAATACAGAAAAGTTTTTTTGATGTTGTCACTGAACTTGTTGTCTTTGAACTGAGGGCAGTCTTGTACTGGAATCTAAGACAGAACGATTTTACTATCACTTCCACAAATACATTGATAAGAGGTGAATTTATCTTGTAATTACATTTGGTTGCACATACAAATCTATTTTAAAATCCTGCCTCCCAGCCTCATTCTTAACAAATTCTGATAACAGAAAAAATCACCTAGATTACTTATTTTTTATTAAAATGTTATGCTAGTGAAGAAAATCATTTTGATAAAGAGTAGTCTAAAAGTGTTAAACTAAAGGAAAATAATCTCTGTATGTTAATAGGTTGATCATTTAGTCTTTGAGCTGTTTGAATCCCAGTTCTTTCTGCTCCTGGTATTGGCCATGTCTCATTCAATGGTTGAAAATCAGTCTCTAAATAGTATGTAGTTATGATTCTATAGAGATTTACGTTCCAATTTACACACCAAGGACAAAATTTATCACACCTTATTGTAAGCATTGATCTGAATTCTCAGTTGGGTTTATAATGTGTTTTATCAATGGAGTAAGGCAGAAACCGCAGAGGTAAAATCACACTGTAGTGGAAAGACAGTCTCTGGAAATGACTGTTCTTTAGGATTCACTGTAAATGGGGACTAACACAACAGTGCTCCCTAAATAGGCAAAAACATAGTGCTTGGTAGGAGGTATCTGTATTTTATCTACAAACAGAAGTTGTACATAGCTGCGTGTCTCCATTTACAAGAGGGCTCCTGTGCCAATGAATCCTTGTAAATAAAGATGGACTTACACAATGGCAACAAAGTGCCTTTTGATTCACTGGGTGTCATGGAAAAGCTTCCAGAAGTGTCAAAGAAATTGGAATTGAAAAATTAATTTCGGGCTCTACAACTGATTTAGGAAATTTTGTGTGTTTAGAATGCAATGACAATCTCTTCTGGACCCTGTTCTTTGGCCAAAATGTTAATTTGACATTTACATTTCTACCTGCTGCAATGCTCAGAGCTACTTCTGCCAATATCAGACATGTTTTGTGTTGCCAAAGGCATGAAAAAGATCTTTAAGCGTACTAGACTCCCTGGCTTGTAAAGTAAACCACATGCTGTATTCCTTGCAGATTTAGAGTCCATTATGAAACAATATGTAATGTGTAATTGTAATAACAGCAGTTTTATTTTGTCCTTACAAATAATGCTACTGTCAGATGTTATTGTTTAGAAATACTTCTAAATATTTGGATAACTGTATGAACTTTCTTTCCATTTCAATATTTTTCATGTTGTATTTCATGCTCCTTTCTTTATGCAACAGAGACATGTCAAAATACAGTAAAATGAGGTTTGTGGTTTTGAGGCTGAGCAAGGTTGCAATAAAACCTATTTCCTGTGGCTTCATTTTTATTTACAAGTGTAATCATCTTTCTTATTGCTAATAGATATTTTACAGTTGACATACTTAATCTCTAGACCTCCTAATTTCAACTAAATCAACTTTTCACAATAAAGTATAGATTTGCAATAAATATGAGAACTAATTGGCTTGAAAGAATGCATTAAGAATATACTATTGGATCATTAATTGGTGTCTGAGTTTCTAGAAATTACAAAAAAAAAAAAAAAAAAAAACAGTCTGCTGACTTGTAAACCACATATGAATAATAAATAGAATGGAGACTAGACTGCTTAAATAAAACTATCATGTACTTGCCAACCTGACATTTAAAGAATATGTCAACAATATAAAAGCTACTCATATACTGATGAGATATTTATTCCATCAGGGTTATATTAGAATCTCAGATTGCTGACACTTTTCTGACTGCTTGTCTTTTGCAGAATAGAGCTTCCTGTTTATTATTATAATTACGTTAGAGAAAAATAAGCCTATTCTTTGCATTGAATAATGATCTTGCATTTTATTAGTGGATATTTTTTTCCTTCCAGATTTGTATTAGATGTTTGCTGGATTTTTGGTAATCTTTATTTTGTGTCCCAGAAGAAATTAACATATTAAATAGGATTAAGAATTTTTTTATTTTGGATTTTTTTTTAAAAATTTCTTCTGCTTGAATTACTAGTCAAACATAAACGGTCCGATAAACTCAACTAATATGGAGATATGTAATTTTTTATTATTTTGCTGCATAACATGTAAATTAAGTAATTTATTTCTAGTCTTATTCTCTCCTTAAACTATATGCAGTCAAAAATTAAGAACATACTGCATTTTTAGGAGAAGTTAATTTGTATGATAAGAAAATGCAGAGTGGCAGTGTTCAAACTACTTTAACAAACATTTTTTTCTTCTTAATGTCCTCATCACCATCCTTTCACATTTTTCCTTCACAAATAACTCTATTGCAATATTTTTTTCCTAATGAATCTGGAACTTTTTTTGTGTGTAATGAATGTAAACTGGACTTTATTATGTGTTTTGTTAGCTTCTAGTGCGTTCTAGAATTCTCACAGGATTTTGCAATTTGAATGACAATTCTACTGGTCTAAAGTTAAGGTTTCATTTTGCTTTGTGTTAGTTTCAGTCCTTGAGCTTGAAAGTTCCAATGTAAATGGAAGAAGCAAACAGAAAAAGATAGNGCCAAGTACTAGGATACTTTAAACTAGGATTGGTGTGGGAGAGGGGTTCCATTAGGAGCAAGAAAGCGATTAAAGCCAAGAAAATAAGTAGTGAAAGGGATGAAAGGCATGTCCCGCGAGGAGAGGATGAGGGCACTTGAGTCATCTATTTTGGAGGAGGTTGAGAGGTGACCTTACTGTTCTCTGCAACTTCTTGAGAAAGGCCTTACTTCCTCATAACTGGTGACAAGATACATGAGAATGGCACAAAGCTGCACCAGGAGAGTTTTAAACTGGACATTAGAAAATATTTATTTATCATGAGGCTAATCAAACATTGGAATGTGCTTCTTAAGAGAGGTAGCTGATGGCCCACGCCTGCCAGTGTTCAAGAGGCATTTGGATAATACCATTAATAATATGCTTTAACTTTTGGATAGTTGTGAAGTGGACAGGCAGTTGGGCTTGATGATCTTTGCAGGTCCCTTTCAACTGAACTACTCTGCATGGATGATTTCAGGTTCATGTACTGGGGCAGTAGACACAAACGCTGGCTGTATACCACCCTTCCCACCTTCCTGTTTTCTAAAGAAATATAGCCACTTACTTGTTAGTAAGAGTGATGAGATTAAAAAAAATCTGGCAGATGCCCAGGTGGGGAAAAACAGTGCTAGGATGCTGGGAATTGCACTAACTTTAAGGCACAAATGTGACTTAGGAGACTAAGGAAGATAAACTAGATACCACAGCTGATTCCCAGAAGACTAGGTCCTCAGAGAAATATCTGATCTTTATTTCAGCCTCTGAACAAGCTGACGAAATAGTTGTGATGCATCACAAATAGTTACTTCATAGATAATAATTCATATATTTGTATGCACTGCCATCAGAAAGGCTTATTAAAGCCTTCTTCAGCTGTGTTAAAAGTCAGCACATTTCCCTGGCATAACCACACTCAAGCAATCACTGTTATGATACTCCACTATGAGACCACAACAATACAATAGTAACTGTCACAACACATAATAAGACACAGTCTGAGAACTCAAAGGACTGGAAGGTGTCAAGGTTTTTAGAGAAAACATACTCCTAGTTCTTTTGTAAAATACGTACTAGTTGTCTTTAGTAACTTTTTATCCACCACTACTAGATGGTAGTGGGGCTTTGTCCACTAACATTGTGAATTAGATGGATTTTCTGTTGCTGTATTTCGCTCAGATTCTCGACAACAAGATTGAGCTTTAGAAGTTAAAGAACTGTAAAGATTTGAAAAAAAATCCGAGGAATGAAAGCAAGATATTTTATTGTCTCAAAATTATCTGGAGTTATTAAAAGGAAAATTAAAAAGTATAGAACTTCAGTGTGCATACCGAAGTGATATTATTCATTCCCAAACCATGCTCCTTTTAGAAGACGATGAAGATATTTTTAGCAATTTGGCACTAATCAACCTCTTCTGCACTTGAGCTGCGAACATGACATAGCCTAGGTAATCAAATCTGCAGATTAAAATGAGAACAAAGAATATAAACAAGAAAATGTGCTAAATAATTTGAAAATCATGTAGATTGTTACAAACTACAAGGACTGACATTTTGTTAACAGCCATTGGTAGCTCTTTGTTGAGACAGTATTACTCCATCATTTTTTATTGGAATGTCCAAGTAATTCACTTCATATCTTAAGAGAGATAAATCAAGTAAAAAACATGAAATTCTTTTTCCATTTTTAATCCCAGAAATTTGTGACCCTGAACTTCATTCAACTGCAAAACCTGGCTATAGAGGAGAAAGGCACAGATTCAAAGATTTCAATCTGTATGCCTTTCATGTGCCTGAGCAAAATTCCTCCCAATGTAAAAGTGGACCAAGTCTGAGACCACCTCATGAGACTGAATGTGCACAAGTCTATGGGGCCGCATGACGTGCATCCCAGGGTTCTGAAGGAACTGGCTGATGCATTGCCAAGCTGTTCTCCCTCATATGTGAAAAATCATGGCTGTCATACAAAATCCCCAGTGACTGAAAAAGAGAAACATCACTCCCATATTCAAGAAAGGAAGAAAGGAAGATGTGGGGAGCTACCAGGTCAGCGTGCTTCTACGTGTATACCTGGGAAGATCATGGAGACGATCCTCCTCAAAGAGATGTTAAGGCACATGCAAGCTGTGGAGAAGATCCGAGACAGCCAGCATGGCTTCACCAAGGGCAGATTGTGCCTGATCAATCTGGTGGCCTTCTATATTGGAGTGACGGCATCAGTGGACAAAGAGAAGGCTGATGTCATCTACGTGCAAGGCCTTTGACATGATCCCGCTCCACATCCTTACCTCTAAATTGGACAGAGATTAATTTGAAGGCTGGACTATTAAATGGATAAAGAATAAGTTGAATGGTCATAGCCAGAGGGTTGTTGTCAACAGCTCTATGTCCAGGTGGAGACCGGTCATGAGTGGTGTCCCCCAGAGACCCTTTCTGGGACCAGTGCTCTTCAACAACTTTATCAATGACATAGACAGTGAGATTTAGTGTATCCTCTGCAAGTTTGATAATGACACCAGCTTGGTGAGATTCTAAGGAAACCTCATTGTGGCCTTCCAGTACTTGAAGGGAGTTTACAAGCAGGTGGGGGAACAACTTTTTACATAGTCTGATAGTGATAAGACAAGGAGAAATGGCTTTAAACTAAAGAAAGATTTAGGCTAGATGTTAGGAAGAAATTTTTTACTCAGAAGATGGTGAGGCACAGGCTGCCCAGAGAGGCTGTGCATGCCCCATCCCTGGAGGTGTTCAAAGCCAGGTTGGATGGGTTTGTGGGCAGCCTGATCTGATCTAGTGGTTGGTAATCCTGCTCATAGCAGGGGCTCGGAACAAGATGATCTTTAAGGTCCCCTCTAACCTAAGCCATTCTGTGATACTATGATTCTTTCCTAGAATCAAGTAGATGAATACTCTTCACATCAATTTTTTAATTATTATTACTTTTTTGTAAAACCACCATATCTCCAAGAAGGACAGAAGAATTACACTTCTGCTGCACTAAATGAGAGAAGAGTTCATCTCTGATATCTGGCTTTGTAAAGTGTATAAGAAATAGACAAGAACAGAAGTATAAAGCAAAAATATTAGTAGTGTAATGGATGGTCTACATTAAGCTCTGGAGTTCTTTTTCTTAAACCTGAATCTATTTTTCAGCCTCAGAATTCTGTAGAGTGAGGCAGGTCATCCATCACTGAAGCACTCATCAGACTTAAAGCAATTAGAGAGTGGCTGTTGTCCTGAAATAATTAAGGACTGATTGTATGCATCTGTAGCTGAACAATGAAATATATAAAAAAAGAAGAAGTATTGGAAAAGAAAAGTGGATAAGGAAACAAAAAAAACTTTCATAGTACAGCTCAAAGATAGATTTTGGTTGAGCAGCTACTGTTTGAAAGCAAAAAGAGGACTGGAGATTGGTGTAATTTTACTTTCTTGACCACCATATTATGAAGGTGTAATTTTGCTTCTTGCAAAGCAGTTTTTATTATTGACACTGTATATTCATTCTGCAGCGTAAATCTATGGTGACAACTGCCTGTGCAATTTGGGCTTAAGCATATGAATACATAGATCCATGCAGATTCACAAATACAGCCAGAGTTCTGGAAATGCAATTTATCCAAGTCCTCTTTAAACTCCTCTTTCAAACAGTGTTTTGCTGTGACACAAAAAACCTAACATCTTAACGGTGGTATACCTGAAGAACTCAAAACAGTATTCGTGATAGTGACCAGAACTGTCTTGTTGTCTCTTAAATCTCCTCCACTGCCTGTCTTCTTCTGCTTATATCTACTGGCAGAAACGGGCACACAAAAAAACCCAAAAAAACTATTATGAAGATGCAGAAAGGATGACTGTTAAGCTGTCATTCAAAATGAATGATTAGGGGGAAAAAAAAATCACAATGCTTAAGTTCAGTGGATGAGTGATGCAAGTTCCACTGATTTCAGTTTAAGATATTCTGCCATAAGAACAAGTTTGTATCTGTACTGCTTGTAGTTTTCAGTATAACATGCTGAGGCTTAATTATCTATAAATAAAGATATGAAAGCAATACAATTTTACTCATGATTAAAGTAAATCAGATTGGAAGCAAATGTGCCTACCTTTCTATGATGCATGGTGTCATGAAGAGTCATTGAATGATTATTTTTGGATGGAAATATGTTCTGGAAAGCCATTTGTGACTTTGGTACAGAAAGGGTGGCATTCTCTTACCTGGGTATTAACCATATTAACCTACTAATGGGTATTATTAACATATTAATGGATATTAACCTGCAGCGTTGTAAGCAGATGTATCATTTGACTTTTCGTTAGGTTTTTCCACATTATAGAGTCCAACCTCCAGCAGAACTGGATTTGAGTCCCTCCAGTTTCCAAGACATTTTGGGAGCATGCATTATCTCCATAAAATAGAAGAAAGTGATTAAGGCATTTTAGGATTATGCCATTGGAGTCATCAACACTTCCTATTTTATAGCCTTATACTACGTTGCCTTCATTGACAGTGTGCTGGTAGTCTTTTTCATAAGAAGATTCATTTATTTTTCTGATCACCAGTCAGAAGTTTGGCTAGTGGTGTGGGTCACTGCTCTTGTCATTCATTGTGGGAATCGAAGTCCAAGAATTTTAATATAATGTCTGGCTTTTCTGCTGACCAGTTAGATCACTTATTTGTAATTCATTTCCTCTGCTGTAGAAATGAGGTTGTTAACACTGTCATATCTCAAAGAGGCAATGATATGACATGTCATTCATTCACATAAAGGAAGGATGATATAAATGCTGGCTTGATTATTCCTATCTTAATGTTCTGTGGAAAAGGAGGAATTTTCTGTTCACTAGAACTGCTTATAAGGACTCTAAGAGATGAAATAAATGTCTTGTAACTATAGTGATCTGAAACTTGTCAAAAAGTGAAGAAAGTGAGGCTTATTAAAGCATTATCTTGTTCTTTGCATATTTCATTTGGGGAAAAGGTGTAAATGGAAAAATTGGACAGGCACTACTGTATATTACTGCCAGGAGCCTGGAGGTACCACACAACATATCCAACCTTCATTTGCAAAATACTGATTTAAAAGCAATCTTAACCTCTGTGCAAAACCATTAACCATCCTCTGAATGAACTAGATTGGAACCATAATCCAGGGCTCAAATTTCCCTGCAGTAAATGTGCCTATCAGTTAAGATCTTCTGTCACTCTTCATTGGGAAGCAATCAGAAACATCACCACGTGAAAGGTTAATTTGTCTTTTCCTCTAGCCCTATCATATTGTTTGCTTGCTTGCTTGCTTGCTTGCTTTTCATCCTGCAGGTCTGCACTGAAGATATTCAGTGCAGGGCTAAAAAATCTTAAATGGAAAGCCTATTAGTATCTTAGTAGAAGCTTACATATTTCCAAACAGAATGTATCTTAAAAACAATTTTTGTAGATGAAATTTATGTTTCCCGGTTTGGAGGGCTTCTCGTTGTATCCAATATGCCATTTTCATTGCTAAAACGAGTGAGGAGGAGACTGCAATAACTTTTCCAGGAAACCTCAAGGACCATATCCACCAATCTTTTCTGAAATGAATAAAACTTGTAATTTTGAATTTACAAGGTGTACTCTCAAAGAGACAAGGTGTTTTGTTTCTCAATCGAATGTGTATCATTTCTGCTTTCTCTATTTCAACGTTAGTTTCCTCTCCAAAAATGCCTATGGTCAAAATCCAATAGAACTCACACTCAAGTGCTTTCGAGAGAGCAGAATTTTGGACGAAATAACAAGACATTAATGTCTTACTCTGTGCTAAGTGGCTTTTGAGAAAAAAAAAAAAAAAAAACAGTTTAGGGTGAATTTCTGGTTCAAGGCAACTCTAAGCTTGTAATAGGTGGAAATGGGGATATGTCTAGTGAAAGCTTAAACTGCTTGAGACTGCATTATACTTTCCTGAAGAATCTGCTACTGATAACTGGTGATGAAGAAATATCAAATCTCAACTGACCACTAGTTCAAATTGTTGATTAATTTATCAGTATTTTACTACCTGGAAGTATGAATGAAGGACATCAAATTTTATTCTCGCATTATGTATTCAAATGATAATAAATTCCTCTGGCCCTTTGACATACATTTTTGAGCACTTTTCTCTTGCTGTCTATGTTTTAATTATAATATTTAAGTATTTATCTTAACATCTTTTATTCCAGATTTTGCGTTGAAATAAATACAAATATATACAAAGGCAAACCAAGCCAACATACTATTTTTGAATTGTATTAATTATTATTTCAGGTGCTTTTCAACCATTTTGAAAGAGTATTTTGCTTCAGAAATGAGACATTTCCAAGTAAAATAGTTTATGTCTTGTGCTCGGTCTAAGTTTATGTGTTGATGACTGGAATGCTACTGCAATAATTTACAATTGCATTCTCTTTATAGTTGTATAATAACTTAATGGAAACACACTGGAGATGAACAGATAAACACTGCTGGTGAAAATTATAGAGAGAAATGGAATACTTTTGAGTAGAGAACATATCACACTGAAAGAGTTTGTTTGGGAATATCAACAAAAGTCATTTTTTTAAAAACACATTTATGTCTATATTCCATATTTCACACATTACTTTGCAAAAACATGATAGGTAAAGGCAGTATAGCAGCTGTTAAAATACAATGGATAGTTCACTCATTAGCAGAGCACAAAGGTATAGTTTTTAGTTCCAATTATTCTTACATTCAGAAACACATCAGAATAATCTTTTTTTTTTTTTTTTTTTTTTTTTTCCAAAATGTATTAATGAATTATGAGCTTCTGCTAAGATCGTTTCAAGGAAAGTTGGTACAATGTGACTTTATCATCATCTCTGCTAGCTTGATTACTTTAAGACTGACTGGGAACTGTTGCCAGTTCTTGGAAATGCCATGCCAGGGAGAAAAGGAAGGGAATATGAGAAAGCAAATGTCATATATGATTTGAATATTCTAAATTATTTTAGAAATCAACACAGACAAAAATATCTTAATAGCTTACTCAGAGACAGAGCTACAAATCTCAGGTGTGATGAGGCAGTAAAATTATTACGTTCTGTATACAAGGACATATCTGGAGACAATAGACAGGGTGGTAGGTGAAGATGCCCCAGAATCAAGCAGTTGGCACGAAGTCATATTTAATAAAAAAGGTTTGTGATACAAAAAGTAGAAAAGGTTTAATTTGTGATATTACACAAATGAAACAGCTAAGAAAAGGTAGGTCACATGAATTCCTCTCTAGTATCCCTCTAAGTTATGTCTCTATGCATTAATTTTTATGTGTAAAAGTCTTTCAGAATTTATTGCCATCCAGTCATAATTTGCTATGAATTCAAGACATTTTCAAAACTCCAAGCATATTTATTTATATTCATGCCAGAAGCAAAATCAAATAGCTGTGTAATATATTCACCCAGGAATTTCTTTGGAACTAATGTTCCATGGGACTTGCTAGACACTCCCTCTGACAAGCTGAAACTTTTCACTGATACTACTTATTAGCATTGAAATGTAGTCCTTAACAGACCATTCGCTGACTCTAAAATCTCTTAGATTGTCAGTCCTTAAAGAATAGACATAGCCATAGAGCATGTGGATGATTTGATTGACCTAATTGTTATGGGTATTTTAGAAGGGGATGGGTCATGCAAAACAAAATTATATAAAGGTATTCTTGGCTAAGTGCAGCTTGAATTCCTTGTAATACTTCCTTTCATGGCTGAAAGATACCAAGACACATGCTGAGATGTGTATTCACACAGATGCTCTTAATCTATATCACTGGGGGAAAAAAAATGGTTATTTTTGTTTCTCTACACATGTTGTGTGGTACATACTCCAGTGCTTTGTTATGTTTTAAACTAATCCTGGAAAACATGAGAAGAATGTGTTCATCACATGATCTGCTAGACAACCTGCTCTCCCCAGTACTCTTGTTTATATATTTTATACATTTGAGGAATCAGAAGTTAGGAACAGAACAACTGTCAAATGATTTTAATGTCAGATGCTTAAACTTCTAGAAAAATGAAAACTTATGAAAAAAATAGTTGTCTTCCTGTTCATGAGTTTCAGCAATTACTAATATGCCAAAAGAAAATGTACACATGAATAGCAAGTCTAAGGAACACACTGTGCTGTAAGAAGCATTAAGAGATTATCTTCAGGGATTTTGGATGAAGTACTCTCTGAATTACCTCATAACAAGTGAATATGTCAAAGCTGTGTTCTATCCAGCAGTGGGAAAAGTTAAGATTTACTCTATTGCAAAGCATTAAGGCACAGAGGAAAAATCTACTCTCAGACTTTATTCCTGGAGCTTACTGCACAAGTCAGAGAGCAAAAGCTTTCAGCAAGAAGGATAACAAATGCCTAATCAGGTTCCTGAGGTTTCAAAAGCTCAGGAGAGTCAAGGAATAAATAGGTGTTGTGTGAGATTATGAAAAGAAGCAGAAAATGAGAAATATCAACTTCAGGGGCTTGAACATCTAGATCAGGACTTCTGTGAAGAGCCTATGCCCTGCTCCTGATACAGAGATAAATCATATTTATTAAAAAGGGAACAAACAAAAGTCCCAGGAATCAAGTTTACTCTTGGTGCAACTTTTCTAATCCAGGGAGAAGCATGTCATAACAGTACAAGTTTCTCCTTTTTGCCAAAGTGAGGCGAGATACAACTATATTTATAGGAAGAAGAGCTTCACATGTGTATAAGTAAGTTTATGTAGCTTAGTGTCGGCAGTATCTATATTTGGATGCTCTAATTTGCTTGCAGAATCCACATTAATTTAAATATGAAAAAAACAAACAAACAAAAAAACTATTCCTGTCACTGGAAGCCAGTAATATTCTGTCTTAGCATTGGCTCAAGCAAAAGAAGAGAAAATGAATCAAATTTCTTCATAGATAATTATAAAATATTAGCATAAATAAGCAGTTCCTACCACAGATAGTTACTATGATGTTAAAAATAGTTTGAGAATTTGCTCTGGTATATGCAGACAATCTTTACAGCTACTGAAATACTTTCTGAGGAACTATAGTTGAACAACAGCAATATTTTGAGGAGTGTTGGATGATTCTGTACACACATCTGCATACTTACACTTTCCTAAGAAATATAGAATCATTAATCTTAGAGCCATAGGATGGTTTGAGTTGGAAGGGACCTTTAAAGGTCACCTAGTCAAACTATTCTGCCTTGAACAGGCATATATGCAGCTAGATCAGAACCCTGCCCAGCCCGACCTTGAATGTCTCCAGGGAGACATATGACATGGGAAATGGCATTCCATGAAAAACAGTAAAAAAGGTATAACAGGACAGGTAAACTGTGAGGAGTATAGGGATACTGTTAGGCTGTGTATGTATGAAAGTTTGCAGATGACATCAAATTGTGGGGTGCAGTTGACATGTCTGAGGGACAAGATGCCATTCAGAGAGACCTAGACAGGCTTGAGCATGAAGTTCAGTAATCCAAGTGTAAGGTCTTGGGTCTTGCACCTGGGTCATGCTGGGGGATAAAAGGAGCATAGCCGAGCTGAAAAGCACTTGGAAGTACTGGTGGATGGGAAGCTGGACATGAGCCAGCAATGTTCCCTCACAGCCCAGAAAGCCAAGCGTATCCTGGGCTGCATCAAAAGACACATGGTCAGCAGGTCAAGTGAGGTGATCCTGCCCCTCGATTCTTTGTTGGTGAGACTTCACCTGGAGTACTGCATTCAGTTGTGGAGTCCTCAGTACAGTAAAGATGTGGAGCTTTTAGAGTGCATCCAGAGAAGGGCCACAAAAATGATCCAAGGGATGGAACACCTCTCCTGTATGGACAAACTGAGAGAGCTGGGGCTGTTCAGCCTGAAGAAGAGAAGGCTCTGGGGAGACCTGATCTCAATATCTAAAGGGGAGCTATGAGAAAGAAGGGGACAGACTCTTTGGCAGTGTCTCTTGTGATGGAAGAAAGAGGAAATGATTTCAAACTTAAAAAGGAGAGATAATTGGAAGAAGATTTTTACAATAAGGATAGTGAAGCATTGGAAGAGGTGATGGTCCTTGGAAACATTCCAGGTCAGACTGAACATGGCTCTGAGCAACCTGATCTAGTTGTAGGTGTCTCTATTCATTGCTGGGAAGTTGAGCTAAATGACATTTAAGGGTTCCTTTCAGCTCAAAAAATTATATGATTCTAAGATTCCATGAAAATGCATCAATATATTAAAACAGTCATAGCTAATGAATAGAAACAATAGTTTACTGTGGCAGTAGCTCACTGCATGTGCCACTAGCAATTGAATTATGAATTGACTCTTTTCTCACCTCAAATGTGGAGTACAAGGAAGAGTCATACAATATCATAGAATGGAATAGAATATCATAGAATCATTAAGGTTGGAAAATACCTCCAAGATCATCTAGTCAAACTGTTTACCTACCAGCAATACTGCCACTAAAATATGTCTCAAACTGCCACATGTACCCTTTCCTTAAACACCTCCAGGAACAGTGACTCAACCACCTTCCTGAGCAACCTGTTTGTCCTAATATACAACCTGAATCACCCCTGCTGCAACTTGAGGCCATTCCCTCTTGTCCTAGCACTAGTGTGAGAAGAGACCAATCACAACCTCACCACACCTCCTTTCAGGTAATTGTAGAGAGCTGTAAGGTATCCTCTGATCCTCCTCTTCTACAGAGGAAACAATCCCAGTTCACTCAGCAGCTCCTCATAAGACTTTTGTTTTAGACCCTTCACCAGCTTAGTTGCCCTTCCTTGGCCTCTGTATCTTTCCTGTAGTGAGAGGCCCAAAACTGAACACAGTACTTGAGGTGAGTCCTCACCAGAGCTGAGTACAGGGAGATGATTATCTCTCTGCTCCTGCTGACAACACTTTTTTCTGATACAAGCCAGGATGCCATTGGCCTTCTTGGCCACCTGGGCACATTTCTGGCTCATGTTCAGCTGAGCATCAGCAAATACCCTCAATCCTTTCCCTCTGCAGAGATTTTCAGCCACTCTGCCACAAGCCTGTAGCATTGCCTGAGGTTGTTGTGGCAGTATCCGGCACTTGTTCTTGCTGAAATTCATCCTATTGGCCTCAGCCCAGCAATCCAGGCTGTCCAGGTCTTTCTGAAGTGCCTTCCTACCCTCACACAGATCAACAATTCCCACCAACAATATCATCTGCAAACTTAGTGAGGATGTACTCAATCCTCTTGTCCATGCCAACAATAAAGACATTAAAGGATTGAGGATAGACCTCAGCACCAATCCCTAGGGAACACCTCTCGTGACTGGTTGCCAGGTGGATTTAACTCCCTTCACCACAATTCTCTGGGCTTAGCCCTCCAGACACTGTTTTACCCACCAAAGAGTGCACTTGTTCAAGCCCAGGCTGCCAGCTTCTCCGGAATACTGTGAGAGATAGTGTCAAAGGCTTTGCTGATGTGCAGGCAGACTACGTCAACAGCCTTTCTGTCAGCTTCCTCAGCATCCTCAGGTGGATCCCATCTGGTCCCATAGACTTGTAACAGTCCAGGTGAAGCAGCAGTTCTATAACTGTTTCCACCTGAATCATGGGGATTTTATTCTGCTCCCCACTCCAGACTTCCAGGTCAGGACACTGAGTAGCCTGAGGATGACTGGGCTGGCTATTAAAGACAGATGTAAAGAAGGCATCGAGAACCTCAGCCTTTTCTTTATCCTCAGTGGTCATGATCTCCACAAGAGCAAATAAATTTAGTGGGAAGAGCAATTAGGATCCTAAGCAAGAGGGAGGATCTACTTCTTCTGCAGTTTTCTGTTGATTCCAGAAAACTGCTATTCAGCTACTTCATGGTTACAAAGGAAATCAGTTATTCATTACAGTGTTTTGATAAGTGAATTCTATACATAGTCCCAAGGTTTGTTTGTTTATTAGTTTGCTTGTTTTCACCAGTCATTTTGAGTTTAGTTACTAAATCACATCACATTTTCTATTTCAGTAGGTCACAAAAGAAAAGTATGCAAGTGTGCAGTGAAGAATGAGTATCAGTTTTATGCAAGAGTTGTTTTTTTCCTGTGCAGTATTTGCTAATGTCATTTGTGTGAAGCCAAGAAATAGAAACAAAGCTGGTCCTGGGACTTAGCTATGCAGTTTGGATAGCTTGAGTTTGAAGTCTTTGTCAATAAACAATTTCTGCTGCTAAACAAAACTACTAGAACTCTCACTCTGTAGTGGATGACTGGAACAGGGAGTTTTGAGGATAGGATTCATTTAATCTGTCTGTTGGTATAGAAATATATATATACCTACAGTTGAGCTGGCTGTTTAAGCTTCCATTATGGTAAATGTAGTCTAATCAATACAGTCAATAGGGTTTAATGTGATTAATTTGGACAAATGTGTACTTTAGGATGAGATAAAACTCCTCAGACCTCAATTCTGCTGAGTTTATTGACTAACTTTCTACTGACTCTAAAACTCGGTGTAATTTTGTCAGATGTTTTTACAGTGCAGACATCCATAGGCAGTTAAATAAACTCTGGGGTTCATGATGCTCATAATCATAGAGTTCATAATCCTTAGCAGTCAGATATTCTGAATTATAGAGTTAGGATTTCTCCTTTTGAATTGTGCTATTTGATAATCATTAGCAGGAANTAAAAATAAAATAAAATAAATCCTGTTGTTTCCACTTGTAGCAACTCAAAAATTGTGATCAAATCGTGAATTTGATCATAAAGCAAGAAAAGACTGCAGCATGAGTGTTCCGGGAAAATTCCTAATTCCTTCTCACCTACGTCCAAATTAAGGGAACTTTTCATTTTTGTTTGAGTACCCAGGTACAAGAAAGTCATAATACTTACTTACCTGGGTTGGTTTGTGGATTCAGTATCCAGGTGTTATTCTGGTGCAAATACAGAAAAGTTTTTTTGATGTTGTCACTGAACTTGTTGTCTTTGAACTGAGGGCAGTCTTGTACTGGAATCTAAGACAGAACGATTTTACTATCACTTCCACAAATACATTGATAAGAGGTGAATTTATCTTGTAATTACATTTGGTTGCACATACAAATCTATTTTAAAATCCTGCCTCCCAGCCTCATTCTTAACAAATTCTGATAACAGAAAAAATCACCTAGATTACTTATTTTTTATTAAAATGTTATGCTAGTGAAGAAAATCATTTTGATAAAGAGTAGTCTAAAAGTGTTAAACTAAAGGAAAATAATCTCTGTATGTTAATAGGTTGATCATTTAGTCTTTGAGCTGTTTGAATCCCAGTTCTTTCTGCTCCTGGTATTGGCCATGTCTCATTCAATGGTTGAAAATCAGTCTCTAAATAGTATGTAGTTATGATTCTATAGAGATTTACGTTCCAATTTACACACCAAGGACAAAATTTATCACACCTTATTGTAAGCATTGATCTGAATTCTCAGTTGGGTTTATAATGTGTTTTATCAATGGAGTAAGGCAGAAACCGCAGAGGTAAAATCACACTGTAGTGGAAAGACAGTCTCTGGAAATGACTGTTCTTTAGGATTCACTGTAAATGGGGACTAACACAACAGTGCTCCCTAAATAGGCAAAAACATAGTGCTTGGTAGGAGGTATCTGTATTTTATCTACAAACAGAAGTTGTACATAGCTGCGTGTCTCCATTTACAAGAGGGCTCCTGTGCCAATGAATCCTTGTAAATAAAGATGGACTTACACAATGGCAACAAAGTGCCTTTTGATTCACTGGGTGTCATGGAAAAGCTTCCAGAAGTGTCAAAGAAATTGGAATTGAAAAATTAATTTCGGGCTCTACAACTGATTTAGGAAATTTTGTGTGTTTAGAATGCAATGACAATCTCTTCTGGACCCTGTTCTTTGGCCAAAATGTTAATTTGACATTTACATTTCTACCTGCTGCAATGCTCAGAGCTACTTCTGCCAATATCAGACATGTTTTGTGTTGCCAAAGGCATGAAAAAGATCTTTAAGCGTACTAGACTCCCTGGCTTGTAAAGTAAACCACATGCTGTATTCCTTGCAGATTTAGAGTCCATTATGAAACAATATGTAATGTGTAATTGTAATAACAGCAGTTTTATTTTGTCCTTACAAATAATGCTACTGTCAGATGTTATTGTTTAGNAAAAAAAAAACATTCAGCCATTCCATCTTAACAAAACAGAAGTTTTCTTCAGAAGTATTTAACCTTGGCTTATGCACAAATTGAACATTTCTTGGAATATGAAGCCACAGGGTACTTGATGAGCTTCTAACAGGCACTGGTCTTTCATATAAAGGAAAACAGGAATGACTGTGATCAGTCTGTGCTTAGCACAAAGAAAAATACAATTTCCCAGGGTTATATTCCCAAGATAAAAGCTGCTCTGGTCCCTGTAATTTCTTGGGATAAAAAATGTCACAAAAAGATCATTCCCATGCTTATTTTCTGTTTTTTCTTCATTTCATTTCATGTCTTCTGTCTGTTATAAGAAACACACTCTTACTTTTCATCTTGGATATCTCTACTTCCAGCTGAAGACTCTCAGTCTCCTTAACCTCTCCTATGATTTAGATTACATTGTCTTTCTTTCTCTATCTTTTCCTTTCTTTTTTTTTTAACAGTTTCATTGTATTCTTTACAATAAGATAACCACATATCTCTCTGCCACATCAATCCTACAAGAGCATTTCCAGGTACACAGTTCCCTTACTAACAATAAAGACAGGTACTTCTTGAGAAACTGAGTCCACAGCTGATTTCCTAATGGACAGTCTAGATTGTGTTAATGAAAGCAGAGCTGGCAGTTCATTGATTTCCCAGGCAGCTGGCTCTAAGCAGGATCTGACCTCCTCCTTGTGAGGTTCTGGCTCTGCAGAGCACTCCTAAACATAGATTCCTTTCCCAGTTTCTCTTTTGTGGAAATCTGACGTCTCAGGCCTTGAAAATAATGCAAGGGCTCCCTAATCCTCCACTAAGCAGTACATTCAGGACTGTTTTCAGATTAGGTTTCACCTCTCAGGATACCTGAAACAGCAAAGAAAACAGTTGCAATTTACTTCACACAAGAATCAGAACTCCTCTGCCTCTCCTGAGGTTATCAAATACATGCACAAAATCTTTGCCTAGCTCACCCCTTTCAGAGCATTCTTGGATTTGTTTAGTTTCTCTAGAGGAGAGCCTGTCCTTTGAAATCTCTCTGTACGTCTCTTTTGGTTTTGATAATCAACTAGCTACTTTGGCTTACAGCTTCTGAATATATTTTCATCCATCTTTCACTATCCCTTAGATCTTTTTCTGTATTTCTGTGTTCCTGATCGTTCTTATACAACTTACTGAAATGGTGCCACTTCTGGTAGAAGTTTTGTTGTCCCACCAATGCATCATACAGCATAGATGTGCCTTGCTGCAGGATTTGCTGTCTGTTAGAAAAAGATGTATTCAATTCATGCTTATGTTTTTAATCGTAACAGTTAACTTACAGCATAAATTGACAGATTTATTCCAAAACTGATAAGAAAGAGCAAAAAAAAGTACAGTCGGCATAAAATTCTGACTTTTAAAATGCCAGTCTCCTGATTGCTGTTTCAAGCAATTTAGTCTGAGCTTCTTTAAATATCACATCTCATCACACAGAAAGTATTCTAGACTTGATCTTTCACATGAAACAGAAGAGTAAAAAATGAATAATTATGATATTTACCAGCAAAATGACTGTTTTTCTCCCAATACAGTTTTCATAATTCATTGCAGTATGAAGATTTCTCCTAAAAAAAATATTTAACTCTGTGTTATTTTTACTAACTACATTCCAAAGATGCACCTTCTCTATCTACTTTGTATATACATGCACCATATGTTATAATCCTTTGTAAAAAATTCCCCCCAATGTGGACCATGCTGCCTCTTGGCTTCATCATTCATCCATTCTTCTGCCTCCTTGTATGATCCCTGCAGAGGCCCTCTGGTGTGCTCCTCACAACTTTGTGTTTAGAGGACACCTCAGTATTAATGCAAGAGTAACCTTAATGGAAATAGCAGGAATATGTTCCTATCACAGATTATAATCATGCCATTTAACTGTTTAGAAGTGGTTTCTCCAGTTTAGTTTTACACTGTTCCTACTCATTTACCTCTGTTTTAGTGCTTCTGTATTATAATCACTATAGCTAACATTAAGCAATTGGCAGACAAAACCCTTCCTTTGACATTGAAAATCAGAAGCAAGCAGACAGCAACAGAAACCAGTAATGACGTGGTCTCCCTCCTTTTGTCTGAGTTTTGTTTATATTTTTACCTCAAAGAATCTTAATTGTCCATCTGCCAGTGTCATAACAACTGATAGCTTCTAAGTGAGACACGCTCTTGATGTTTGCTAGGAAGAGTGGTTAGAAAGCACACAAAAAAAAAATAATAAAAAGATCAGAGGATGGATTGTCATGTTAACATACGTTTTCAGCTCTCATTTATGTGCCTTCTTTTCTTCAGTTTCAGTTTGGGGGAGGGAAATGAGAGCAGCACTGCTTTAAAAGCCATAACCTTTGGAATTAAAACGAGTTCCCAGCACAAACTGAGCAATAAAAAAGCAATCATATCACCAGGCTGCTGGCCCTTATTATTTTAGCATCAGTGTGATGGGCTTTAAAAAGCTTTAGACATGCTGGGAAAGTTAAATACACGTGTTCCGTTTAAAACTGACCAGCATTTAAATACGCAGACACCTGCCACGACAAGCAGTCCGGGGATTGCTCTTTCATTTTCTAAATGGAATAAAACTGCTCAGTAGAATGGCATGACATCTGTGTGGATATTTGTTTAGTTGCTAGCGGTGTACTTAATGTAAGGGATTTAGAGTATTAGGCTCAGACAGCATTTCTGCAGACTCCACTTCCCCACAGTGACTTGTCTATTGAATGTAAGATTTAAGTAGTTGAACAAAGTGATCCTTTTGTCTAGCACGAAATAAAGAAGTGTGTAGGGGTGAGATGGTCTGTGTTCTGGTTTTCCCTTCCTGCAAGAAAACTATTAGCTTTGTTAGCAGCACGAGCATTACAATGCATGCACTCTTGAGATGCTGGCACTAGGGTTGTAGGGGGAGAGAAGGAGCTGTTTTTGTACCCTGGGCAACTGGAATAAAAATTCTGTTTATCAGAGAAATGAATAGAAATACTTTTTCTTATTCATTTCAGGGCTAGTTTAATCCTTTTTAATGTTTACATTCCAGTTAATTTTGAACTGAAACATGCATTGCACTGAAACTAGATAATGCTTTGAAGTACCAGAACTAAACATTCTGATTTTCCATATATTTCATCCCTTGAATTCACCCAAAATTACCATTCTCTCATTGTGTCTGAATATGAGCAGCTTCAGCTTTCCCAGACATGCCTGAGAAGGGCTGAAAATATTTTCCTCGGGGCTAGCTTTTTTTAACCCCCATGAAAGAATGAAGGCACACAGAGAATAATATGGATTACTGCTCATTCTGATAATATCAATAAATCAAATTTTATCTTTTCCCATGTGTTTCCTCTATTCCTTTTCTCCAGTCCACCAATCCAAAACAACTGCTGTACCATTTTTTGTTTTTTTAAGATGTGCTCCTTCCATTGGCCGTTTTAATTTGTTGTGAAACATTCTTCAGCTCAATATCTTGATACTAGCCTATCCTCCTTGCTCTGCTATTGACTGGTATGTGTGCTGGAAATAAAGAATGATAACCATGAGGGAAGAAGGTCATTTATACTAGAGGAATGAGATGTGACTTTTAATTATCCCACATGAATAATTTGTCAGTGTCCCATTTCTGACCCTCTGTAAAAGGTGTCTAGCCTTTATTGTTTTACAAAGTCGTAAAATCATTAAAACTAATTTGGTCTACTGTTTTCCATGCTGCCACAATTTCAAGGTAAGAAATTTACAATCCTCTTTGTGTTGTATGTTACCATTAATGTAATTTAAAGGGCAACAAATCACAGAAAGTTAACCATAATTTTGTATCCCTGGATTATTATATAGGAGAAATGTGAAGACAGATGACTGTGTTTGATTTTGACACTGTTATACAACATTTTTCATACAGTAAAAGCAAAACAGTATGCCATCCAATATCTGGGTACAAACTCACTAACTCCAATGCGTTGTTAGTGAGCAGGCAGTCTTTATTTATGACGTCAGATACTCAAGGGGATTTCTCCTAATCGTGCCTGCCTTGCAGAAAAGACCTTCAGTTTATGTACCTTATCTGTGTTACATATGAAAAGGTTTCCCTGGGCAGTACCTACATATTCAATACTCCCCCCCCAAATCACTAGCATAGGGTCCTCCTTCTTGCACATGCTCAGTGATTTTGGTTGGTGGTCTAAAGACCCTCGAGATGAAGTAAGCAGTCTTCCTCTTCATGACTGCAGATTACTCTCCTCTTGTTTTTTCCAAGTTGGCAGTTTTAGGGTGATATACTGGAGAGGGCATCCACACTGACCTAAACAACAATGATATACTGGGTTCCTTAAGTATATAAAGCCTGTATCAAGACATCCTTAGCATCAAGACAAGCTTAGCATCAAGAGTGTTTTGCTTAGCATCAGACCAAGTGTGTTTTGCTTAGCATCAGCTAGTTTTGTGAAAACATGTATTGTTTGATTAAGGATATCACTTATATCCCACTGAACATGTTGAAGAGTGCATTTCTGTATACTGACTCATCGTCTAAATAGGGCATTAAAAATAAATTCTAGAACAGCTGGACAGAGAAAAAAGAATATAAACTGGGAGACGGGAAAGACAAGAAAGAAAGAAGTTCTATTACATATGTACTTGCCCATTACCCCTGTACCTTCCATCCAGTTTAAAATTTAATCCTGCTTGAAGGAACAAAATATTGCTAATCCTATTTTAGAGTTAGGAGACTGAGAAAAAAAATTGAAGGCTTGACTTCACTACAGGGTCAGGGAGATCTGTATCTGTGCCTGAACAACTGGACTGCTGAGATTTTCTGACCATTCTCCATTCTGCACTGAGTGACCTGGGGAGTCCGTCATGCAAATGTACAGTCCCCTGTGGATAACCTACATTTTCCCTTTGGATGTTTTAATCTGCTTCTTCATCAAAACAAACAAGCAAACAAAGAAAAGTACTACCAACTTTGAATGGAAATAAAACCCATGCTGTACATATCAGCTAATCCAAGCAACAAGGATCACTGGATCCAAGGAGGCTTTACCCTATGGGATAATTGAGAGCATCCAACAAGTGTACATGTGAGCTCTGAAGGGATGTAGGCACTAGGGGCCACATAAAATCAATGGAAAAACAGAAACATCAACTGGCTAGAGCAGGAAATGATTTCACACTCTGCTTGCTTTTATTGTATTCTCCCTAGCCATTCCCAATTCTGATCTCTGCCTTTTTTCAAGTTTCATCATTGTTTTACTAAATTCAATAAATCATGAGAAAATATATCATGGCATTGTTGTTGTTTTTTTTTCTTGCACACTAGATTTTATTGAATATAGAGCATCTCTCTGCTAATTCACTTTTTCTGGGAGTTAAGATATCTTAAGTATACAGCAAAAAAAAAAAACAAAACAAAACAAAACTTTTTTCCTTAAGCTTCCTGTTTAAGATTTATTGATAACAGAAATTTAAATAAAAGCTTCAGAATCCTTTTGGGGACTTATATAGATGTGTGCTAGCAAATACTTTGAAAGTCATCCTTTCCTTTCTCAGGAACCAGGGAAAAAATGTGTTACTGTTATCAAGTCAGACACTCACCAAACAGTCTCTGGAACGTGTTTACTTGTGGTATAAATGAGCACATAGATACTGACTCTAAGGATACATCCATTCATATTTTAGCTCCAAAAATGCAGAGGTAATTACTTATTGATTGGTCACAAATAAAATAGGAACATAAAATTGCTACTCTACATCAGCCCAGTCCCTAGCCATTTAAGACGCTGAAATAAGTGTGCTAATACTTCATCTACAAAGGCTGTTTGAATTCTAGATTGCCAACAGAGAATAGAATGTATAATCCTCACAGAATCCCGTGACCCAGTGTCATTAACTCTACAGACAGACTGATTGAGATGGGTGGCAGCTATACTGTAAAAGCAGCCAACCTATTATGTATTTAGTAATCTTATCTGGTTTATATTGCAAAATGATCATAAGTCAGCTTATGACCTTCAGCTACATAGGCTCATGCCTGATCTCACTAGTTAAAATTATGAGAACTGGATAAGGATCACATTTGTGAAAAGACTATCAAGATATTCACCAAATTGATTCTTATGAGGGCGAAGTTAACAAGTTTGGTGGTTGTTTTGTGTGTGTGTGTGTGTGTGTGTGTGTGTGTGTGTGTGTGTTGCGAGGACTTAGTAAAGAGCATCTGCAAAGTTTAGAGGGCCAAGTCAATGGATGTCATAGGATAACAGCGAAAACAGATTATGACTGCCCATATAATTTGTGCAGTCTTCAGCTTGATCACATGACAGCTGCAGTTATGAACCAAGCATAGACCAAGGATCATTCCTTGTAGGCACACTGTTGCTTAATGAAAGGCAAGTAAGTTCAGCTCTATGGATGCTAGTGCTGTGACAGATAAAGAGTCAGAATCAGGTTCAGGTTCATTAATAAAATGGTACATTCAGGGTTCAAAGACTGGGTCAAATTTTCTCCTTAAATATTCCTTCAATTCCTTTCAATTCTTACATTGTTTTTCAGTTCTAATTCTAGAAAACTTATTTGAATGAGATCTTGCATTCTTCAGCTCTGCCTTCTCTGAATGTCTTCTGAGCACATTGCTTTCTTCTTCCTCCACCACATTTTTTCAAAACTATAAAGAAGATTTTCTCCACCATCTTATACATAGATAGAAAAAGCTGCAATATAATGCATCAAGGAGTTAGTAATTGTTTTTTGTTTTGGTTTGGTTTTGGTTTTTTGTACAGGGTTTTGGGATTCTTCAACACAAAGGCCCAAAACATTACTAAGTAAAGATGTTCTTGTACTTCTATGTGAAGGTATATCCTACGCTTAAGGTTAATAAAATTAATAAACTGTTATCTGAGAACTGAAGGGATAGAAGTTTATAAAAAGGAAAGGCAGTGTCCCCACATCTGATTGAAAACCACAGAATTTAATGAAAAGACTTCCGTGTGCCTTGGATAAGGCTGCAACCTAGTGAATAGCTGTGAGGTATCTTTAATGCTGCCAGCACAGCTGCAAGAGGAACACACAGAAAATAAATGATGAAGGGAGAGTATTTTCAGCCTGGCATCTGGGTCTTTTGACTGCCATTTCAGCAAGGAGATGGGAGGAGCCTTGCAAAATGCTGTGATAATTGGCCTCTTCCTGCCCTATTGAAGGCTATCTCATGGCTTCAAAAGTCGATTCTCACTTATATTTTATTATTTTGTTTCCAGCCAAATGAATGCAAGTGGCATCGGCAACAGAACTCGGAACCTCCGGCTCTAGAAAAAGAGATCCTCAAGCAGAAGTCAAAGCAGCAGCTCTGGTAGCTCAGCCAAAACAAGAAAGTGATGCTCACAAACCCAGCTTTTATATTTCACTCTATAGTAGATGTCAAATATATAAAAATAAGTTTCAGGTTGAATTCAGTTCACCTCGGCATCCAAATGTTTTAGCCCAGCTTCCCTTACGCATAGCTTACAAAACACAAAGTCAAAGATACTTAATCCCTATTAAAAATGGAGGAGGAACTCATTCAAAAAGTCACTGTGTTAGTGTTTGCCCACCACCTGTCAGCTTCTTCCAATAGCCGTCATTTAAAACAATATAAAGTAGGTGGCCATAAAACGTTTTACAATACAAGTTCAAATTTCACTCCTCCTTTTCAATTATAAATGTCACAAGAAGGAACAATGTAATTCCATCAGTTTTCAGAACTCAGAAATTTGAGTCAGTTAAAGATTTAAATTTAAACGAAACTGGAGAACATTTCTAACTGAATTTCAGAGTTTTAAGAGGTAATGTCTTTTAGTCAGAAACACTCAAACTAATGGCTTATTATGTATATATATATATTTAATTGGCTTACTGCTGCTTAATACTTATTTATTTATTTATTTTAAGTGAAAGCGTACTTTGAAATCTACATGGCACACAGTGGTTTCTTCTTTCACATATTTTTCTAGAGGGTAAGTGCCAGCATTACTTTGATCACATTTATGTACTTTTTTTTAGTTCTCAGTTTCCTTGAAGATTTGACAGAAATAAGTTCTTCAGGGCAGAGTTTAACTCTGTTTGTATGCAATCTCTACAAGAGTGCCTTGGTGTTACTGTTATGAAACACAATAGAATAGTTTTGAAATGCCATAGCAACAGCATCCCAGAGTCAGACTACATTAATTCCATGCTCAGAGATGGATGACCCATCCTCAGAGGCATTCAAAGCCAGGCTCAGCCAGGCTCTCAGCACCCTGATCTAGCTGTAGGTGTCCCTGTTCATTGCAGGTGAGTTGGACTATATGACCTTTAAGGGCTCTTTCTAACTCAAAGAGCTCTATGATTCTATGAATTCCTATCAGTTTGCAATGAATGTGTTTTCTCAGTGACAAAGAGTAATTGCATGGAGCAAAACCTTACCTCTGTTCTAGGTTACAAATGAGCTACAAATTGCCCTGTCAGTTATGTTAATTCAAGCACATGTGAAAACTAATTCAAGAATCAGGATATTTTCAAAAATAAAATTAATGTGAAATCTAGAAGGAGAGATCATAAATGTATATAATACTCTATAATTTCAGACTAATTCCATTAATAATGCCATTTAACACATATTTTATAGAAGAAGAAACTCCTACCAAGCTGTCCAGTTGCTTTTTGTCTTTCATCTGCCAGAAGAAATAAGTCAAGATGGGACTGCCTTGTTTCCAGATATTATTATTAAATTCCATTTATTTTGGAAGGCTGAATTATTTCACTGATCATGAACATAAAGCATTGACTTGAAACAGTTACACACACAAACTGGAACACAGGAAATTCCATCTAAACATGAGAAAGAACTTCTTTACTGTGACTGTGACACAGCACTGCAACAAGCTGCCCAGAGAGGCTGTCGACTATCCTTCTCTATAGATATTCAAAACCTGCCTAGACACTTTCCTGTGTAACCTTCTGTAGGGAAAGTGCTTTAGCATGGGTTTGGACTCGATCTCCAGAGGTCTCTTCCAATACCTATAATTATGTGATTCTGTGATTCTGTGAAATAGATATGATTTTGCATTGAATTTTTTCACTGATTTTTTTCTGCCTCGCTAAGTAAACAACAGTTATGTAATTTAAATCACTGTGCTCCCTCATGCAGTTCTTGCTTCTTGTTTATTACTTACATAAAGTCTTTGGAGACTGAAGAGTAAGGCTGCTCATTCCCCCTCAAAACATCAAGTGGAAGTTATCAGTGTCCATAACTGTATTCTAATTTCATCTACAAAACTGCTTTTTTTTCTACAGTTGTCTTAATCTTTAGTCTTTACACTTCCTTTCTTTCCTTTGAATTCTATTTACAAAGTCTGTTCATTATCCCATTTCAGTCCTTTCCATGTATGTATAATTTCATGAAGATGTATAGGACTATAGTCAGCATAGCAAGTCAACCTTTTCATAAGCACATCAAGATTGCACACTTACTGTATATCAAGGTAACCTTCCAAGAATCTTTTTTTTTATTATTATGATTTTCCAGAACTAGTTCTTTCTGCCTGACAGTAACACAGACCTATCTGGGGCCAATGTCTGGATACATTTAGAGTAGCCATTTTTACAGCTGCTGTTGTTCATTATAACTATTATTATTTTCGATACCTTGATGCCATCTTCCCCTGATCTCAAGGCGAGGTAATTACACACTTTATGCTCATTGACAAAAAATCTCCATACTTTACAGATGAGTGACTGAAGATGTGTTTGACTCCCCAACGTAAGACATAGTTAATAGTTTTGCTTTCCCTTCTTACTCTGATTTTTTATCATTTATTACTCATGAAAAGTTTATTTACAACACAACATTCCACAATGAAAATTCTCCCCTTTTCTTTCCTATTAATTAAAGTCTTACCTTAAGTTTTACTATGCATTTTAGAATTAAGATCAAGGAAAACTGTGTTCTTGGAGACTGGATCTACAAAGAGATTAAACACATGGGATAACATCCAGACCAGAGGCTGTTATACATGAAAATGCAGTATGTTGCCTGAGAATGATGACTTGGTGTACTGAATGTAGGAACCTGGACTGCACGAAAAAAATAGGTGCCTCCAAAGTGTGATTCAAAAATTCTCCAACTGAAAATTCAACAACAACAACAAGCAAATATTCAGGATTAGTTTTTTTCCTGTCCTGCATCAATGCAAGTCAGTTTGGACATTAGGAAAAATTTATTCTCAAAAATAGTGGTGATGCGCTAGAACAGCTGCCCAGAGAGATGGTAAGAGTCACCGTCCCTGGAGGTGTTCAAAAACCATGTAGAAGTGGCACTGAGGGACATAGCTTAATGGGCACAGTGGTGATGGTTTGATGGTTGGACTAGATGATTTTAGCGGTCTTTCCAAACTTCAGATTTTATGATCCTACGATTCTAAGTTATGATGTATAGCTGTGTCCCTAGTACAGTCACCAACATGAAAAAGGATCACTGAGGCAGTTAACATTGCTGCTACCTGTCTTTTGCAATATATTCCCAGGCTTATAACACTAGGAAGCATGAATGGTTGTTTTGTGCTTCACCTGAGGGCATTTGAATATAAACTTTGCACTTTCCTAGATCACTGCTCCTAGAGTTAATGAAGTAAAAGTACCTGTCATGGGACTGCTGATCATAAGGTGCTCTGCAGGTTCAGAATGTGACAGAGCTCATTCAAAAAGCAGTGCTGATCTGTCATCTGTCATACATAAGCAGTTTGAATGCTTGGCTGAGAGAAGAAAATTTGGTTTCTGACTCTGTTCATGTATTTTTATTTTGTTTTTAAATGTGTATGAACTACAGAATTCCAGGAATTATTAATGCAAAAAATGAATGAATACACTAAAGATGCAGATATAACCCCAATCTTTGTTCTGTGAATCTAAACCTTATAGCAACATTGTTAGTTCCTGCCTCAACCTGACTTTTTTCTCTTCCATGCAATTTACACCTACAGTTCCACTGAACTCAGTAAGAGTTGAGAATATACCAGCCACTGTCATTTGTCATCTGGCCTTGCCAGGGAATAGGAAAAGGAGCAGAAAAACAATGAAGTACAGCTCCTGAAATCTATATGGAACTCAGTGATAAGTTTCAAGCAGGAGCTCCTTTTTTTCTGTTGGCAGAAGACTGGGATACAAACAGAATTGAGACTTAGTTCTAATTCTTCTGCTTATTCTTATATTTTCTAACTCTTAATGCATTTACATATAAAACAGATACAGGGGGTAACACAACAGAGCTAACCATGTAAACTAAGGTTTCCATACAAATATGGCCATAGCTAGGTGCTGGTAATGGGAAAATCTTCCTCTCAGAGTCCTAACAAAGTCTATACAAACACTCTTATTATATTGTAAGAAGTTGATTTGAAATTGTAGAGGGAAAAGTAGATGGAATGAGATTATTATGGAATTTTCTTTCAAAAGAAAAGTTATTTCACTGATTTCCTTTCAGTAGAGCAGACGGTTATAGCAAACCCTAGACATAAATGTTTTGGACATAATTCTCTGAAATAATCATTAAAGATCTTTTCTGTGCTCTTGGATTGGGAATTGCCTTGCATAACTTCACCCTCTTATGCTAAGCTAGTTATGTAGGAGAAATGGAAGTCAACAAAACCATTTCTAGATTTCATCTGACTTGGATAGCTATCTGAATGCAAGATGAATTACTTCCGGGAAACGACTTTTTTCTTCAGGAAGAATTGTAGATTGTTACACTTCAGATCTTCTGTTCTACTCTTGTCCCTCTAACATCCACCTGGAAATGAAGAGCCTAATGTTGGTTTTGTGCCATTCAGGGTCATATAAATAGTACTGTGCTGTCTACATCTTGACCTCTTCCATTGTTCAGCAGAACAGTATGCTTTCTATTCTTATTAAAGTTTTCTGCCATGATCATATAGAAAAACAGATTAATATTTCAGTTGTTATATGGGTAAGTTAGTGTTACTTAACATGATTTCATCATATGTAAATTGAATATTTCTATAAGTACTTTGGATTTGGAAAATTGACTGTACTGAAAATGAATGTTCAGAAATATTCTCCTTTGCATCGTTGTCAGATAGAAAAAATAAATCTAAACGTTTGCGATACTTGTGGAACAGAATCAGTAATTTACTTTAAAGCCAGTGGAAGAGCTCACCCAAATGTTGCTCACAGGAAGGACTGAGCAACTTGTTCTGTGTAGGATCTGATTTGTGGCTTGCTTTGCATTTTCAATTAGGCCCTAATTCTGTAGCCTTTATTCATGAGAGTATTCTCATTACAAGAAGAGACTAGAAGAGCATAGGTTGTTTAGTCTAGCCAAACAAAGACTGAGAAGAGATATGATTGCTGTCTATGAATATATCATAGGGGTAAACACAGGAGAAGAAGAAGCATTGTTTAAGTTTAAGGACAATACTGGCATAACAACATATGGGTATTAACTGGCTATGAATAAATTTAGACTGGAAAAATTAAAAGAAGACTTCTGCTCATCAGATCAATGAAAATGTGGAACAGACTGAGTAAGGAGAGGATGGCGGAAGAAATAATCTGTTCTGAAGAAAAGTACTTTGGGTACTTTGGGCTATAGGAAAGTTTATACTGAAAGTGTTGTGATTGCATGCACTTCATCTGGTAAATTCTTTCTAATCTTACTCTGTTAAAAATTGCTCCAAATTTGGTCTTTTAAATTGAATACTTAATAACAATCTGAAGCTTAAACTGTATTAGAAAACTCTGCTGAGTGACATGTGTAGCTGGAGCTGAGTTTAATATATTCAGCACTGTCTTCTGCAAACAGACCTTGCAAAACATTCAGGAAAACAAGAATATTCTGAATTAATTAGAGAAAAAAAGAGATTACATCTCACAAGAGTTTGAACTGGGCTCCATCAGAAGAGGGGTGGCCAGCAGGGACAGGGAGGTGATTGTCCCTCTCTATTCTGCCCTTGTGAGGCCTCATCTGGAGTACTGCATCAAGGTCTGGAGCCCCAATACAAGAAAGACAGAGAGCTGTTGGAGAGGGTCCAGAGGAGGGCCACAAAGATGATCAGGGGGCTGGAGCACCTCCCCTGCGAAGACAGGTTGAGGGAACTGGGTGTGTTCAGCCTGGAGAAAAGAAGGCTGCAGGGTGACCTAATTACAGCCTTTCAGTACCTAAAGGGAGCCTATAAACAGGAAGGGAGTCAACTCTTTGAAAGGGTAGATAACAGCAGGACAAGGGGAAATGGTTTTAAGTTGAGGGAGGGTAGATTTATATTGGATGTCAGGGGAAAGTTTTTTACTATGAGAGTGGTGAGGTGCTGCAACAGGCTGCCCAGAGAGGCTGCGGATGCCCCGTCCCTGGAGGTGTTCAAGGCCAGGTTGGATGGGGCCCTGGGCAGCATAATCTAGTATAAAATGTGGAGGTTGGTGGCCCTGCTATGGCAGGGGGGTTGGAGATTCATGATCCTTGAGGTCCTTTCCAACCTGGGCCATTCTGTGATTCTGTGAACTGCATTCGGCTGAATCTAGTAAATTTTTGCAAACTTGGATGCAAAATATACAGATCCATGTTTGAGTGTTTGAAATTATTGGATGGAGCTGGAAGAAGAACTGCACTTGTATGAACATTTTTTTTTTTCTTCTGTACCTTTACTGGTTGATATAAAATGGACTCAGCTTTGTAGATACAGTCAGTCTGTACCTTCCTGTCTTCGCTAACTTTCTTGTCTGTAGCTGTTTGTGGAGTTGCTCTATGGAGTATCTGTTTACAAAACTCCCCAGGATAGGGTTTCTATTCTTGTTCTACACTTACAGAATAATTAAGGTTGGAAAGACCATTAGGATCATCTAGTCCAACCATCAACTTCCATAGTGTCCAGAAGTTTGAGATCCTGGTTCATGTTTGGACCTCCTATACATCAATGCAATAAAAATATATTTAATGGTGGTTAGGCAGAACAGTCACAGAGAATCCATAGGAAATTCCAGCCATTTTCCCAGGCTCCCCTATTTCTGTTTATGAATGAATAACTTTATCTAAGTACAGGTCTGGCTTTTGGGAGCAGACAGTACATTAATATGAATCAATAACCTCTCCTCAATTAGAGAAAGTCTGTACTCTATCTAAGATCTGTTTGCTCAGACAAATAACATAAATTGAATTTTTTATAGGATTGAAGATGTTAGGCAAAATACTTAAACCTTAAACCAAATCTTCTTTGTAATCAGGCTGTAGGAAGATTACTTCAGCAAAATGTTTTAGCTCTTAAGGAAACAAGTAATAATACAGACTTTTCCCCAATGTAAATTATTTATTCACCAAAGCTGCATACAATGTTGGTCCAAAATCTGATATCACTTACGTAACAGGCACATTTAAGGATAATATTTTTATTTTTATTTGCAAATTATACAGTGCATATTATGTATTCTTACTTTTCTTGCACTTCAAGAGACAAATAGTATGTCAGAAAACAACTGTGAAAGTAACACTGCAAAAGGACTTTTCTAAATTATCTAAAATCCATACTGGTGCCCATAATAACATGCAGGGGAAAAAAACAAACAAACAAAAAAAACCACCCGACATTCTAAAAGAGTACAGATGAAAGCCGCATTAAGAATGTAAAATTACTAGCAGTGAAGCCTATATGACATATGAGGAGGGGATGGCATTCAAACCAAAAATTTGCTGGAATTCCAATTGAGTTTATCAAAGCTCAGTCTTATAAGCTCTCTCAGTGAATGTATTCACATTATACTTCTTCAACAGTAGGGGTGATTAACTACTCAATAAGCTATAAAGATAGATGCTCCTACAGTAAAAATAAAGTCTGAGTGCTTTTCTGGAAAGTGTTCAAGTTGTTTGGGATGAATAAAGATAGACATTCGGAGAAATTTAATTGTTTAGAGTAAACATAAGATCACATGACATGATCAGCAGTTTCAAAGAAATACTCTACCTTTATAAATCTACAAATCTCCATGGAATAATAAAGTTATGTAAGAAGAAAAGAGATAAGAGCAAATAAAGTTACTCAGTCAATATGCAGCAGCAGCAACAAATATATATACTCATAGCTTGCATAGCACAATTTTTTAAAAGTGGATTCGTTGCACTAGGTAATTTCTTAAAAGTGTAAAGATTGTGCCTAGTTATTTATCTATTAAAACTAAATTTTTCTAATTGTACAGATAAGTACTTGGCACTGCTTAAAATTGTATCACAGTAATATTATCTATATAAACACTCTAATAATAGAATCAAGACTGCAATATACATGTCTTCCACTTCCAAAGCCACAGAATTATTCAGTAGGTAGCAACTCAATTCAGAGCTCACTGTTGGATTTTGACTATTGTTGTTTTTCATCATGGTTAAGCCCAAAAAGATGTCTCAAGGTACAGCAATTTAAAGCACCACCTTTAAATTTGACTGTATGAATTGATTGCAATCTAGTTTATATGAAGTTTTGATATAAATGATACCTTTTCACTGATGAGTATTCAGTTCAATATTAGCAGTCTCACATACGGAGCATAATTTTCAACCTTTTATCTGCATCTCTTTTCCCTTTTGACTACTGTATCTCAGTACAGTTCTTTTCCCGTTCCTCAACATTTCCAATAACAAGCTTATATCTTCAGAGCTGAAATATGAAGACCTTGCTAATGCTTTATTAACAAACTGATGGTGAAAAATCTAGTATTTCCCCCATGCTAAGCTGGACAGTATTTTAAATAAGTAATTTGCCACAGCCAGTTTCCATCACAGTCTCATTAGACAGTAGGCATTACATTATGGAAAGCTCAACATTGCATTAAATGTCCTGATTCGTAAATGTTTCCCAAACTTAATTTCTCTCTTTAACAAGGTGATATCTCATTTGAATGAATAGTTTTCATTAAGTTCCTTAAATTATTTGTGTTTATCATTTTTACAAATGCATCCCTCAAAGTTTCTTTCAGCTAGAAACCCCATTACTGTGGGATTCGTTCAGACACTTCAAGATGGTCTCTGTCCTCCAGGTTCTCATTCAGACATTCATGAACAGAAAAAGTTTTGTAAGCCTTATGTAATTAATCTAAGTCAGAAATCCTTAAATGTATAAGACTGCATAAATATCACTGAAATCAGTTAAATCCCTTAATACATTTGACAATCAGGACTGAGGAATTAAGTGACTTTCTGCAGGCTATTCAAGCATCCATTGCCAAAACTAGGAATTAATTTCATGTATACAAAATTTTAACCCACTACCTTTAACACAAGATTATCCTATATCTTGCATCTTCCATAAACAAGCAAGCAAACAATTAGTGCTTGAATGAATACTCGAACTCAACCTATGAATACTGTAATGTGGGAAAGAATTATTAATGATTGCAAGAATGCAGGAATACGCTGAGTTGAGATGCATAATTTGTGGGATTTTTATTTATTTATTTATTTATTTATTTATTTATTTATTTATTTTGTCCCAGGTTAATGATGCATAAGTGCTTCTCTGGCTAAATGGATCAGCATAATATGGAAGGCATAAAATAGGCACATATTTGGTAGAGATAAGATCACAATTGGTATCTCAAATTGTTCCTGGTCATAGATGTTTTATTATTCCCTCTGCAACACATACTCATAAAAGAGAGATGCAGAATAAGATAAAGCTTTAAATTTTTATCAAGAATCTAAAATATTAATAATATTTATGGAAAGTAGCGCCTAGAAACAGATATTGTGGAGAGCTGTTTTCTTCCAGACAGCTGTGATTTTGCACTGCTGAGGTCCTGCAGAAGAGATGATCCCTCTGCAATCCACAGGGCTCCTTCCGGATGCAGACACAGGGGAGTAAGGTTGGAACGGTGGTGTTGGGTTTACACAGCGGTTCTGTCTTAGTGAATCCCATGCACAGAAAGGTGTGTCACTACTCTTGATTACCTGATCTATCTGATAACTGATATAACTGAATAACTGATAACCTGAACCTGTATTTTTTAAAAGCTGTGAGTAATCTCATTAAGTTATTAATCTGATGACCTTCAAGGAAGCAAAAATAGGAAGCTCTGAGTAATTGCTGAAAGAATGCATCTTTCTATTTCTTAAATTTCCTGTCATTTTGTTTCAGCTCATGTGCTTGGCGGCAGTGGCATATACTTTATTTTTATTTTTATCTTAAATTTATTGCTGCAGTCACATCGTGAGCTACCCTCTCTTGCTTTATGGGCGTCAGTCATTCACAGATCACTGTCTGAAATAAAGTGCAGGAGAAAATGAATATGATTAACACAACATCTAGGTTGCATCTCTAGCTCCTAAACTGCCATTCCAAGGTCAAACAGGACTCCTACTGCTCCTTCATGGGAACCTTACATATAGGTCATAGTTTGCTTCAGATGATTCTTGTCTATATGCTTGATAATTTATTTGCTTATGCAGTTCTTTTCCTGTAATGTTCTTAGCTTAGATGAAGGGAGAAGTAATTAAAATGTTCCCAAGTCTACTGAAAAACGGAGAAAATTTGCTGCTTTTTCTATGCAAAGCATTGAGAATTTCAATGAATTTACATAGAAATTGTAATTTCTTCTATGATGTACAGCACCTAAATCCTCTCTGAGGATAATGTAATGTAATGTTATATATAAAACAGTGTAACAGTGTCTGGAAAATACTCAGATACCTGATAACAGCAGTTACCCCAGCTGTTAACCTAAATGATGAGGTCTCCCTGTTGCCAAACCAGCCTCTGGAAAGGTGCAGAATGCAATCTTGCACTTACAGGAAGGAGGAAGCTTCAACTTTCTCATTCCTGTGAAGAAAAATATATTCTGTTTCCTATCCTGCCCATGCTGAGTCCAGAAAGCATCCAGACCGTGACTTGTGAATTAGGTACTATGGGGCTCGTGTGCTTTGGAATGGAAATGTCCAGGGCAGTTAGCACATGTCCGGGCAAGCAGCTCTACCCAAAGAGTCTGCTCTGCGTGCAGTTCATCTCTCTTAGAGTGTTTCTGCAAAGGCATCTATGTGGGCATCACCTCAGTTTCCATTGAGATAAGCTGAGGTGGGTGTTCGAATTCCACGTACCACAATGACAGAGACACAACCTTCTGTAAGCCAGGTTTCAGTGCAGTTATCCAAACAGGCTAAAAATATTTGGTGTATTCTTATTTCTTATCCTCTGCATAACCATAAGTGCTATGAATCCTGTGTTCACAACTGCCTTTTGTCCAATTTTGTTCCTGCAAAGAACTGTGTGTGCCTCCAGCAATGCAAATCAACTCTACTTCTATATTTTAAATCTTGTGCCATTTTGAGCTTCACTTCTGTTGTCTAGTTTCTTTCAAAAGAACGTCAGCTCATTCAATGTTGGTCCAATTTTTCTCAGTTTAATAAATGAACACTTGATTACATTGAGACATAGGACAATTTGTCTTTGTTGATATTCTTAGTGGCATACCTAAATATTATTTAGATGAAGCCACTTTCCAACAAAATTATTCTCTGCAGGGGCCTGAAAGTGGCAATTTTTTTTTATTATTATTATTTTTTTTTTGAATCAGAATCTGTGCAGTGTTTCACACATGTGAATAGCTGGAAGCAGTTGCTTATGGAATTTTAATAGCTAGATTATAACCTCTATTTCTACAAAGAGGCACAGTTATTACAGTTTGAAGTATGTTGTAATTTTTTAAAAGTAATTGTACATGGATTCTCCTAAACCAATAATACATCTCAGACTGATTTCTTACATTTAATATACACTCTGACACAGAGTGGAAATGTGAGTCTTCAGCGTGAGACTTCAGAACTAAGGAAGAAAATTGCAGTAAAATGATGTTTATTCAGAAGACCTCTTTTCCTTCTGTAAATCTTAAGTGTAGATTTAAATCTTCCTCCATTCGTATGATTAAGAGTCAAAAGGGAAAGGTGTGTGTGTGTGTGTAGGAATAGTATACCTAGCAAGGAGGAGAGGAGCTACAGATATAGATTCTGTTCTCAGTTTAGCCCATTTCTAGGCCTTATGGAAGTTGTATTTATTGGTGATTTTGTCTGCTTATGGCATAAACACATCACTACAAAGTCATCCTTTTCTCTGCAAAATCTCATCAAAATGGGAACCAAACTTCTGTATCATCTATCTGTCTCTATCATTTATTTATATCTAAATATATTATTTTTAACCTTCATGCAAATTTTAGTCAGCTACATCAAAATGGCCTTAATTACTCTGACTGCTGGGGCAGAGACTCAAGAAGCTCGAAGTGGTGCAGTGAGCAATCCTAGGGGCAGATGAATTCTCACACTGTTTGTACATTAGTGGAACCTGTCTAAATGGAGGCTCTTGTGGGCTTGGGTGATGAGTTGATCGTCCAATTAGATGGTCTTAGTGATCTTTTCCAACCTTAATGATTCTATGATTCTATCAATCTTTTGATTTCAGAAATGGGACTGAGCAATACTGCCACATGAAGAGCTGACAAGCAATTGAGATGGAATTTTCTTTCCCCTCCAGTAACTCTAGATTCTATCTTGTCTCAGCAGCCAACAGGAGAAACATCTAAACACTGAAATGAAAAGTGGCTCATCTGACTGATTTGCTTCTCCTTTGCCCAAGGGGTATCTGATTTTGACTGAAGAAGCCTCTTAAGCAATACTCTGTTTCATGTTCAAAGATTAATAGAAATTTTGAAAAATCTGCATGTCCTGCTCCTCTTTCCTTCTGATAAAGAAGCTCAGTGCTTGTAAATACAATAAGAAATCCACTATCAGTGGTTTATTCTGTGTCCAAAGCAGCAATTCAGTTCAGAAAATCCTATTATTTTCTGTTTTTTTGGTTTTGGTTTTCATCTCTACTGTCTCCAGATAGGCAATGACAAGCTAACATCACCTGTGTGTAGATGGATGTGGAAGCTGCAGTGCTTCACAGAGTGACCTAAGTAAGGAAGACATCTACAGGACAGTTTGTTACTCCAAACTTTAACATCATATGCACAGTGGACATGTTTGATCCATCTTATCAGAATATATTTATGGCAAATTAATCTCCAATCTTCTTATGCTAGAGATGCGGGCAAAAACCATCAACCACTGCATCCAACAATGTTATCCATTGCATCACATTCATTGTATGTGTTTATGTCTGCACCAAATTCTCAATTCTAGTGGAGAAATAAGCATCTTGGCTTCATATGAGCAAACTATCTTAGGAAGATAGGACTTCTGAAGGTCTCTTAGACTAATTATAGACTCTTCATAGAATCATAGAATCAAAGAATCAGAGAATCATAGAATGGCTTGGGTTGGAAGAGACCTCAAGGATCATCAAGCTCCAATCCTCCTGCCACAGGCAGGGCCACAAACTCCACATTTAATACTAGACCACGCTGCCCAGGGCCCCATCCAACCTGGCCTCTTGTTTTACAGAAAACAATTTATATGTCCTTTTCATGTATGGATACGACTTAAATATATGAGAGTGTTTAACAGTTACCTTAATACATTTGAGGGAGCTTAATACATCTCCAGTGTTTTTTTGCCCTTTTCATCCTATAGTAAATTTGTTTCAGATCCACAGTACTCAACCAGAAATTCCCATTACTTTTATTCTGAGCTAAGGACATGGTCTGCAATCTGTAACCGCCTTTAACACAGCGTATTCCTTGCCGTTTCTTCTCATCCATTCCATTCCCAGTGTGCATACAAACAGACCTTGTGCCTAATCACAACTTTTGTTTGGATAAAAATCTTTTCTGGCCTCTTTTTTTTTTTTTTTTTTTTTTTAATTAGAGGCTTTTCACTTACTTAATCATCCAAAAAAAGTTTCACTTCATTCCATTTTGAAATAATCTTTTCTGAAATATATCCACTGCTCCTGACGAGGTTTTAGCAGACTCAATAAATATAATGATTTTCCATCTGTACTGGCACTACTTTTCTGAGCCATCCTTGGACCACGTTTGGCCTTTTTTATAGTTGCATTACACTGATGATTCATGGTCATCCTGCGATTAACAAGTACATGCAGGTCTTTGCTATCTTATCTGTGTGCTAAGCTCCCAGCTACTAACAGAAGTCCTTATTAGTCCTTAATAGCACAACCTCATACAACCTTATATTTTGTAGTATTTAATTTTTTCCTTTCAATTCAGACATTGCAGTCTTGAAGGTTATCTCTTCCTTTTTGAATCTTTCTCTGTACTGATAATACGTCCTAGCCTCGTGCCCCCGTGATAGTACCTTTTATACTGTTACTGTTAGTATAAGTTTTAAACAGAAGTGGCCAGGCGATTTTTTTATTATTATTTTTTCACAGTGTACCATTTATACCTCCTTGAATTTCATCTTCATTATGGGAAAAAAATTCTTGGGAAATGAGTTTGTTTCTCAGCTGTGCATATGCAGGTATTAATTTTATACAACATGTTTGAAATGCCAGGAGGAAAAAAAAATAGAGTTATTTCATATCTGCCATATGAAATCTAAAAGTTAATAGGATAAAATTTGAAACAAATGAGCAATTCACCAAATATATGAACATATTTAAGGATTAAAACACAGCAGGCTTGTTGAGGTACCAAAAGCTCCACATTTGCTTCCAAGTTTTGATCTGCAGCTTCCAAACCTCATAGTTTTCAGAAAACTGACAGTAATCAGTGTCTTGCTGCATTCAGACCTTTGACGAGAGGCTTTTGTCTCTGTTCCCTCAGGGCTGCCTTCTAGAGCTGATTCTATCATCTCCTCTTCTACCATCTCTCAGGACTTAACTTTGCTCTGAGCTAATAATCTTACTGGGGCCTGGCTAATTCAGTCCACGAAATACTCCAGTGGTAGTCCTAAGGATTTCTAACTCCAGGAGTGTAATTCAAATCACAGGCTGTTATCCCATGTGTGTGCACTTCAGAAGAAAGGCACACGTCACTGTTGGATAGCACCTGACTCGAATGATGTCTCAGGTATTCCCCTTCATCAGTGTAGTTATGACATCTTCTTGGTTCCCCTTGTTGCTATAGCAAACAATGGAGAAGGTTTTGGTTTTGGGCAGAGCACTGCAGATAAAAAAAAATATGTTAAATGGAGCTACGTCAATGTAGTTGGCATGAAGTGGCACAAGCAGCTTGACTGTAAAGCCCTTCTTTATAGATAGGGAATTTGGAATGGTGAGGATCAACACCCTCTGCCAAAAATCTCTTGAGCAGTTGAGTTGGGGATGGAATTGAAAAGGGGACATTTTGTGCATGTGTACAGGTGACTGATTTTAGTCTGACATGGATTTAAGAAAAACATCACTGTTTCTTCCATCGCCTTCCCAGAACAATAGATAAGATGTGTTGATACATGAAGTAAAATAAATTGTACTCAATTTCCAGTGCAGGCTCATCCTTAACTATGGGAATATGAGTGCAGATAGGTGTGACAAATGCACATTCAAGTACTGAGAACAAATCAAGTCTTAATGCCATGAATTTCAGCTCAGAAAGTTAAGCAGCATGACTGCTTTCTTCTACACTAAGGAAGATAAGCACAGGAATTTCAAGGTGTCCAGTATGCCCCAGAACTCCTATTGAGTTTGATAACTGCTGTTGCAAGAGCTAAAAGCTCTGAAAACTGGTTCCCATCTGTACTCTGTTCCCAAGCTGTCACCAACCAGATAACTTCAGAAACTTACTTCAATTTATTCTGCCTCAGTTTCCCTACCTATAAAATAGAAATATATATATACACCGGATTGACTGTATAATTTTTTTAATAGCTAAGTAATTATAATATATTGTTTATTTATTCAATAATAATTTCATTTAATTAAAAAAAATATTTTTTTTAACCTGTTCCTTTAAATGTGTTTGGTGAGAAAACGGAGCAGCATCCAGTCGTAACCCTGAACACCCGAAGTCAAATAACTCTTACCAAAGAAATAAGGAAAGGCAAAGGACAATGTGAGATACAGAAATATCCAAATTGAGATATGCTTTTAAAATGAGAGCTGCAGGAAGAGTGCAGAATATTAATTATGGTGATTATTTACATTTCAGAATTCTATAGCAGAATTCAGTTGAAACAAGCTTTCCAAACTATATATAGATCCTGTCGAGAGGCTTCACAGCAAGAACCTTTTCTATAGCCTCTCTTCCTGAAGGATGGTATTGAGTTGATACAGGATACTCACCTCAGAAGTTGTGAAAACACTTTTATCTGAAGACTCCAGTCGATCCCAGCTTCCAGGGAAACTGTATTTAGTTATTCAAAGCACACATAAAAGGCAGTCCATCCGGAGTTTAAAAACAAATGACAATCTTGTTTCCTCAGTGCTGTTGCTGAGTTTCTGGCAACTTGAGAGAGACTTCTTTGCCTGCATGTTAAATCTGCAGCCTTTTATTGGAGAAAGCTTAAAATGAACATGTTGCACTGAAATTTTGGGGCATACATCTTTTGTTCTTTTTGCAAAACTGTAGGCTAATCTGTAGTAGGCTAGAAATTCAGTTGAGGGGAGCTCAGTCTCCAACTATGCAGAGATATATTTACTCTCACTATGAAGACGCTCTCCAAGTAAGGTTACTTTTAGCAATACAGAGTGAAAACCTTTCCTACAGTGGAAATCAGTGTTAAAATTCTTGTTATGTCCAGTGAAATAATGACTTACCTACAATAATTTCTGTAGTGGCTCTATAATTTCTCTGGAGAAGCAGAGGGATTTTCTTCTCCTCAGCTTCACATTTGGGCTGAATTCAATAAGCTGTGGCATATATCCACTTAGGGCTGAGGGGATGGGCTTTGGTGGAGGTCTGTAAAAATAATACAAAGCTAATTTGTGCAGCAGTGTAAAGGATAATTTTTGTCATCACAAACATTATTGAATGCTATACCTACACAGAATAATAATAAAATCCAAAATATGCTTGCCCTCACTCTAAGCAATATACAGGAAAAATGAAAAAGAAACCAACTTGTAACAGACATCAGATAAAATAATCCAGTATTTGCAGCTGAGGTTAGTACCTAGTGCAGCTCCAGCTATAGTGAGGCTCTAAGATCTAAGCCTTTGCTGTTTCTGGAAAATAAAAAAAAACCCAATCAAATCAAATCAAAACAAACTAACAAATGACAGCAACAAAACTAAGAAACTAAAAAACAAACAAACAAACAAAAGTGCACTGAACTCTTTTCTGTAGGATAGAGATAGACAATAGACAGGACAATAGACAGGACAAAGGCTGGCAGAGCTCTATGGGCTCCTGCCATCCCAGGCCTCCGAAATACTGAAAAAATATCAAGGATTCCAAAAGTAAAAATGGGCAGTTTCAGGTTTAGGGACCTGAATGTCCCTCTGCCCTTGCAAAGGGACTGATATTTGTTGGCTTTCCAACAGGGCTCTGAGCAGAAATGCATGGAATCCTGTCTTATTTTGGGCCATATCTGTGCAGATGTCCCTTCCTATTGGCAGAGGTGTATGGGAATGAACCATTGACCACCGGTTGGACCATTATCAATTAAAAAGTAAACAGGAAAAAGCAGAACACTGGGCAGCTATTTCTCTGCATTTCTGTGACAATGAATGGTTCTGTGTGTATCTATGACAACGCTAGGAGGATGGAGATGATTTTAGCGTTCACAGAATGTGCCTAAGTATAAGCCTACAAGCTGCACAAGAGCAACGGAAGTAGCAAAATTAATTAGTTGCAGCTAAGCAAGGGAGACTAGATATATTCACAGACAGAAATAAGAATGCAAGCAGTATCATCTCCAAGATTTCAGTGAAGAATGTAAAGGAACCTCAACAGCCTGGAGAACAACGAAGCAAGAATTCTCTTTAAAAAAAGACCGCAAGAAAAGAAAAATCTTCTTGTATTAAATTAGGCTTACACTGAGCTGGTTTTAAAAATAGGTTTTTGTTCCTGAATTATTACTTGTGTTATTTAACTGAAATGTATTTTTTTTTTTTTTTTTTTTTTTTTTTACACCAAAAACATGCTGTGGATGCAGCAAAAAATGGAAGGCAAAGAGACAATGAAAGGATCTGCAGTGCATCAACAGCAACATCAGGAAGCTTGAAATGACCTACTATTACAGTAATGCCTGGTTTCCTAAGAATTTCTGTCTTGTGATTGATTGCTTTGCTGCTTTGTGTCTTAATACTCTTCCTCATAGTTAGGATGCTCAAAATAAAATTTCTACTGCGTAGCTTTCCCTTGTCAAATGAATGTAAGATCTCACTGAGATCTTTCACCCTCTCCGGCATGACGAGCAGCACACAGGCAGACAAACAGGTACATATGGGCAATGATTATGTTTACTTCAGGTGGGATTCAGCTCCAGATGGTAAATCCCTGGATTTCACTCTCTGTATAGAAATGCATACATGCAAGTGAGGTACTTAAAGTCCCATATTAAAAGTGAATATTTAGAGTCTGATATAATTACCTACACATAAGCTGTTAGTGCCATTTGGATTGTCCAGTGGTTCATGGGACAGACACGACCAAGGACCTGTAGGACAACTATGTGATATTGAATTGATACCTAAAGACCAGGTGGAATATTCTAGATGTCTGAAAAAACATAAGGAGGCCTACTTCTTGGTAGCTCTATCAACTCCCTAATCAAAAAAAGCTGAGAAAGTCTGGAGTGACTTGCCCTAAAGTGAACTAAGTGTTGCAACTACTCAGACGAGTATTTCTCCAGGCTCTACTGACCATGTTAACTACATTCTTGCTGACTATAGCTTAGAATTTCTCATCACATTTAAACATCAAAATATAGTCTGTTACAGACTGGAGTGGAGTCCCATGCCACATTTCCATTGGAAACACAACTAGACTTGACCATGAATAATCGGGGAATGAATAATGCATCAAAGAATCATATAAAGTAGATTAGGAAAAAAAAATACAAATCAAAACACAGTATCTTCAATAAAAAAGAAAGCAATCTATCAGGTTGATTGTTAGGCCACAGGCTTAAGTACAAAAAAAGGGTAATACTGTGAAAAAAGAGATAAAAAGTGATTTATGCAAAGTGAAACTGATTTCAAACACAGTAACGTGAAACACTTTTAATTTTCCTTTGAGCCACTGAGCACCTATCTTCTTACCATATTAATTCTTTTTCTCTACTTTTTTTTTTTTTTCTGTAGCAATGTGCTCATTATCATCCCACTTTCAGAAATGAAAAATTTCCTAATTAATTAGCACTTCAGTTAGAGGTATTTAAATGTAATTACATTTTTGGAGCTTTAGGGTTTAAAGTAAGTCTGATGAAAGTTAACGCTGAAGATGTTTGTGTAGAATTCATACTTGAAAAAAATTATTTAGGTTTATTACAAGATAATATCAACTTGGAACAACTTGCAGAGCCAAGTAATGGAGATTGTATTGCAAAACTCTCCCCTTATATAAGGCACTTTATTAAATGCCCATTTGGGTTAGGGAAAGATTCTTCACCAGGGGGCGGTGGGCATGGAACAGGCTGCCCAGCGCAATCGGCACAGACCTAAGCTGCTGGAGTTCAAGGAGCGCTGGGACAACATCCTCAGATATAAAGCTTGGATTTTGGCTGGTCCTGTCTGGAGCCGGGGGTTGGACTCAGTGATCCCTGTGGGTCCCTTCTACCTCAGAATATTCTTTTATATTTTATAGTTCAGGAAAATTGAGTTGTCTCACTGTGTTATTCTCCTTATGATTTAATCACTACTTCAAAAGCAGCTGAGACCCTGCTTAACACAGAAAGCCTTATTTACAAATTTATGAATTTTTGAACTCAATTAATTACATTTGATCACAATTCATTTCCATTATAACAAATCTGGATAGAGAAAAATATTTTTTATAACTCTGCCACTGAAGAAATGTTACAGTGTGGCCTGGAGCTTTTTTTCTGTCCTCTGTCTGCATGTAAACTGCACAGGAACTCTGTAACTGCTATTTACTAGAAATCTAATGGCCATGTAGTCTGGGTTGCTGCTGGTCCTCAGCATTTCCTAGGAAAACAATTTATTTTTATCAAGAAATAACTCTGGAGTTAGAAGCAGCTTTTACTTTACTCATTTGTAGTTATAAACTCCTGTTTCATCTGTCAACTTCCAATTTTCTTCTAATAACTGCCTTTGTCTTTATGCATGGTAAAATAAATCCAGAAAAACAATATTTTTCATGACCATTTTTTTCAAGATGCCACAATACCTTCATGTAGACCATCAAGGGCCATTGCAACATTTCATGCCCCATCTGTGATAAATTATGAGGGTGCACTCTGCAGTTACAAAGCTATCATTTGAGTCAATGTGTGTGCTAAAGTGCTATTTTCACCCCCTGCTAACAGCTCTGTTGCTCATTGGTCACAGCTCCTTTTTCAATTTATTATTTTGGCAGCTCAAAACAGGTGATTTTTTCCCTGAAAGCTGTGGGCCACTACACTGAAACAATTCTCTAATATTGATTTAGAAAGAGTACTTAATAGCTTTTGTTTTCAGTCACTGCGTTGTCTCAGCACCTGCAAAATTACTTCTAATAGCAGTGTATTTGATTCTTTGAAAAAAGGGGGCCTGGAGATAGGTTGGTCTTTCATTTTAAAATGTCCTTTTCTTGCAAATGCAGTAATTATGGAAATGTGCATTTTTAAATAGGCAATATTGTTTGTTTACAGTGCAATAGTATTCAGATTTCTCACTAAAAGTCTAAGCTCTGTTGTGCCGGGCACAGACTTCACACAAAGGAAAAGATCATAAGTGCTCTGAGATAGTTTTAATTTCATATTAACCCTCATTTTAGCCCATTCTTTTCTATTTTTCAAATTAGTTCTGATTTATTTTTACTATTATTAATAATAGGAATATAAATTCTGAAGCAGCTCTGAGAAATAAAACATATTTGAGAGGCAGTTAGGAATTAATGTTGACAGAGTTTAAAACTCAGACATTAACAGTAGCTTTCAGGAAAACTATCTGATGTGAACAGACAATTAATTATAATTTGACTTCATCCTCCCTGAAAATCAAAAAATCAAACAAGCAAAAATACATAAAAGGACTTCATATCTGTAAGCTTATAACAGGGAGTTGTTTTTCTTCTAAATAGAAAGGAGATTTACTGGTCTGTGATGAGTGTTTAAAAAGAGGTGTCATTTTTCATATAGATTAACGTAAGCTTGTCTCCATGTTGTCACTTAAATGCTAACCAATAACTGTAGTAGTTTATATTGGCATTATTAGTATTTATTTCTAAAGCTGGATGCTAAACATACTTTGTTTTTGCTCCTACCTGTCTATATTTCCAGCTGAAATGATGGCAGAATAATTGGAATCAAAGGTGATAAGAAGATGAAAAGTAAAGTGAAATCAAGTACTTATGCCAATCAATCAGTACCTGGATATATTAGGGATAAATATAAATCTTCTCTTCCGAGAGCTGATAGTTTAGCACATCTCATAAGGTATATTTCTCATTTCAAAGACTCCATGATATAAATTAGCTTTTGTATTCGGAATACAAATTGTCTGTTGCTCGCTTTCCTTACTGTTCTTCCTTGAAGTTGAATGAGGAATCTCAATATGCATTGTGTTTTAAAAACATAAATCTGGAGAGACAGAGATATCACAGTGGTTTAGGGGTTTGATTTTGTGTATTCAGATGGAGAAGTTCATTTCTATGTGGGTCTTCCTGCAGAATGGGATTCTGGGACAGAAGACAGTAGAATAAGCAGTCGAATTAAACACCATCACTGTAAGAATAAAATCTAAGAATATTCCAGTTGTTAAGGAAGTCAGAAGAAAAAGTAGCTGCTTTTAGTGGGCTTTGGCTGAATGCCTTATAGTCTGCACTGGCTAGATGGCGCATTGGCCTCCTGCTGCTCCACAAGAAAATTTGGAACTCTGACCTGGCTGATGGTGAACACTGAGAAGTGAAGATGCCATTCACAGTGCTTGACTTCCAAAGGCCTACAAAAACAATTTGCCATCTTGGCCATTTTAAGAAGGGACTTTAATGGAAGACCACTATGTCAATTCTAATACCATCACTGTGAAAACTGATAGGATAGCTGCAGTCCACTCAGGCTATGAGGACTACCTACATCTATCCGCATTGCACATAAAGTCTTCCAAGAAGGCTGGTGTTGTAGATACTGTCCTAGTCATTCCTACGGGGATCTTTCAGTATCGTTATCAAGGGTTGGTAGCTAGATTTGCTTTATTTCTATTTGGGGCCTTCTCTAAAAAGCATTGTCTTCAGAGCCATTGCTAGTACTTATCCTGTTCTAAAATGAAAGTAACTATATTAGCCATTGGCATGTGTCCCTTCCACCGCTCTCACGTGAAATATTGTCTACTCTTAGTAGAGCCTGGACAGCTTACCTGGGTTTCAGCCACGGGGTTCATACACTCCACAGAGTAGAACTGTGGTGATGTCTCCAGGACCTGTTGTACATGTCCGATGTTGTATCGTCACATCATCCCTTAATGGGAATATGGTGGGATGTTCCTGCAGCAGGGATGCTTACTAGTCAGATTGTGGACTGCAAGGGCAGTCATGCTCTCTCCCTGCCTTACTTCTTCTCATAGCAATGTTTAACGTTAGAAGTACTATGGCCATCTCAGTGTAAATTGAGATCAGGAATCTTGAGTCCTGTGTTTTGTTTTGCTTTGCTCTCCATCTGGCAATTCTTTAGATGGTAGCAGCATAAAGCTGGAACTTTCTATATGACATTTCATAGGTCAAACTGTTTTATGATTTGTTAACTTACAAGTGGAAGGATTGGAAACAAAGCATATGTGTTCCGTGTTAAAAATATGGTAGCCTTCATCACTAGTAGAGCTCCCCTTCTATATACGTGTTTTAATGCAAGTAACCTTTTCCACAGTATAATTCAAATAGATCATGTGATGGAATTTTTGTGGATTAGAGATTATTTGGTGATTTTTGAGGAAAAGAATCTCCTATTTGTTTTTTTGGAAGTGATAGTTATGTGTTCACACTTCAATGCCTGAACTGTGTAATGTGAATTAAGGACAAAACTTTGTGTCTCTAACATGCAACTTGTGTAACTTAAGTGCTAAATGCCTTTCACTTATTTCTATGAAAATTGTCAAAATATTTAAGAAGAAAGCAAAATAAAACATACTTTTAGCATTCCTGAATTTTTTCATACTAGATAACCAATCTTTTTTATTTATCCTATTGGAAAGGCTCCTGTAAGTACATTAAGCTTTTGTGTTTTAAATGTAAAATATTTTGTACTCTGTAGATGATCCAGAAAAAATACCTTTATTTCACAAAAATGATTTGATAGACATATAGGAGAGAGAGAAAATCAGTTTGCTGAGGACTTGAACTATGAAACAGATTAATATGAATGAATTGCTTGTTTATGTATTTCATCCATTTCTGCTTGTATTTGATGCACAGAAATATTTGACTTGTGGCAGACTTGACTGTAAATATTACTGCAGTAACTTTATTTCTATTTTTTTCTGCTATTTGTACTTATTGATATATGCCTAAACATCAGAATGAGCATAACTGTATTGCTAAACTGGAGACATTACAGATGTAGGGTCTTGGACAGAGTTTGCATCTGATCAGTGTAAAGCTCTGATTAAAAATAGAAGTAAATGATATGTGATAAACAGTGGTTATCCTGCATCTCTCCCTGTATATGCCTTTCGGCAAATATTTCTGATATATAATCTCATCAAACTTGAAAAATTATTCTCTTATTAGGCCAAAATTTAATCTCATAAAGCTCAAAATTCTTTTTATTTATCATTTCCTGAATTCTAGGGGGTGTAATTTTCAGATTTGACCAGTGGTTCTGAGCTGCTAAGTGCTTTGGGTGTTTTAAGTAGAGGGATCTAAGAAACCCCTCCCATGTATAAAGAATATTTAGAAGATGTGCCTGCTTAAAATTCAGACTCTTTATGTGAAGATTAATGACCCCAAATCACTGAACATATTTCCAAATAAAGAGTTTGGCACTTGCATCACAGATTTTTGTTAATTTAGCATAACCAGTATAAGGAGCCAAAGGTGCAAAGTCTGCCCTACAGCAAAATGTCACAACATGCTCCTTAGTATCATGTGTAAAGGGCATTTCAGTGGGGGCAGGAAGTACTGAAAGCCCCACAAGGCAATTCTGCTGTTCACTTCTGCTATCAGAGGTAACTGTGAAAACATTACTCTTGATGGCACTAGATCTGCAAATTCTTTTCTAAAAGGGGAAATCATCTCGCTTCCATCACGTTAGCTCTTCTGAAAGGACTTAAGTGCCCTGACCAGTATGAAAAGGGCACAGGCAGTCAACGGACCATTTCCAACAGAAATTTTGTTTAAAGACTTTAAAGTCAGAACATCTAACAGGTTGCTCTTGGGGTAACCTTGTGTTGTGACAACAGTGTATTCTGCTGCTAAGCCGTATCAAGTGTCTGCAACCTCTGCCAAACCAATCTGCTTGAGATAAAACTGTCAGTAACGTTGTCTGTGAAAGCTTTGTTTATAGTAGCACTGTGTCGACTGAATTTTGCTAAAAGCCAAAGTAAATGACAAACTGATCAAACATCAGCTATCTGTTCTTGGTACTACTGACAGAAAGTGTCTTCCAATTGCCATGTTTTTCTGAGGCTCTGGGGAATATCTGTCCATCTTCTTAGGGCAAATGGAGATTTATCTTCTTGATCCGGAGGAGCATCCTATAATCTGATCCAGCTTAATGAAAAAGATATTGACTATCTTAGTTTCATCATTATCTCTATTCACAGTAGCTGTTCATAATCAATTCTTCAGCATGTTAAATAACCTATCTCAAAACTATTTCACAATTAACAATCCTGTAGATGAAATAAACAAGTTCTGACAATATGTTCCTCAAGCAAGATAAACACTATTTACCTTCAAGAATATTCACTGGCTCTGTTACATACATTATGTCAAGCAATAACAACACTAAAATGGAAAAGGTCCATTCCGCAGCAGACAGTGCATTGGTATGCTTGAGAAAGGAACATCAATTCTGGAGGCCAATAACACTCAAAGAAACAATGTGACACTATTTGACTGCCCAATCTGAAAGATAAGATATCCACTTATAGCTGGGTCAGCTGGGATAGCATTTGATAAAACTCAAGCTTCAACATGCTCAGAGTTTCATCTCCAAATGAAACCTTCAGTTGGACTTCCAGTATGTCATACTGAGTATTTTTCATGGCATCACTTTAATATGTTTCATTTATACTCTAATGCTGGGGAANAATTAGAGGCTTTTCACTTACTTAATCATCCAAAAAAAGTTTCACTTCATTCCATTTTGAAATAATCTTTTCTGAAATATATCCACTGCTCCTGACGAGGTTTTAGCAGACTCAATAAATATAATGATTTTCCATCTGTACTGGCACTACTTTTCTGAGCCATCCTTGGACCACGTTTGGCCTTTTTTATAGTTGCATTACACTGATGATTCATGGTCATCCTGCGATTAACAAGTACATGCAGGTCTTTGCTATCTTATCTGTGTGCTAAGCTCCCAGCTACTAACAGAAGTCCTTATTAGTCCTTAATAGCACAACCTCATACAACCTTATATTTTGTAGTATTTAATTTTTTCCTTTCAATTCAGACATTGCAGTCTTGAAGGTTATCTCTTCCTTTTTGAATCTTTCTCTGTACTGATAATACGTCCTAGCCTCGTGCCCCCGTGATAGTACCTTTTATACTGTTACTGTTAGTATAAGTTTTAAACAGAAGTGGCCAGGCGATTTTTTTATTATTATTTTTTCACAGTGTACCATTTATACCTCCTTGAATTTCATCTTCATTATGGGAAAAAAATTCTTGGGAAATGAGTTTGTTTCTCAGCTGTGCATATGCAGGTATTAATTTTATACAACATGTTTGAAATGCCAGGAGGAAAAAAAAATAGAGTTATTTCATATCTGCCATATGAAATCTAAAAGTTAATAGGATAAAATTTGAAACAAATGAGCAATTCACCAAATATATGAACATATTTAAGGATTAAAACACAGCAGGCTTGTTGAGGTACCAAAAGCTCCACATTTGCTTCCAAGTTTTGATCTGCAGCTTCCAAACCTCATAGTTTTCAGAAAACTGACAGTAATCAGTGTCTTGCTGCATTCAGACCTTTGACGAGAGGCTTTTGTCTCTGTTCCCTCAGGGCTGCCTTCTAGAGCTGATTCTATCATCTCCTCTTCTACCATCTCTCAGGACTTAACTTTGCTCTGAGCTAATAATCTTACTGGGGCCTGGCTAATTCAGTCCACGAAATACTCCAGTGGTAGTCCTAAGGATTTCTAACTCCAGGAGTGTAATTCAAATCACAGGCTGTTATCCCATGTGTGTGCACTTCAGAAGAAAGGCACACGTCACTGTTGGATAGCACCTGACTCGAATGATGTCTCAGGTATTCCCCTTCATCAGTGTAGTTATGACATCTTCTTGGTTCCCCTTGTTGCTATAGCAAACAATGGAGAAGGTTTTGGTTTTGGGCAGAGCACTGCAGATAAAAAAAAATATGTTAAATGGAGCTACGTCAATGTAGTTGGCATGAAGTGGCACAAGCAGCTTGACTGTAAAGCCCTTCTTTATAGATAGGGAATTTGGAATGGTGAGGATCAACACCCTCTGCCAAAAATCTCTTGAGCAGTTGAGTTGGGGATGGAATTGAAAAGGGGACATTTTGTGCATGTGTACAGGTGACTGATTTTAGTCTGACATGGATTTAAGAAAAACATCACTGTTTCTTCCATCGCCTTCCCAGAACAATAGATAAGATGTGTTGATACATGAAGTAAAATAAATTGTACTCAATTTCCAGTGCAGGCTCATCCTTAACTATGGGAATATGAGTGCAGATAGGTGTGACAAATGCACATTCAAGTACTGAGAACAAATCAAGTCTTAATGCCATGAATTTCAGCTCAGAAAGTTAAGCAGCATGACTGCTTTCTTCTACACTAAGGAAGATAAGCACAGGAATTTCAAGGTGTCCAGTATGCCCCAGAACTCCTATTGAGTTTGATAACTGCTGTTGCAAGAGCTAAAAGCTCTGAAAACTGGTTCCCATCTGTACTCTGTTCCCAAGCTGTCACCAACCAGATAACTTCAGAAACTTACTTCAATTTATTCTGCCTCAGTTTCCCTACCTATAAAATAGAAATATATATATACACCGGATTGACTGTATAATTTTTTTAATAGCTAAGTAATTATAATATATTGTTTATTTATTCAATAATAATTTCATTTAATTAAAAAAAATATTTTTTTTAACCTGTTCCTTTAAATGTGTTTGGTGAGAAAACGGAGCAGCATCCAGTCGTAACCCTGAACACCCGAAGTCAAATAACTCTTACCAAAGAAATAAGGAAAGGCAAAGGACAATGTGAGATACAGAAATATCCAAATTGAGATATGCTTTTAAAATGAGAGCTGCAGGAAGAGTGCAGAATATTAATTATGGTGATTATTTACATTTCAGAATTCTATAGCAGAATTCAGTTGAAACAAGCTTTCCAAACTATATATAGATCCTGTCGAGAGGCTTCACAGCAAGAACCTTTTCTATAGCCTCTCTTCCTGAAGGATGGTATTGAGTTGATACAGGATACTCACCTCAGAAGTTGTGAAAACACTTTTATCTGAAGACTCCAGTCGATCCCAGCTTCCAGGGAAACTGTATTTAGTTATTCAAAGCACACATAAAAGGCAGTCCATCCGGAGTTTAAAAACAAATGACAATCTTGTTTCCTCAGTGCTGTTGCTGAGTTTCTGGCAACTTGAGAGAGACTTCTTTGCCTGCATGTTAAATCTGCAGCCTTTTATTGGAGAAAGCTTAAAATGAACATGTTGCACTGAAATTTTGGGGCATACATCTTTTGTTCTTTTTGCAAAACTGTAGGCTAATCTGTAGTAGGCTAGAAATTCAGTTGAGGGGAGCTCAGTCTCCAACTATGCAGAGATATATTTACTCTCACTATGAAGACGCTCTCCAAGTAAGGTTACTTTTAGCAATACAGAGTGAAAACCTTTCCTAAAGTGGAAATCAGTGTTAAAATTCTTGTTATGTCCAGTGAAATAATGACTTACCTACAATAATTTCTGTAGTGGCTCTATAATTTCTCTGGAGAAGCAGAGGGATTTTCTTCTCCTCAGCTTCACATTTGGGCTGAATTCAATAAGCTGTGGCATATATCCACTTAGGGCTGAGGGGATGGGCTTTGGTGGAGGTCTGTAAAAATAATACAAAGCTAATTTGTGCAGCAGTGTAAAGGATAATTTTTGTCATCACAAACATTATTGAATGCTATACCTACACAGAATAATAATAAAATCCAAAATATGCTTGCCCTCACTCTAAGCAATATACAGGAAAAATGAAAAAGAAACCAACTTGTAACAGACATCAGATAAAATAATCCAGTATTTGCAGCTGAGGTTAGTACCTAGTGCAGCTCCAGCTATAGTGAGGCTCTAAGATCTAAGCCTTTGCTGTTTCTGGAAAATAAAAAAAAACCCAATCAAATCAAATCAAAACAAACTAACAAATGACAGCAACAAAACTAAGAAACTAAAAAACAAACAAACAAACAAAAGTGCACTGAACTCTTTTCTGTAGGATAGAGATAGACAATAGACAGGACAATAGACAGGACAAAGGCTGGCAGAGCTCTATGGGCTCCTGCCATCCCAGGCCTCCGAAATACTGAAAAAATATCAAGGATTCCAAAAGTAAAAATGGGCAGTTTCAGGTTTAGGGACCTGAATGTCCCTCTGCCCTTGCAAAGGGACTGATATTTGTTGGCTTTCCAACAGGGCTCTGAGCAGAAATGCATGGAATCCTGTCTTATTTTGGGCCATATCTGTGCAGATGTCCCTTCCTATTGGCAGAGGTGTATGGGAATGAACCATTGACCACCGGTTGGACCATTATCAATTAAAAAGTAAACAGGAAAAAGCAGAACACTGGGCAGCTATTTCTCTGCATTTCTGTGACAATGAATGGTTCTGTGTGTATCTATGACAACGCTAGGAGGATGGAGATGATTTTAGCGTTCACAGAATGTGCCTAAGTATAAGCCTACAAGCTGCACAAGAGCAACGGAAGTAGCAAAATTAATTAGTTGCAGCTAAGCAAGGGAGACTAGATATATTCACAGACAGAAATAAGAATGCAAGCAGTATCATCTCCAAGATTTCAGTGAAGAATGTAAAGGAACCTCAACAGCCTGGAGAACAACGAAGCAAGAATTCTCTTTAAAAAAAGACCGCAAGAAAAGAAAAATCTTCTTGTATTAAATTAGGCTTACACTGAGCTGGTTTTAAAAATAGGTTTTTGTTCCTGAATTATTACTTGTGTTATTTAACTGAAATGTACTTNAAAAGAAAAAAAAAAGAAGAAAGAGCATTAGTAACTAACACAGAATGTCTGAATAGTCATACTTGTAAAGAAAGAGATTACCAAGATATAGGCAATGCATTGGTTTTTGTTGTTGTTTTGTGGGGGTTTTTTTGTTTGCTGTTAAAAAAAAATACATCAGATTACTGTTAAAAATTAAACAATAAATATTATCTCTATGAATGGCAAACTATTTTGCACTTTCTATCAAAAATCCCCAAAGCAAAAACAGGAATTAAATCCTCAAGCAACTGTGCTAGAATGGCATTCTGTCACCAGGAAATTAAAACTTTATATCCTTGTAAAAATTCATTTTCCATATAAAAATTTTCAGAACAATGACAATAGGTTATATTGTGCATGTTTTTTGCTAATGCATACTTGAAATTCTTAAGAATATATTTTCGTTGACTGTTAATAAATTCAGAAATTCTTTTTCTAATTTAGAAAGCAAACTCTTGCCAACTGTGACAATGTATATAAACATTCTTCATTTTTATGAGCACTTCTATTTTATATGAAATGGAGGAGGTCTGTAACAACAATCATGACTAAATATTATTAATCATGGAGAAGTACATTTTATTCTGTGGAAACAAAAACAACAAGCAAACAGATAAACCCGATAATGTAAGCTGTAAAACAATGAAGTATGTTCAGTAGAGAAATAACGATGTCTTCACTGATTCCCGTGCAATACACAATAAATGTTTATATGCCAGACGAAACAATCATGTTGTGCTGTCTTTGCTGTTCCAAATTAATAAAAGCGATCAAACAAACAAGGTGAATACTTCAATGAGAAGAAACTATGTTTGTTTTGGAGATAAAAAGCATCTTGATAAAGAGAGCGTTGCTTTCAGAGCTTCTCTCTCCACCTGGCTTTTGTATATGGACAGCTGTGCAAGGCACACCTGGATGTAACAGAGATGCCCTGGTACAGCTCCTAGTCTGTGAAGTTCCTGTTGATAGTGGAAAAGTTGTTCATGCTATAATTCACAGGATGGCTTACAGACCTGACATTCAAACCAAATAAATTACTCTCTAGACTACCTTGACTCCATATTAACTACAAATGTTATTTAAGCTTATTTCTGATATTTTCACCGAAGATGCCTCCATTAATTAATGGTTTCTACACTTTGTTTAAACTATCTTCCAGCCTATCTTCAGTAATGATTTGGAATGAGACCTTTCTGACATGGTTACAAATTGTGTCCATTCTTTAGGATTTGCTGTGTACCTTTTCCAAACCATGACACTGAATGTAAATATTGTGTAGAGGACTCAATGGATACAGCATAAAGTATCTACACTGAGGCCAGTCTTCCCAATTACAGTTAAGATGGGGAGAGGGGAAGAGATCATTTCATGGCATGGTGACATACTTGTGGTGGTTCCATAGTGTAGTGGTTATCACATCTGCTTTACACGCAGAAGGTCCTGAGTTCGATCCTCAGTGGAACCATCAGCATTAAACTTTAGTACAAACATTTCATCTCTCCTATGAAGGAGAAGGTGAGAGAGCTTGGGGGGCTGTTCAGCCTGGAGAGGAAAAGGCTTCCTCAGATGGGATTTTATCAATGTCTATAAACAGAAAGTGGAAGAAGACGGAGATTTTTTCAGTGGTGCAATGGACACTGCATTTCAGAGGCAATGGGCACAAGCTGGAACACAGGAGGCTCAATCTGAGCAGCCCTTGTACAAACAGCTCTTTGATCCTTATGGTCCTTTTTGACACAGGCCATTCTATGATTCTATGATTCTATGAAAAAGGCCTAGGTTCTGTGTAGGTACCATGAAAGATTCCTCTGATATTCCAGAGCATCTCGCAAATCACTGATCGCTAATATTTAGGCAGTTCAGTTATATCACAGAATTATATAACAGAATGGGTTGGGTAGAAAGGGACCTTAAAGATTATCTAGTTCCAACAACCCTGCCGAGGACAGAATTATGCTTATGAATAAATAATGATTAAAATCAATTCCAGATTGTTGTTAGGAGAGTGACTCTTAAACTCCAAAGAACAAAAATTCTCTCCATTTTCCCTTTGCATTCTTAAGATGCTTTTATATGAGAGGCAAGGAAATGTGCATCTTGCTCCTCTTTCTTCTAAAACCTGGCTTTTGAAACCATCCTTTTGCTGCTACTAGAAATTTTGCTTAAAGAGACAGTTAGACAATAACATTTGCTGAAGTTTTTCCATTGGGTCAATTATATGTGTAAGAAAACATTCCAGCTAAGAGTTTTAACTTTGCAAAGCATTTTTGTTTAGTTTATTTATTTTTAGAACTAAAATTTCAGCTTATTTCTTTTCAGAATACATTCAATTGCCCAAACATTCTTTCACAACAAAGAGAAGTGCCTTAATATAATTATTATTAGAGATTCAAAACAGAAGTATCTATTTAATCAGAAGTAGGCATTTTGTCTGTTGGGTTTTTAAATACAGTGATGACAATGGCAAATGATTAGTTAATTATGATAGGAAAATTACATCTAATCTCTACTGATTTGTAAGAGTCTGAGGCTGCTTCATTCTTGATCTCTGTCATAAAGAATCTGCATAAAGATGAAGTGGAACTGCTTTTCTTGTAATATCATGGATCTTACCCTGGCAGTTTCTGTTAATTCATATTTTATTGAATTAAAACTGTTATTCCTAGTACAATAAGCAAGAATTGTCACAAGTGATGACCCAGAAATGGATTCTCCTCACTTCAGTGCTCTGTATGTTTTTATGAGAGAGCTCTTGTTCCCAAATCTTGCCATCTCCACAGACATGGAACCAAAGCTTGGATAAATTAAGATGTGCATAATGCTAGCCAAAGTGTATGCAAACAGCTTCCCAATTAACTCAAGGCCTTTAAATATAGAGTTAACATCCAAAAGTCATCTCGCTAGTTGCACTTTAGAGCTGATAGAAATTGCTTTAAGTATTCAGACTCCTACTGTTAAAATATATTTCCTTTTTAGTCCAAACTGGATAGCAAGATGCTTAGAGTGCAATTTCTCAAAATATATGGCTATCATATAAACTGTCTCTTCAGAGAAGATCCAACAATATGTCCATGAAGCCCAGAAAGCCAACGGTATCCTGGATTGTATCAAAAGAAGTGTGGCCAGCAGGTCAGAGAAGGTGATCCTCCCTTCTGAAGACATTCAAGGTCAGGATGGACCCGGCTCTGAGCAACCTGATCTAGTTGTAGGTATTTCTGTTCCTTGCAGGTGAGTTGGACCAAATGATAATTGGAGGTCCATTCCAACTCAAAAGATTCTATGATTCAGTACGCCTATTTCTCAGCTTTTTACTGATATTAGTTTTGCAATTTCAAATTGCATAGATCAGACAAATCCTGTCAATGCAAAATCTGCTGACAGGCAGACCAATCAGCCGAGGATTATTAGTATTCTGATGTTTATATTAGGCCACAAGTATACTTAGCAGCCAGCTTCAAACTTTCCTAATAGCAAAAAGAAAAAAAAAAAGAGAGAAAAATTCCAGTATTATTTATGAAACGGTTGTATTTCAAGAATTGTAATGCATTTCAACATCTTGTTAAAGCTCTTTTGTGATCATTTGTGGTGAATTATCCTTATTAATTAATTTTGTACATATCATCAGAGAGACTTCATACGTCTCTCACAAATGATGTCATTTGTGACTGCTATACCAGCCTTATTGTTACTGTAGCCATCAGATGCATTTCTGCCATTTTCACAAGCCTCCACTTACCATTCTAGTTAATTAAATCAATGAATTGTTGTGTGAAATTCTATGGTTTGACACAAGGACTTGATTGTGTAGTGTTGGGCACCATGGGAGCATCAGATCACTGCACACAGAGTTCAGTGTTCCCACCACCCTAGAAGACATACTGCATATACTCTGCTTAGCCTCCACCTGCCTACAAGAAACAAAAATGTGTTCAAAAGTGATGCCAGCTTATTCTAACCTAAATAAATAAAATTTCTGACTTCCCATACAAACCAATTAGGAGAACTTTTTTGAATGATTGAGGAATTTCACAAGCAGGAACACTAATGGAAAAAAAAATCAACGAGGACTGCAGTACACCTGTCAAGGACAAAGACACCACTGTGCCATGTACCATATGGCCGATCAGCACAGCACTCAGCAAAGTGGGTAGAGAATGTGCTGAAGATTTTCACTGGAAACTGCCAGTTTGTCTAAATAGAAGAATTATGCTACTTTCACTAATCACAACTTTTCTTGAAATGTTTTAAATATCAGTCTTTCATTTTAAAATGGCATTTTGAATGTAAACTAACATCTAATTACAGCAAAAATACATGAAAGGTATCACTTCAGTTACTGCTTTAGTTACTGCTTCAGTTACTCCAAATCGCAGAATCATAGAATCCTTAGAGCTGGAATGGACCTTTAAAGGCCATCTAGTCCAACTCCCCTGCAATGAACAGGGACACCTATAGCTAGATCAGGTTGCTCAGAGCACTATCCATCCTGTTAAAAAGTTTATAGTATGTGCACGTTACATTTTCAGAACTTGTACTGATTTTGTAATAAATTCTTTTGAAACTGCAAGTATTTCTAAAAGTAAGAAAGCTAATTAGCATTCACCTTTGTAAATCAGTCCATTCCAAGGACATTTCCCTTTGCTTCCTTAGAGATTGTAGTCAAGGACTCCTGCCTAGCTTTTGTGGAGTGGTAATGCTGGAAAATATTGAGTATCTGTTCATTTCTTTATACAGTATTTTCTGCATGTACTTGTTAAATTTGTATATATAAAAATATGCAAATTCTAACATTCTTGCATGAGGCAGCTTCTCTGTTAATATACATGTGTGAGGAGAAAAGCTTAAGAAAAATCTACAGAAGAAAATTCACAATTATGTAGGAGATTTAGACAAATACAATAAAACACACTGGAATGTTTTATTAAAATAGATAATCTATTGATTTTCTGTAATAATTCTTTAATCATATTTATAATTCCTGCTTTTGTACACCTTGCTCAGGTTTTTTAAAACTTTCAAGCATATTCAATTACATGCCGCTCAGTGATTTAAAATGTACCAAGGAAAGAGACAAAAATTTGGTAAGTAACAGCTAAACATAACAATGCAAAATTAATAAATATTTTAAAAACTAAAATAAAGAAATTGCTAGTTCACTCTGGAGCTATACTGTCATAATGGTAATATTTTTAATTTATTTATTATTTCTAAAAATTTAATATTCCAAACTCTGATTTCTGTCTTCATATTTACTCGGTTGAGGGAGGTGATCCTCCCCCTCTACTCTGCCCTGGTAAGGCCTCATCTGGAGTACTGTGTCCAGTTCTGGGCTCCCCAGTACAAAAAAGACAAGGATCTCTTGGAAAGAGCCCAGCGGAGGACCACAAAGATGGTGAAGGGCCTGGAGCATCTCCCCTGTGAAGAAAGGCTAAGTGAACTGGGTCTGTTTAGCCTTGAGAAAAGAAGACTGAGAGGGGACNTTTTTTACACCAAAAACATGCTGTGGATGCAGCAAAAAATGGAAGGCAAAGAGACAATGAAAGGATCTGCAGTGCATCAACAGCAACATCAGGAAGCTTGAAATGACCTACTATTACAGTAATGCCTGGTTTCCTAAGAATTTCTGTCTTGTGATTGATTGCTTTGCTGCTTTGTGTCTTAATACTCTTCCTCATAGTTAGGAAGCTCAAAATAAAATTTCTACTGCGTAGCTTTCCCTTGTCAAATGAATGTAAGATCTCACTGAGATCTTTCACCCTCTCCGGCATGACGAGCAGCACACAGGCAGACAAACAGGTACATATAGGCAATGATTATGTTTACTTCAGGTGGGATTCAGCTCCAGATGGTAAATCCCTGGATTTCACTCTCTGTATAGAAATGCATACATGCAAGTGAGGTACTTAAAGTCCCATATTAAAAGTGAATATTTAGAGTCTGATATAATTACCTACACATAAGCTGTTAGTGCCATTTGAATTGTCCAGTGGTTCATGGGACAGACACGACCAAGGACCTGTAGGACAACTATGTGATATTGAATTGATACCTAAAGACCAGGTGGAATATTCTAGATGTCTGAAAAAACATAAGGAGGCCTACTTCTTGGTAGCTCTATCAACTCCCTAATCAAAAAAAGCTGAGAAAGTCTGGAGTGACTTGCCCTAAAGTGAACTAAGTGTTGCAACTACTCAGACGAGTATTTCTCCAGGCTCTACTGACCATGTTAACTACATTCTTGCTGACTATAGCTTAGAATTTCTCATCACATTTAAACATCAAAATATAGTCTGTTACAGACTGGAGTGGAGTCCCATGCCACATTTCCATTGGAAACACAACTAGACTTGACCATGAATAATCGGGGAATGAATAATGCATCAAAGAATCATATAAAGTAGATTAGGAAAAAAAAATACAAATCAAAACACAGTATCTTCAATAAAAAAGAAAGCAATCTATCAGGTTGATTGTTAGGCCACAGGCTTAAGTACAAAAAAAGGGTAATACTGTGAAAAAAGAGATAAAAAGTGATTTATGCAAAGTGAAACTGATTTCAAACACAGTAACGTGAAACACTTTTAATTTTCCTTTGAGCCACTGAGCACCTATCTTCTTACCATATTAATTCTTTTTCTCTACTTTTTTTTTTTTTTCTGTAGCAATGTGCTCATTATCATCCCACTTTCAGAAATGAAAAATTTCCTAATTAATTAGCACTTCAGTTAGAGGTATTTAAATGTAATTACATTTTTGGAGCTTTAGGGTTTAAAGTAAGTCTGATGAAAGTTAACGCTGAAGATGTTTGTGTAGAATTCATACTTGAAAAAAATTATTTAGGTTTATTCCAAGATAATATCAACTTGGAACAACTTGCAGAGCCAAGTAATGGAGATTGTATTGCAAAACTCTCCCCTTATATAAGGCACTTTATTAAATGCCCATTTGGGTTAGGGAAAGATTCTTCACCAGGGGGCGGTGGGCATGGAACAGGCTGCCCAGCGCAATCGGCACAGACCTAAGCTGCTGGAGTTCAAGGAGCGCTGGGACAACATCCTCAGATATAAAGCTTGGATTTTGGCTGGTCCTGTCTGGAGCCGGGGGTTGGACTCAGTGATCCCTGTGGGTCCCTTCTACCTCAGAATATTCTTTTANTTTATGGTGAGGGTGATGGAGCACTGGAACAGGCTGCCCAGGGAGGTTGTGGAGTCTCCTTCTCTGGAGATATTCAAGACCCGTCTGGACGCCCACCTGTGCGACCTGCTGTAGGGAACCTGCTTTGGCAGGGGGGTTGGACTCGATGATCTCTGGAGGTCCCTTCCAACCCCTACGATTCTGTGATTCTGTGAAAGTGTTCGTTTCTGATACTGATTATTGACATCCTCATTGAGTAAAGCTCATGATCAATATTAATTGTATCCACTGGTTTAAAACATATAATTGAAAACAAACCTAAAATGTCTTGGTATGATAACCTTCACTGTGTCGTGACGTGCATTCAGGTATCTGGATCCATCACCTCATACTCTGACATGGTGTTCAAGGCCAGGTTGGATGGGGCCCTAGGCAGCCTGACCTGGTGGTTGGCAACCCTGCCTATGGCAGGGGGTTGGAACTGGATGATCTTTAAGTTCCCTTCCCATCCAAGGCATTCTATGATTCTATGACTCACTCTCAGTAAAACCAATCAGCTAGCAATCATTCACAGAAATTCAAATCAAGCCAAAATTAATAACTTTCCAGTTAGTGAGACTACTCTTCTAAATAAATGCCATTAGCACTTGCCATGATTCACAGTATTTTGCATCTTCTGAACTGTTGGACAGCAGTGATGTAGATACAGTCATCCAAGAGAAGACTGCATTTAATACATGAAATAGTTCAGGACACATACTGGCCATTATCTTTAACAAAAGACAGAAATAAAACCTGGCGTATTAGATTCTGAAGTTGAAAAAATAAAAAAGAGTCTTGCTAAGTAGTGAATTTCTCTTTTGGCTCATAGTTATCACATGATCCACATTAATTTCCTATAGTAATTAACCAATTTAAGATATTTTTGTCAAAGATTATGTCTTCGTCATTCCTCAAAAATGGCAGCTCAATCTCCAGTTATGGAGACTCCAGTATGTAGGCAAATTAATTTCCCTGGTTTATTATCCTGACCCCTCTCTATTCCTTATAGCAGCTATAGAAAGGAGGAAAAACTGCTCTTTTCCTTAAACTATGATGACCAAATCTAAACATAACATTCAAATTGAGATTTTCTTTACTCTAGAGAAAGGAACACTATCTTATGAGTGAGATTTAGTTTCAGACTTGACAGCACATGTATTTTAGGTCATGTGAAATCATTCATATTGACGGTACCAGCTAAGTCTCTGTTCTTAATGGGAGTATAAAAACCCAATCAATGTGAAGACAGAGATAGGCAACTAAATTAGATGTTTTAATCCTTAATCATATAGACTAAAGGCTTTTTAAGCTTTATGCCTAAGGCAAGTTGCGCAGAGTATTTAAATGCAGCTCCACAGTATTTATCTTTTTTTTTTTTTTTTTTTTTTTGCAAGAGAATGACATTGTCCCTTGTCTTCACCTTTGATTCACTGCTGTTGTAATAGGCGAAGGCGGGGATTCGCGATGTGACGGGATAGGATAACCCCTCCCCTCCCCCCTTTGGGGGCGTACACACGGTAGAGGCTTAGTATATAAGGTGTTGCACCACGTGAATAAACGGACCACTTTCTTACACCATATTGGTGCATGCTTGCGTGGTCCGGGCCGCAAACTGCAGGTGCATGGGAATCCACGGGAAGTTCAACAAGTGGTGCCCGCGTGCGAGGCCTGCGTGCGGCTGGGTGCCTGGCGGGGGCACGAGCCTGGCTCGGTAGGGGCCGGAAGAGCGGAGGGGACTGATCACCCCCTGGGCTTACGGTTTTTGTGTATCCCCTCGGCCCTCGGTTTCTCTGAGGGAGGCAGGAGATTTCCTGAAGTCTGAGGGAAGGGCAGGGGAGGACGTTTCCTTGGCTGCCGATATGGAATCCGTAGTAAAGGTAATGCTTGAGCTTTGTAAATCTTACTGTAGTAAGTCTGCCCCTTCTAAGAAGGAGGTAACTGCTGTGCTAACGCTCTTACATCGGGAAGGGCTCTTAACAACCTTTACGGAGGTGTTTGAGCCTGCGCGGTGGGATGATTTTTCCTCTGTACTTTCGCAGCGCGCGATGTCGCTGCAAAAGGCAGCGGAGCTGAAAACGTGGGGCCTTATCTTGCGTGCTCTTAAGGCCGCCAAGGAGGAGAAGGAGAATTCCTCCATTGCCCGTCGCTGCCTGGGCTTGGAGGGTACAGGGGGGTGCACAGGGGGGTCCGGCCCGGGAGATTCCTTTGTTTCTGCAGGAGCTGAGATGGCGCCTGAGCCCCCTGCACCACCCGGTCGACCACCCGATAAGAACAAAGAAGACAAAGAAGAGGAGGCACCGTCAGTGAAAAGGAATGCGGAAGTATCACCTCAATGCGCATCCTTATCTCTGTACCCTTCACTCTCACGGGAGGAGGGTAAGAAATCAACAGAGGCTCGACAGATCCTGGGACTTACTGGTGGAGGCGAGCCGCCGGACCCGGGGGGGTCTGAAGGGGGTTTGGGAGCTGTTGTCTGCAGGAGCCAAGAGGAGACAGAGCATAACAGCAAAATGGCGCCGGCCGAGCCGACCGCTCCTAGCTCGAAAGAAGAAAAACAACAAGATCAAGGCCATTCAGAGTCTCATCCACATTCCTTGCGGACGCATCCCCCGTTCACATCAAGCAGTTCACTGTATCCTTATCTAAAATTGGTCAGTACACTCGGATTCCAGGGGGCGGAGATCCACATGAGCAAGCTCAGCCCTTCTGCCCACCCAGGGAGGGGCCAGGCAAAAGATCTGTCCAATACGGACAGGGGGTGGAACCCACCGCCCCTGGCCACTCCCAGGGACGATAATGAGAGCGATTGCGCAAGGGTGAAGGAATGGGCTGGCCCTAGAGGAGGGGGTCCAGTAAGTAGAGGGGGAGGGACGGCTCCGCCCTCTGAGTACACAGCTCCACCTCCGCCTGCGGGAGGCTGGCTTGGGGGGGGGGTGTTCCTCACAGCATTAATTGACTCAGGTGCTGACGTTACGGTTATAGCCACGGCAGACTGGCCGGATGATTGGCCAGCGGTGCTCTCCCCGTTGGGTATCTCAGGGGTGGGTGGCTCTATGCTCACTAAGCAATCTGTACATGAGGTGGAGATATCGGTTGTGGATAAAGACGGGACATTGGAGGGTGGACATCTGATGAGACCTTTGGTAGGACCGATTGAGGGATCAATACTGGGGCGAGATTTCCTCAGAACGCTGGGAGCACGGATTACAAATTTATAGAAAGGGCCACTGTCTACCATTTAGCTGTACAACATGCAATTCCTCTGCGCTGGAAGCAGGACACACGTCCTGTTTGGGTAGATCAGTGGCCTCTCCCCCAAGAGAAATTGGCAGCGCTTAAACGAATAATCTCGCGAGAACTTCAGGCGGAACACCTGGAGCCCTCCTTAAGTGAATGGAACACCCCCGTCTTCGTTATTCGAAAGCCGTCAGGGGCATTTCGCCTGCTGCACGACCTTCGAGCTGTAAATATACAGCTGGCCCCCTTTGGGCCTGTCCAGCAGGGGGGGCCTCTTCTTTCTGCACTTCCCGGTGGATGGCCCTTGATGGTCATTGATCTTAAAGATTGTTTCTTTTCCATTCCCCTGGCACCTCAGGACAGAGAGGCTTTTGCATTTACTGTCCCAGCCCTCAATAATCAGGGTCCGACTGAAAGATATCAATGGAAGGTGCTTCCCCAGGGTATGGCATGCTCTCCCACTATCTGTCAACTTGTTGTGGGGAAGTTTGTGGCACCTGTACGACAACAGATGCCAGACTGTAAGATCCTGCATTACATGGATGACTTGTTGTTGGCCGCGCCCAGTGAGGCTCAGCTACGGGACTTGGGGAATCGAGTTACCTCAGCTCTTTCAGCTGCGGGGTTCACAATCTCTCTGGAAAAGATCCAACAAGGGCCTGGGGTCGAGTTCTTGGGGTATCGGCTTGGGCCAACGACTGCAGTCCCGGAGGGACTACAGGTCACGCCCACAATTACAACATTGTGGGATGTGCAGAAATTAGTGGGAGCTCTGCAGTGGGTCCGTAATGCGCTGGGAATTCCTCCTAGGCTGATGGCCCCGTTCTATGGTCAGTTAAAGGGGAAGGAGCCTAGAGAGCCAAGGCAATGGACCCCCGAGATGGCAATAGCCTGGAAAGAGATCCTTGAAGCCGCCATGACTAAGGCTCTTGCCCGTTGGGATCCTGCCTTGCCTCTGGAGGGAGCTGTGGCGCGCTGTCAACAAGGGGCAGCCGCAGTACTCGGGCACAACCTAGGGGCCCGTCCGCAGCCACTCTGCTGGCAGTTCTCGGCACAGCCGACACGGGCCTTCCTTCCCTGGCTTGAATTGCTGGCCTGCTTGCTCAGGAAGATACGCTTGGCTGCAATAAGGGCTTTTGGCTTTGATCTTAATGTGGTATATCTACCTGGTACATTCAAAGGGATTCAGCCCCTTCCAGATGACATTGTACTAGCGCTTCATGGGTTCGGGGGACAAGTCGTGTACTCCGATTCACTCCCTATTTTTGAGTTTGCTGTGCCATTGCAGATCTCCCTCCGCGTTAGAGTTCTCACCACTCCAGTAGAGGGGCCGTCCGTGTTTACGGATGCCTCCTCTGCCACAGGTCAGGGAGTAGCAGTGTGGCAGGAAAGGGACCATGGATGGAAAGTGAAAAGGATCATAGACCGCACTGTTAGCGTTCAGGTTTTGGAAGCTAGAGCTGTAGCGGTTGCTCTACGCTTGTGGCCTCACATCTCTTGCAACATTATCACTGATTCTGCGTTTGTTGCAAAGTTGCTGTACCGCATGGGCCAGGAAGGGCAGCCAAGTACAGCTGTGGCCGTTGAGCTTGAAGAAGCCTTGGCAGCCCGTTCTGCCCCTGCTGCTGTCCTTCATGTTCGCAGTCATTCAGAAGTACCTGGTTTCTTCACGACTGGCAATGCAGTGGCAGACAGAGCTGCAGGAAATCTGGTATTCACGCTCCGCCAGGCAAAGGACCTGCATGCCACCCTGCACATTGGTGCACGAGCACTGGCCCGGACATGCTCTATCCCCTTGGTAGAGGCCAGGGACGTCGTGCGGGCGTGTCCTCATTGTAACTCGGCCCCTGCAATAGGCGCAGGAGTCAACCCCCGAGGACTGGTCCCCGGGGATGTCTGGCAGACGGACTTCACGCTGGAGCCACGGATGAGCCCGCGCCAATGGCTTGCAGTCACAATAGATACTGCTTCTACAATGATCATTGCTACGCAGCACGTCAAGGCCACTTCCTCGGCAGCGCAACAGCACTGGGTGACAGCGTTTGCGGTGCTGGGAGTTCCGAGCCATATCAAAACTGATAACGGCTCGTGTTTCATATCTCGCGCCACGCGTGAATGGCTCGAGCGATGGGGAATATCTCACTCCACGGGTATCCCCGGAAACTCCCAGGGGCAGGCTATTGTGGAAAGGGCTAACTTCCTCCTCAAGGATAAGTTACGTGTCCTTGGGGAGGGGGAAGGTTTTGGGGGAAAGATTCCTGTGGCGCATCAGGGCGAATTGCTGGCACGAGCCCTGTATGCGCTAAACCATTATGAGCGGGGAGAGAATAGGAGAACCCCGATACAGAAACATTGGCAGCCAAAGGTAGTGGAAGAAGGGCCGCCGGTCAAAGTAAGAATAGATGGAGGAGACTGGGAGAGGGGCTGGTCCATCTTGGTCTGGGGCAGGGGTTATGCGGCAGTAAAAAACAAGGAATCTGGGGAAATAGTGTGGGTACCGTCCAGAAAAATTAAACCAGATGTTGGTAAAGATGCGCCACTGGAAGCTAACAAGAACTAGACACCTCTATTACAGGCACTGCTGGTGGGATATCCGAAACCGAAGCCACGACCTCCTCCAGAGTCCCCGGATGAAAATGGCGGCACAGATGAAGACCTTTTACTGCCGACGAGAAGTTTGGGTTTTGATAAGTGGTTGTTGTGTGTTTTGTGCATCACCATGATAGTCCCCACAGGGGTGGGGAGTAACATGGGCCTATTCTTGATATGTGGGGACAGGGCATGGCAAGGGATTCCGCGAAACCCAGTGGGAGGTCCCTGTTACATAGGGAAACTTATGATGTTAACACCAAATCATACAGAAATGGTAAAGGTTATGCAGAACTTTGCTGGGCGTTACAAGGGGCGGAAAAGGAGATCTATTCCGCGACTGACAAAAGACTGCGGAGATGACGTCAGGCTGTGGGGGGCCACAGCGAGGATCTTTGCTTCAATCCTAGCCCCGGGAGTAGCGGCCGCCCAGGCGCTGAAAGAACTTGAAAGATTAGCATGTTGGTCTGTCAAGCAGGCCAATGTCGCGTCCTCTTTGTTGTCTGACTTACTACTCGACGTGGACGGTATACGGCACTCAGTTCTACAAACAGGGCCACTATCGACTTCTTACTGCGGGCTCAAGGGCATGGATGCCAGGACTTTGAGGGCATGTGTTGCTTTAACTTAAGTGACCATGGAGAGTTTATGCATAAGAAACTTGAATGGTTGAAAAGGCATGTGGATAAGATTGAGATTGAGGATGACCTTCTTGGAAGTTGGCTGAAGACTATGTTTGGGAGTATAGGACCTTGGCTGAAGCATGTGTTGATTGCTGTCTTGATGGGATTATTGATGCTTTTAGTATGTATGCTTTGTGTATCCTGCCTCTTACAGTGCCTACAGTGATGTTTTCAGCAGATGATACAAGTGCTGGTTGATCAACAGGAGGAATATCGCCGGATGCATGATAGGCTTTAGTAGGTCCTAGTAGGCTTTAGTAGGCGCACGCAGGTACCTAGTAGGTTGTATTAGGCGACAGCGAGGATTCGGGATGTAACGGGATAGGTTTTAATAGCATGGGGAGGGGGAGATGTTGTAATAGGCGAAGGCGGGGATTCGCGATGTGACGGGATAGGATAACCCCTCCCCTCCCCCCTTTGGGGGCGTACACACGGTAGAGGCTTAGTATATAAGGTGTTGCACCACGTGAATAAACGGACCACTTTCTTACACCATATTGGTGCATGCTTGCGTGGTCCGGGCCGCAAACTGCAGGTGCATGGGAATCCACGGGAAGCTCAACAACTGCAATCCCTAGACCATTTCCTATGGAATGATTGCATGCTCCACAACTATTTATTTCCTACGTTAGAGCTGTGCAGCTAACAATATGTGCATAAGTCTGGTATGCTGCATATACTCCTATAAATAACATTGTTTTTCAAGCTACTGCTCTAGGTTACCAAGAATCTTTTGAGTTATAATCCTATCATCCAAAGCACTCACAGTACCTTTCATAATTGTGTCAGCTGCACATTTAACACTCATACCCTATGTTTTGTTAATCAAGTTATTAATGAAATAATCCAATACTAGCAGGCCCAGGAAAAAACTTAATAGAACATCAAAGAGGATATTCCCACAACTAATCATTAATGATAAATATTTGAATATGGTTATCCAAATTCTACCTTTGTGCCAAAGACCAACATAGTCAGACAATATATAACTCTCAAGGAACATCCTTCACTAGTCTGTGAGCTCTGTATTAACCTACGTGGAAGTACCTCAGAAAGAAACAATCACTATCTCCATGTTTACTACCTCTGACCATGAGGCAGTGATAGAGCCATCTCTTGTTTACAACATTTCACATAACTCTTGGTTTTCTGACTGCTAACTAGCTGGCATCTCAGTGTGAGAATGAATAATCCTCTTCATTGGTATACCATGAGGAGAGATGTCTGGGATCCTTCAGCACTGTGAGGTTTGTGCCCCCTGAGGCACCGTCTGAGTCATCTATCTATCTATCTATCTATCTATCTATCTATCTATCTATCTATCTATCTATCTACCTACCTACCTACCTACCTACCTACCTACCTACCTACCTATCTATCTATAATAAATACTCATTGTAGTGCTTTAAGACCTGTCTTACTAGCCAGGAGGGGGATGTCACTACCAATACCACCTGTTCTCTTCAAAAAGCAAGCCATATCCCATTATGACTATCCCGGAAGAAAACTGCTGAGCCAGTTCCTTATTAGAATTACTTTATGCTTCTAATATGACAGGTTTAAGTGGCTCCTGGAGCAATAAGTGAGATGTAATGGAGAAATAAGTGACAAGCCTAGCTGGTCGGTTTAGCCATCTTATTTTCAATCACTGACTCTATTGACTAAACAGTGGATATAGATCTGGCTCTCACCACATAAACACATACACACAAATAACAAAATATAACTAATAAGAAGCTATCCTTTTTGAGTTGTTCTCATAGTTCTGCTATCTAAGAAGATGAGGTTTTCTTTTACATCTGGAGGCAACAGCAATAAATAAACAAAATCCTTTGGAAAATGCTTTGTAAGTTGGATAATTGTACACATGGGTTAGTTGCAATCCTTGCTGATAAGCCAGGCTTGGAACTAATAATCTGAAGAACTGAATACTTGCTTAGTGATAGTGAGAGTTGAAGAAATCAGCCTTTGTGATAATAAATGGTAAATCCTGAGGAGAAAAATAATGGTGAGTTCTTGATGTAATTAACATGAAATGGCACTGTCAATATTCACAGCCTTTATAGGTTTCATACATGACAATAGAGCAAGTTAAAAAATATGAAGTCTGAAGTTAAGCTATTGACTGATCTGAATATCCACTGTCTTCACTTACACGGATGATTGAACATGGGATAACGTAGACATTTTTCCATTCCTCTGTCTATCCTGCTTTTATGTAGGAGTTCAACGCTCCTTTAGTGAGGCACCCTAAGTGCCTGTGAAGAAGCTGCTGAATGATTACTACAGTTTCTCACAATAAAATAAACTGGTGCTAAGTGGATCAGCAGTTACAAGTATCTAAAACATGACTCCAGTCCTACATGAACTTCTGCATCTGTCAGTGTTTGATCTGTCCCTAGTCATTATTAAGGGCTTGAAGGCTTCATGCCTGGAGTGGGTTGATTAGAGAGATCAGTAGGTTTTAGCAAATACTTACACATAAACACATCATCATTGTTTATGCACATTTCAGGAGGGTCTTCTGACCCTAGCAGCAGACTGGTTATCTCATAGCTACAGACATGAGATTGGACAAGTTTTAGTCTTGAACCAAATAAAATGGATGTAGGTAATCCATTTAATAATGGATGTAGCTACTCAAAGGTAGCTACAGATTCACTGTATGCATGTATATACATACACATATCTTCACAATTTTATGCATACACAAATATTCTGAACACATTTCAGAATCCTTTCTTAATACTAAATTATCTGACTCACAGCAACAGTTCCCAACAGAACTGAAGAAATCTTAATTAGCTTTTTGCCAAGCTCACAACCCAGTCAAATTAAAACAGAGGATTTGAGCTCATTATTACCTGGATATTACTTTATATCACGAATCTGATCTATTAAATACTGTATCACAAGACTAACATTTATGTTGCAATGACATTAGATCCACACAGGCATACAGCTCCTTTGTCTAGCTATCTGCATTGCTATTTTTATATCTATATTTAGGGAATGCTATTATGGTAGGTGTAAGAATCTGCTGAACGTTTGTGGTAGAAAATTTTCTTGTATAACGAACACACTCTTCAGAGGAGTTCTTTACATTTTCTGAACTCTGTGTGTTTTTTTCCCCATGACATTCATGCTTGAGTGAAGAATTCCATTCAAACTGCAGTCACCCACCTGACTGATCATCTTGCTCAAAGAAAAAACAAGGAGTGATACAGATCTAGTTAAATGACAGAAAAATCAAAGTTATAGCAACTCCCTTGGCTAAATGATTTGAGAGGTCAAAACTCCTTGGCTGTGTTTGCTAATAATTAATTTAATGTTATTTCTGAACTTTGTATGACTTTTTGCCGTAAAAGATCTGCTTTCAAGGGCTAATAGCTGACAAAATAAACCTTTGACAACAATTGAGGAGAAAAAAAGGAAAAAAGCAGAGTTATTGTTATTATAGCTCTTCTTGCAAACCTTAACTTAAGATCAGTAGTAACACTGCTTTTGAAATATTATATTGCAACAAATTATTTCCTGTGGGAGAATTACATCCTTGTAGTACAGATCTGAGACAGTGTTCTCTATGCTCATTCTAAAAATGGAAGGCTCTTCCCAGCAGCGCAACTTCTAGTGTTCCTTCCAAACTAATTTTGAAAGTTTCAAATGGTTGAGTTTCTAAGATCCCCTTCTATACTTCTTTCTCAAACTGAGGGCTTGTAAATGTCAGAATACTGATATTTGAATTAATTTTCCCAATTCTGTTTCATTGCACTGCTACAGATTACCCCTTTTTATACAAAGGGATGGACTTTAATGCCAGATTCAGACTATGAATTTTTTTTTTTTTTAATTACACAAATTGAAGTAGTGAAACATTGGATTCAATATCCAAACATGGTGGAAAGTGGTTTCTGTAAAATAGTTTCTCTACCAGATCAATATTAGTAGACTGAAAACCAGGACAGACTTTTATCTCCCCCTCCTGAAAGGCCCAGGAACTCTTTAGGAACATGTCAGCTAGTACAGTTCTAGTTTAACAGTACAGAAAGTTAAGATCCATTTCCTGGGAACATTCCCAGGAACTCTTTTAATTTATCATTATGAATGTTATCACTACATCCATTTTGGTGCTCTGTGCTGCAGGAGACATCAGATTAGATTAGATTGTTCTCTTTTCTGAAACTCAAATCTGTGGAACTCAATTCCTAATGGAGATCACTATGGAGCTGTCTTTGACAGTCTGATTTATCAAATAGAGTTGTGAAGAGTTTTACTCTTTAACTAAGTTTTACTCAGAAGTAAAATACTGAACATAATCTGAAAAAAGGGACTTGAGACAAAGACAATTTATATGGTCTGTGCAATTGATAGATCTCAAAATGTAACTACTTCTAGTTTATCTGAGTTTTCTTCCATTCCAATCTTTTTTTATCAGTGCTTCCTTTGCTTCATGAACCATATGATGTATGAGGGTTGCATTTTTTTAAATCAAAGATTTTCCTTTAAATACGTACAGTCATTTGCACAAGATCTCTTATGACACACCCTGAGCTGGGTGGACACTGGAGATCTGAAATGTCAAATGGCATAACGTTCTGAATGGACAATGGAGAATCAGTGCAAAAGAAAACCAGTTGCTGTAGCTAGGAAGCAGAGTTAAACACCACGCACACAGTTTTTGAAATTATTCTGCCAGGTGTATAGCCCTTTTGATAACATTAGGCTCACAGCACATTGTTGACTAACAAGAAGTTTCAAAATATCTTAATTAAATAAAATGTAGTTCACTACGTTTCTGACCGAATCACTACTGCTGTTATCACATTAACTACCTGCTAGATTTTAAGTTTTTCCATGAGATGTTTGGAGTTAATACTAATAAATATAAATTTTAGCCTCTAAACTGTCTTTTTAAATAAGATCTGTCTTCACTTGTTCCTGAGAAGTTCTTACGTTAAGGCTCCAATGAACATTTCTAGATACAAAATTTTAACTAAAAACAACAACAAAAAAACCATCACATATAGAATTACTTAACTTTTACATAAAATTTAATTGAGGACAGAGAAAGACAGAAAGAGGTTGCAGAACCAGTTCTTGTTCCTGCAAGCACTTACTCTTTTACTTAACTTAAAAGAGCGATAGTAATCTCATTGACTTCCTGTATACACAATGTGCATATAGGAAATTAGAGAGAAATACATTATAAGATGTGGATTGTTAATAAAGAAACAAAGGAAAACAGAAATTAAGAATAGCTCCTTGTTTCTCAGCATCCTCTTGGGGCAAGAGTTTATCCATCAGAGACACACCACCTGCTAAACCTACTGCAAGCGCAGAAAATGAAAGAAAGAAAAACTTCATTCAAAAAATTCAATAAGCTTGGCTAAACTGAAAGGAAGCTTTCACTGCTCGTTCTATTCATTTCCTGGCTTTTTTTTTTTCTTATCCTTTTGTCATTATCTTTTCCCGTACACACCAGAAAATAGACTTTCAACAAGTTATTTTATCAAATAGTAAATAACTCTGGATCTGCCACTGTTACAGCTCTGTACAGCCTACCTGACAAAAAGAACATGTAGTACCGGGTCTGAGCACAGTGGCAGTTCCAATCATCTATTCACAGTTTTCACCAGACTGCTCTGCCAGGATTATAACAGCTCCTCAGTGATGTACTAACTCAAATGACAGTTGAAAACTAACTTATATGTACAATTCTTTCTTTAAATACATTTTTTTTCCAGGCAAAAGAAATAATATGCCACTTCATAAGACTACCTTATCTATTTATATTCCTATTTCATTATAACAGTATAGCTTCTTTTCAATATATAAAGCATCTGTTATTTTTATGTTTTATTTTTTTCCTGAGATTGTATCAAGAAGTCTTAAACTAACCCTTTGTTGTACAAACTCTAAGGACAAGATACCATTTTCGGTGTTAAGGCCTTTACCATCTGGATTTCAAATACCTTCTATGAATATAGAATAAAAGAAAGAAAATAAATGAAGACATTGTTTAATAAAATGGGCAATCATTAGAAGTAATAGTATTGCAGCTACTCCAGTTGCATATCTTACTCTTTTGTATATATCACAAAATTGCTGTGTTTTTGAAGACAAAAATATCCATAAATCTCTAGTTTTATGGAAGTTTCTGTTATCTAGGGTAAAAATATAAGGGGAAGTAAAGAAAATACTTGTATGAAAATCTATCCACTGAATGACAACCTTAGTCAGTAGCTGCACTCTGGGTTGGGAACATGGTCTTCACATTCTGAGCAAAGATGGTGGATGGATACCGAAACATCTATCTTCTGTTTTATGCAAAAGATCCTCATAGAAAAAAATTGGATGAATGACACCAAAAATGATGATATTTGAAAAGCAGTATTGCTTGAAAGTAATATTGCAGCCTTCAAGTATAAAGAGATGTTGGATATTGTTACAGTGCCATGTAATGGCCAAAAGCAACAGAGAAGCATATTTCCAGTAAGTATGTGAGCAATTAAGGAGACTGCAAGGATTTGTGTATTTGCAGTCATGTAAGAGGTATGGGAAAATACGTAAACAGCTGCCAGCCAAGTAACAGAATTTGTAAGAGAAAAGAGGAAGATAAACCAAAAGGAGAGCAAATAGATGGGATAACCTGCCCAGTAAACACAATATATGATTACATACACTTCTTTACAGAAAGGGTGGTTAAGCGATGGAATAGGCTCCCCAGGGAGGTGGTTGAGTCACCATCCCTGGATGTGTTTAAAAATCATTTGGATGTGGTGCTCAGGGACATGATTTAGCGGAGGGCTGTTAGAGTTAGGGTAGGATGGTTAGGTTGTGGTTGGACTTGATGATCTTGGTCTTTTCCAGCCTGAGTGATTCTATGATTCTATGATTCTATGATTAGAAAACCTCATATGACAAATGAAACCCTAGCAGTAGATGAAATGTCCTGTTTGGCATGTTGATGAGTAATATAAAAACATCAGGAATAAACAAAGAGATTCTGGAAAGAAGATGTCTGCTTTTGTTCTGACTTAGTTCATGAAAGAGCTCTCAAGCCTGGTCACCTTGACCTAGGAGACCAAGAAGCATCAGAGATTGTGGCCACCAGTTCTACGTAATGACTATCACTTTCATGGTAATGCATGGTCACAATCAATTAGCAGAAAAAGTGTTGAATGCTAACAGTTTTAGCAGTAAGTACAGATAGAAATTAGTCATTAGCACGAAGAATGTTACTAATAAATGAATCTCTTGATTTTTTTTCTTTTTTAATTTGAGACTAACTATATTTATAAGTCTATCCCAGTGATCTCTAGTTGCCTAATTGATAAATATATACACATACATATATGTTCAGTTACAGTGCAGCACTGCCTGGATGCATCTTTACAACATCCCTGTGAAGTAGACTTAATCACTAATATTAACTTTTCACAGAGGCTAGACAGATGTTCTTGAAATACTAAGCAGTTTGCTCATAGACCATTTGGCTTTATTCAAATTCAGCTGCTTAAACACTCCACTGTTTTCATTTATCCAGTTAACCAGACTGGGAGTCTGTGTCTCCTTTGCAAAGAATATGGTAGCCACCCAGTTTTCACTCTGATATATGAAGAGTCAGCATAAGCATTCCAATCATGGACATCTACAAATAAGGTATTAACACTAATTATTTGTATTCTTATGGGAATAAGTTTATAGTGAAAACACAAGAATTTTCTAAAATGAACTGGAGTTGCTTTTGAGGCAACACATTACTGAAACATAAGGTAGAGTTAACAAGGAGATAAACAGTTTGTTCTTAGTGTCAAAAAAGAAATTAAAGATAGTTCAGACTTATTTAGGTTGTTAGAATTAGAACTAATTATGAATCTATTCATCCTAAATTTGATTCAGAGTTTCCATTCACTTCACTGAACTCTGGACTCAGGTTTCAGCATCCAATATAAAGAAATTTTTTTCATGTTTTGCATTTTTTCATACCTTCCCCTTCAGAACCTTCAACATCTTTGTAGCCCTCCCTTGGACACTCTCTAATAGTTCTATCTCTTTCTCATATTGCGATGCCCAAACCTACACACAGCACTCAAGATGAGGCTGCACAGTGAAGAACAGAGTGGAACAATCCCTTCTCTTGCCCTTTCGGTTGCTGTTTTTTTGTTTTCATTTTTTTTGCTGCTAGGTTTTTCCCTACAGAATCCCAGATTTTGAGGAATTGTTCTCAGTATGAGACTGTAGAATCAACTGATTTATGCAATTATTATTTCACAGTGAGATGTATGATAAATTGGTGATAAATTCACAATAAATTAGTTTCATAATAAATTGTAATTCAGATAAGGAAAGATTATTCTATGCAAATGAAAATAGATCTTCACAGAAATAAGAATTTATTATATATCTACTGTTAAAGCAGAATGTGGGGAAGTATTTGGATGAAAGAAATTATCAGTGGAGTTAAGTAATCATAGAATCATAGAATCATAGAATCACAGAATCACAGAATGGCCTGGGTTGAAAGGAACCACAATGATCATCCAGTTTCACCCCCCCCCGCTATGTGCAGGGTCACCAACCACTAGACCAGGCTGCCCAGAGCCACTTCCAGCCTGGACTTGAATGCCCCCAGGGATGGGGCATCCACAACCTCCTTGGGCAACCTGTTCCAGTGCGTCACCACCCTCTGTGTGAAAAACTTCCTCCTAATATCTAACCTAAACCTCTCCTGTCTCAGTTTAAAACCATTCCCCCTTGTCCTATCACTATCCACCCTCGTAAACAGCCGTTCCCCCTTCTGTTTAAATGCTCCCTTCAAGTACTGGAAGGCCGCAGTGAGGTCTCCCCAGAGCCTTCTCTTCTCCAAGCTAAACAAGCTCAGTTCTCTCAACCTTTCCTCATAGGAGAGGTGCTTCATCCTAGTGGCCCTGATCATCTATCTTAGTGGCCCTTCTCTGGTCCTGCTCCAAGAGCTCCACGTCTTTCCTGTACTGGGGGCCCCAGGCCTGGACGCAGTACTCCAGATGGGGCCTCACAAGAGCCGAGTAGAGGGGGACAATCACCTCCCTCTCCCTGCTGGCCACCCCTTTTTAATGCAGCCCAGAACACAGTTGGCCTTCCAGGCTGCAAGTGCGCACTTACTTTCATTACTTTAACTTCTTTATTATCCTTTGGTAATGATTGGAAAGAATTTAAAAAATAGCACTGGCAATACAAAGTGTATAAAAATACTAAGATGATAGCTTTTGACTCACAAAACTCTATCCACAGAGTTCACAGAGTCCACTACTGGTAATGTACGGCTATTTTAAAATATATTTTGGGGAAAAAAAAAAAAAGAAGTGAGAAAAAAGGGAGGGGAAAACTCTTCCCAGCAGCCAACCACAAAGAGCTGGAGCTCCCAGAGGATCATCTTCTGCTCAACTTTGATGGTGATTTTTCACAATTTATTTTTCTGTGGCACTGCATTCTTTTCACTGAGAAAGGCTCAGTATGCCTATTGGTTGTTCTGGCTTATGATGTTGTTAAGTTTGAGTTTGTCATGAGTTTGTGGCATGAGATCCCACCACCCTAATCTATCCTAACGTTGTCAAGTCTAGCAGGTTCAAAGTGGTGAAAATGGCAACAATAGGACAACGGCATGAAACTCCAACAAAAGCTCTCCAACTCTCTGCCCAAGAGACATTTAAAAAGGCTTCACAGAGTCATAAAACCATAAAATAAAGGCCTCTAAGGTTGTCTTATCCAATTGTCCACCTACCACCAACATTGTCCCACTAAACTATATCCCTCAGTACCACATCTACACTTTCTTTAAACTCCTCCAGGGACAGTGACTCCACCACTTCCCTGAGCAGCCTGTTCCAATGTCTAATCATGCTTTCTGAGAAGAACTTTCTCCTAATATCCAACTCAAACCTTCCCTGGAGCAACTTGAGGCCATTCCCTCTTGTCCTATTGCTAATTACCTGGGAGAAGAGACCAACTCTCATCTTGCCACAACCTTCTTAAGGTTTTCTGCAAACTTAGTGAGGGTGCACTCAATCCCCTTGCCCAGATCATCAATAGAGATATTAAAAAGAATGGGCCCACTGGGAAACATCAGTCATGACCAGTTACCAGCTGAATTTAATTCCATTCACGGTGTCAAAGGCTTTGCTGAAGTCTAGGTAGACCACATCAACAGCCTTTCCCTCATCCAGTAGGCAGGTCACCTGGTCATAGAAGGTGATGAGTTTGGTCAGGTAGGACCTGCCTTTCAAGAAACCATGCTGGCTGGGCCTGATTCCTTAACTGTCCTGCACATGCAGTGTGATGCTCAATAATTAAGGGACAAGTCTGAGTTGCAAGCCAAAGGCAGGATACAGAACTGCGGATAAAAGGTCTTTAGCATCACAATGATGAAGGTAGTTAGAGCACTTAGAGCACTCAGAGCACTTTGAGCAACAAAAGAAGGAACAGGATGTCACCAGAGACAACTGGAGAACCACAAGAACTAAGATTAGCATTTCTCCAGTAATTCAGTATGACAGAATATCAATAATATGTTTAATAGAAACCATGTTACCAGCTAGTCATCTTGTTTCCATCTGCGTTGAAAGGAAAAAGGATGTACATTTATGTGATGTGTTTTCCTCATTCTAAGGCAGACATTGGATGATTGTGTCCTGAATATGTCTGTTTATTCCTCATCAGTCTCAGGGAAACCCAGTATGATTATTTCAGATGCAGTCATCTCCACTGAGGTTCACAGAGAAGATTCCCAGCTTTGGAGACGAATAATTAAAACTCGCCCTAAGAGACAGAATCTCTTACATTAGAAATAACCATCCCAAAATATGTATTCCATGCCTTCCAATGTTGGCACTTAATAATTAGGGTCACAGATCCATCACACACAAAATCTTACTTTTGGTCAATGGTAAAGCATACCTTATAAATTCAATGAATTTATTGTTGGTGTACTCTGAAATCTGACAAATCTAATGTCCAAATCTAATTGTTTAGCAAAAAAGATAAATAATAATAGAGCTAAAACTTACTTTTATACAATTTTTTTTTTTGCTACCTAATTTCCCTGTTGTTATATTTGCCCTTTCACTTCTTCTGGTTCTACAGTAGTTTTACTCTGATGCTGGTGATGGGAGTGTTATGGAGAGTCATTACTACTCAAAGTCGTTTGCAGGGAAGAACGTGATATTGATGTTAGTGGTTTCTTTTTCCTTGATTTATGACCCCACTGGGGATACTGTTTATGTGTTTGCTGACATAAATTTACACTTGTGCTTTATTCACTGATCTGCAGTTCCACATTATATCCATATTTACAATATTTGGTTACTTTTATGTATGTTAAATACTACTACTGTGTACTCTTTGTTACCCCAAAATATTTTTTTTTTTCCCAGATCCATGTCTCCATTTCTTTAACTAGCCATAGGAGAGCTTCTTATAGCTGTGGGATCTGCAGTGCCAAGCTTGTGTTCCATCTCTTATCTTCCCATGTAGATATCCCGCATTTCCACTTTTTATGGCCTATGTGATTGTACTAGACTCACATTTCTCTACACTATATCATTGTTTCAGAACTCTATAGCTATGGTGGTACCATATGGCAATAAGAAGAGTAAAACAAATCAGCCAGAGCTAAAAAGTACTGAAAAAAAAATAATGTTATCAGTAAACCAAGTGAAAACAAAGTTACAGACAGGTCAAGTAAAGTTCACATGGGGCAAAACTGACAAGCTAGCATCCCAAGGCCTTACAAAATCAGCACAAAGCTGTGGCAATGCAGTATTATAGGGCTAAAGGGTAACAAGAGAAATGTAAATGTGATGTATGCAAGGTATCTACTGGGAAAGCAAAAGCCTATTAAGGCTATTAATATCAGGGTGAATTCTCAGATCAGATAGTTCCTGGAAAATGTGTGCAAATTCTTTTCAACATGTTTAATAAATACTAATTGGAATGCAGAAAAAAAAACTTCCTTGGGTAATCAAGTGAATGAAGAGCTTATGTTGCATAAGTAAATGTGAAGAGTTTGGCTTGATTACTCTAGTAAAACAAAGCCTGAGAAGGGATGTGATTGCTATTTATAAATACAGGTTAGAGAGAAGGATGTGTAGGACTGCATGTAAAGAAGAAAGTCAGAAAAGAGAGAGTTACCTGAAAGACACAGCCTTTGCACAAGAGCAAATTAAAACAATGTATTTGGAAATCAGAACAAAATACCTAAATTTTCAGGCTGTGGCACTTGGGAACAGCCTTTCAGGAAGGATTACAAAGACAAGAAATCTAATTTCTTCTGAAACGCCATTATACATTGAGACTTAATGGGACAGAGCTGCACCAGCCACTGTGCTTCACGACTTCTCAGTTCCTATGATAGAGAAAATAATGTTTTCAGTGCTGACAGCTAATGAGATTTCACAGAAATTATAAATGAATGAAGGACTGAGCAATAGATCTCCATAGTAACCAGAACAATTCTTAGATTAAAGGGTGTTAATGGACTCTGATATTGTCCTTGGAATTACTTAAGGTCTTAAAACGTGATGGCTGCTCTGCAAGTAATGCCTCCTATTTTATTATGTTGGCCCACGACATCAGAGGCAGATATTGGTGGTATGGCAGTAGAGGGTGAACCTTCCCACCAATATTCAGTTATATTTTGCTGCTGTGTGACAGATGGCAGCAGAGGGGCAGTCTGACAAAATGGCCTCTGACATGAAAGTGCGTAAGAAGCAAAGGTGTGTCATTGAATTCCTCCATGTGGAAAAAATGGCACCCGCTGACATTCATCAACACTTGCTGAATATTTATGGAAAACAAACTATGGATGTGAATACTGTGAGACAGTGGGTGGTGAGTTTCAGCAGCGGCAACAGCGATAGTGGGTCACCTCCACTGGTGATAGCAGATTTTTATGACCACAACAAGCAGGTTCTTGTTCAAGGCTGTCAAAAATGTATAACTAGTGGTGGTGACTGTATTGAAAATAATGTTTTGTACTTGAGATTTTCCTCTGTCGAATATCGTCATTGTTCTTTTTGTATCTGTTGTAGATTCCATGGAAATAATTAGGAGGTATTATTTCAGGGCGACTTAAGTATTTTAAGGGAAGTTTGGTCTGATTTGTTTTGATTGTTGTTTTAACTTATACCAGGATTTAACTTATACCAGGATGCTGCATTCCTGGAGATATTCAAGGTCAAATTGGACAGGGCTCTTAGCAACCTGATCTAGCTGTAGGTGACCCTGTTCATTGCAGAGGTGTTGAATTAGATAACCTTTAACAGAAGATTTTTCACAGCTTTATAACAAGTTACAACTTCCTTATTTAGCAACAACAACAAAAAAGAATAAAATTATGCAGCAGATTCTATGGTCTTATCATCATAGTTATGATGTGAGTTTCTGTTGAGACTCTGCATGACACACTGATGACAGAGATGACTGCTTGGGCACTCCCCTGGTGGTTTTAGATGATATTTTATGGCTATGCTGTTATCTCTCTACTGCCACAGATACTCTACTCCAAGTAAATAAAGCAGTTCCTTTAAAGCCATGTCTGAAATACACTCTAATCTCACTGACAATGGTGAAAACATAATTTTTGGTGCCTAGATAGTTGGAAGCTTGGAATAATGCTACAGAAGAGAATGAAGGCCCAAAGAGGTGATAATTCAGTCGAGACTCTAAGGGCTCATAGTGACTTGGCCCTGATCAAAACAAACAAGTGCCAATAGTGAGAATAAAGTGCCAATAGTGAGACTAAAGTGCATAATGTAATGAAATCTGAGTTTACATAATTATGGAGAAGAGAAGAGGCTTTCATGGTGGCATAGATCTAACAGCAATGGACAGAGAATGCCAAGCTATGGAAGGAAACTCCGCACTGTAGGATTAGGATTAGAAAATTTAACTGGGAGCTGCACAAGTAAACGTCAGAGAGGAGCAGCAACTACAAAGGTGCCTTGTGAACTGAAGAATGATCTGAGCTCAAATGAGCAATAGAACAAGGTGACAGATGAGGACAAATTCTAACTTAAAAATATCAGAATAAATGCAATTGCTCTGATCAGCCACCACATTTAGATGGACATAAATAAGATCATAGTATATGCAGAGCTGACCTAAACTTACCAGTAGTAGTGCTTAAACTGGGAAGACAATCTTAATCTCTACAAAGTAAAAACTGTTTTCACATCTGCAGTTATACAGTGTGTTGCTGTTACCATAAAATAGGTGAGGTCACCAAGTCTCTATATATTCAGATCTAGACAGCGGCAAGTCTGAGCACGTCCCTGTGCTCAGGAGGAGGAGATTAGGAGGGGCTCCAGGCCCACAGCAGGCATCATCCTGCAGCCCCACAGAGCTCCCCCTGGAGCAGATTTTCACCTGCAGCCCAGAGAAGGCCCAAGCCACAGCAGAGGAACGTTTCCTGAGGGACCTGTAGGAAGGGGGTTGTTTTAGTATTTGTTTCTCACTGGCCAAATCTATTTTAATGGACAATAAACACAGTTGAATTCCACATGGAAGTTCTTATGAAGGATGTAAGATGTGATATTCACAAAATTTAGAATTTAATAATGTTTTTTTCATGATGGCATCAGCATGATTGCACTCTCTTCCAGAAGCCTAATTTGCACATTTGTGAGGAAGAAGGTTCCTTTTTTTTTCCTCGTACTAGTTTTGTTTTTTGGCTTCAGTTCTACTCTGCAGTTTGGAAATAGAACATAGCTTTGTCTTCACTTTCTTGTGACATATTTTAACTCTTGAATTATTTTTAGAATTAAAAAGGATAATTTTGGCTAGAGTTATGTTTATTTTCAACAGCTCATATTCTCACTGACTGAATTATTCTCAAATTGAAACAGAATTCACTTTGAGGTGCTTTTATACTTGTAACAGTATTATATTGTTTTGGGAAAAAAAACAAAAAACAGTATGGTAAGTGATACCATGGACAATATCTTGTAAATACAAATATTGAAATCTGGTTTGACCAGAACATCTGTATGAGAGAACAAGATGTTTGTTCATGACATATGAGGTGGAAATCTCTGACCCCAGGAAACTGAGGAATGAGAAGCAGATGGTGATGATTAATTGTATGCAAACAATTTTAAAAGTAAACCAGAGCAGTGGAAATTGCTTTTCTTGCAGATTGAGGTAGGGGAGTGGGGAGTCTTATGACTTATAAGTTTTGCAGTGCTTTTTTTTTTTTTTCCCCCCATTCTGTGATGTCTTGCTCATTTCCTCTTTGTCGGAATGAAATACACGAACAAGTAAAAAAAGAAAACCAACCCATTTTTGTAGTTACTTCTGCGACCCCACTCTCAAAATTAGCGTGTTTAGTATATGCAAAGCTGATTTACTGTAGAGGAAAAAGAATTAAGTTAGAGTTAAATTTGTTGCCTAATGTAATTCCACTTTATACACTCTGCTAATAGAAAAAAATAATCAGAGCAGGGCTCTAAAAGTACACATGGAATCTATATGTGGAGTATCTTCGAAGTTTTCATGCAGCCATGGTCTCTGTTTTAAGAAAGAATTATTTTGCAATTGCTAGACAGGGATCCTCAGATGCAATAACCAAATGGAAAGCAAAGTTCTTTTAGTTATCTGAACCTTCAAATATTTGTTCTAATGTTGAATCATCATCATTTGATTCACACCATCAAAAAACTTCCTAATCTGTTAGTATTGCTGTTATAAAATAGGTCACTTTTACTTGAGTTCCTTGGAAAAAAAATGCTTACGAATTGTATTTTCATAGGTTTTCCCTTCAGGAAGAAAATAGAAAGAGAGGAGATACATAAGCTTGGAAAGACCACCTAGCGTGATGAAAGGTTGAGATCACTTCTGAGTATTTTGTATAGATCTCCCAAATGATTTTTTTCTGCATGCTATATGAAAGTGTGGTGGAAATACAGCTCCTGTTAAAAGCAAATATTTGTGTCTGCCTCAAATTGTTATTCAATGAGAAATCATATACCTCCCTCTTTGCCTGTGTTATGCTTTTACAGTTGAAAACAGCAATGGGAAATGACTATTGATTTGTTGCACAATTTCTTCTTGCATTTCTACTTCATCATGTTTATATACAACATAACCTGTGTGTGTATTCCTTCTTGGGCTATTATAGAACCTCTATCTCAGTTTTCTCTCTGAACCCCAGAGCAAAATTCATCAGAATGTTAAAGAAACAACTCACAATTTCCAATAGATTCATTTCTAGGGGATATCTGTAGGGAATACTAACATAAAATATAGTGGTCAGGTGCTCAGATGGTCTAAATCACTGTAAGTCTACTTAATGTTGCAGCCATCTTAATTTACGGTACCTGGGTATCTTGCCTATAGACCATCAAAAATGTTTATTTTCACCAAACCAAAGCAAGTCTTGAAACTGTAAGTAAGTAAAACAGCTTCCAGTGGAAACTACATCTTTCTGAACTGCTTAAGTCAACAGGTTCTACCTGCTAGACTGGTTTATTTCCATAGAATAGTGCTGAAGTAAAGTAGATGAAAATCTGGGTAAAGTCTTCATCCCTCAGTATGGTTTTTAAGCACTGTTTATTTATTTATTTATTTATTATTCAATTATGTAGGCATAAGGAATACTGACAACTGGGATATTCCCAATCTTCCATCAAACTCAAGCACCTAACTCATAGAGTAGACAGTACTTGGAGATACTTTCTACCTGGGACTAAGTGATGGGAATCTCAAGCACTGACAACTGCAACCAAAGCATTTAAGAGGACTGCCATTTTTACCAAGGAATCATACTGGTAAGAACAGTTGCCACGTGTTTTTCCTGCCAAATGAAATATTGCTGTACCTTCCTGAGTGCATCTGAACAACAGCTGAGAGATGTACTTGGTTGTTTCTTTAGCAGAAGGTGAGCAGGAAAACTAAGAACACCAGAGATCCTGGATGGGCCTGTTTGCAGAACAGTTTGCAGAAGTCTCTTCAGAGCTAGGATGATTGGACATGCACAGAAGCTGAATCTAAGATCTTGAACTGCACTATTATTCAGTGGGAAAATCATCTAGTAACATAACCCTCAGCTCTGGGGCTGAACGTTGTGAGGAGAGAGAAGGAAGGTTCTTTACAACCTTAGGATCTTTGTCTTTTAATGCAGGATTGGTATAATGAGGACGTGAAACTTCACCGAAATTTTCCCAGTAGAAAATCATAGAATCATAGAATCATAGGATCACAAGGTTGGAAAGGACCTACAAGATCATCTAGCCCAAACGTCCTCCCATTACCATTGCTACCCCAAACTACTAAACCATATCTCGTGGCTCCTCATCCAGGAGCCTCTTGAACACTGCCAGGGACGGCGACTCCACCACCTCCCTGGGCAGGCCATTCCAGTGCCTGACCACTCTCTGAGAGAAAAAGTTTTTCCTCATGTCTAACCTAAACCTCCCCTGGTACAACTTGCAGCCATTTCCTCGGGTCCTGTTTGTTGCCTGGGAGAAGAGGCCAAACCCCTCCTCATCACAACCTCCCTTCAGGGAGTTGTAGAGTGCAGTGAGGTCTCCCCTGAACCTCCTCTTCTCCAGACTAAACAATCCCAGCTCCCTCAGCCGCTCCTCATAAGACTTGTGCTCCAGACACCTCACCAGTTTCGTTGCCCTTCTCTGGACTCGTTCCAGGGCCTCAATGTCTTTCTTGTAGTGAGGGGCCCAAAACTGAACATGATACTTGAGGTGCGGCCTCACCAGTGCTGAGTAGAGGGGGATGATTACCTCCCTGCTCCTGCTGGCCACACTATTTCTAATGCAGGCCAGGATGCCTTTGGCCCTCTTGGCCACCTGGGCACACTGTCGACTCATGTTCAGCCAAGTATCAACGAACACCCCCAGGTCCCTTTCCTCTTCACAATCATTCAGCCACTTGTCCCCAAGCCTGTAGCGCTGCATGGGGTTGTTGTGGCCAAAGTGCAGGACCCAGCACTTGGCCTTGTTGTACCTCATCCCATTCACCTCAGCCCAGCAATCCAGCTTATCTAGATCCCTCTGATGGGCCTCCCTACCCTCAGGCAGATCGACACTTCCTCCCAACTTGGTGTCATCTGGAAACTTACTGAGGGTACACTCAATCCCCTCATCTAGGTCATCAATGAAGATATTAAACAAGATGGCCCCCAGTACCGACCCCTGGGGGACACCACTTGAAACGGGTCACCAGCTGGACTTACTTAACTCCATTAACCACTACCCAATTGGCACAGCCCTCTGGCCAGTTCCTTACCCAAAGAAGGGTATACCTGTCCAGGCCACGGGCAGCCAGTTTCCCCAGAAGAATACTGTGAGAGACCGTGTCAAAGGCTTTGCTGAAGTCTAGGTAGACTACATCAACAGCCTTTCCCTCATCTACCAGTCTGGTCACCCAGTCGTAGAAAGAGATGAGGTTGGTCAAGCACGACCTGCCTTTCATGAACCCGTGCTGGCTGGGCCTGATCCCCTGGATGCCACGCATGTGCCGTGTGATCTCACCCAAGATGATTTGTTCCATAACTTTCCCTGGTTCCAAGGTCAGGCTGACAAGCCTGTAGTTCCCCGGATCCTCCTTACGGCCCTTCTTGTAGATGGGAGTCACACCAGCAAGCCTCCAATCCTCTGGGACCTATCCAGATAATCAGGAGCGCTGGTAGATGGCCAAGAGTGGCTCGGCAATCACCCCCGCCAGCTCCCTCAGCACCCGAGGGTGTAGCCCATCCAGTCCCATGGACTTGTGACAGTCCAGATGGAGGAGGAGCTCTCTACCTGTCTCCACCTGAATCGCTGGGGATATATTCTGAGTAGCATTCCAGACTTCCAGATCAGGGCGTAAAATGCCCTGAGGATAACTGGTCTGGCTATTAAAGGCAGATGTAAAGAAGGCGTTGAGGACCTCAGCCTTCTCCTTATCCTCAGTGGTCACATTCCCCACTGCATCAAGCATAGGATGAAAATTCTCCTTGGTTCTTCTTTTACCTTTGATATATTTATAAAAGGATTTTTTATTCTCTTTTACTGCAGTGGCCAATCTGAGTTCAAGTCGGGCTAACTTCCTCCCTGCATACCTTAGCAACTTCCTTGTAATCTCCCCAAGTAGCCTGTCCCTTTTTCCAGAGGACATAGACTCTCTTTTTCTTCCGGAGTCTCAACAGTAGTTCCCGGCTCATCCACACCGGTCGTCTTCCCCTATGGCTCGCCTTACGGCACTCAGGGACAGCCTGTTCTTGTGCCTTTAAGATTTCCATCTTGAGGAGTGTCCAGGCTTCCTGGACCCCTTTACCCTTAAGGAGCGACTCCCAAGGGACCCCTGCAACAAGCATCGTGATCAGGTCAAAGTCTGCCCTCTTGATGTTCAAGATAGCAGTTTTGCTGGTCATTCTTCTGACATCTCCAAGAATAGAGAATTCTACAATTTCATGGTTGCTCTGCCCAAGACAGTCCCCAGCCTTCACATCTCCCACCAGTCCTTCTCTGTTAGTGAAGAGCAGGTCTAGCAGGGCACCACCCCTGGTAGGTTCTCCTACCAGCTGCATAAGGAAGCTATCTTCCACGCACTCTGGAAACCTCCTGGACTGCTTCCTCTGTGCTGTAGTATATTTCCAACATATATCAGGGAATTTGAAGTCTCCCATGAGAACAAGTGCTGGCGATCGCACGACTTCCACGAGCTGCTCATAGAATGCCTCGTCCATCTCTTCATCTTGATTAGGCGGTCTATAACAGACCCCCACCAAGATGTTGCCCATACAGGCCTTTTCCCTGATCCTTACCCATAGACACTCAACTTTGTCATTTCCAACCCCAGCTCTTCAACATCAGAACAGTCTTTAATATAAAGGGCCACACCACCACCCTTCTTTCCTCGTCTATCCCTTCTGAAGAGCTTGTAGCCATCCATCACAGCACTCCAGTCATGGGAGTGGTCCCACCAGATTTCAGTAATAGCGACTAGGTCATAATTATCCTGCCACACAATCGCTTCCAACTCCTCCTGCTTGTTGCCCATGCTGCATGCATTGGTATAGACGCATTTCAGTTGAGTCATCTGCCTCACCCCCAGCTCAAGCATCATTCCCCTAGGCTCATCTTTTGTGAGGTGTGTTTTGTCCCCTTCCCCCGTTGTAGCTAGTTTAAAGCTCTTTCAATAAGCCCTGCTAGCTCCTGCGCTAGGATTCCTTGCCCCCTTTGAGACAGGTGAGTTCCACGGACAGACAACAGGCCAGGGGCCGAGTAAACTGCTCCACGATCAAAGAACCCGAAGTTTCTGGCTCGACACCAGCCTCTGAGCCAGTTATTCATTGCTTGTGCTTTCCAAGCCCGCTCCGTGTCCCTCACTGCCCCTGAAGGTATAGAGCAGAAGATCACTTGAGCTCCTGCTCCCTGAACTAAATGCCCTAAACCCCTGAAATCTTTTTTCATAGTATGTAGGCTTGTCTGGCAATTTCATCACTGCCCACCTGAACTACGAGTAATGGAAAGTAATCAGAGGACCTAACCAGCTTTGGGAGTTTCCTGGTTATGTCCCTGACCCGAGCCCCAGGAAGGCAGCACACATTCTGACGGCTTGGGTCCGGTCTGCATATGGAGCCCTCCGTTCATCTGAGAAGGGAGTCACCCACCATGGCCACCCTTCTTTCTTTCCTGTCAGAGGCAGTCTCAAGGCATGGGGGTGACCGCCTCGCCCTAGGCTCCCTCCTCGGCAGATCCTCCATCGCCTCTCCACTCACCTCCCCTTCATTTTCCAGCGACTGGAACCTGTTGCTCAGAGGGAGCTAGGGAAGTGGGCAAGGCAGGCATGGGGGGCTCCCGTGATGCCGAGTCTGGACTCTTTTCCAACCCTCCTCATCAGTCAGGTCTGTCTGACTGTGACAGGGCAGGGGGTCCACCACTTTTCTGGGGGTATTTCCCCGAAACCCTTCCCTCTGGCATGCCAGCAAGTCACTCCACCAGTCGATCTCCCGCTCACACTCCCTGATGGTCCTAAGTCTCTGCATCTCTTCTTTGAGCTCCACCACCAGGCTGAGCAGCTTGTCCACCTGCTCACACCTCAAAATAATCTTGTGAGATCTAGGAAGAGGCAGAAGTGCCACCAGTTTCTTCACCTTATCTTTCAGTTATCACTTTTCCTGAGTGCTTCGACTAAAACCCCATAAGATGTGCATGAAGGGTTGGAAATAGAGGGATACTCAATTTCTGCAATATCTTTCAAATAACACCTTCAATTTCTGCAGTAGCTAAGAATGCTTTTTGAGTGGAAGAACGTTGTCGGTACCTCACAAACATCTGAGTAACTACAGAAATTGCTTTAGAAACTCACAAAAGAGTGAGTAAGGATTTGATTTTCAGAGGTTCTGAACTTGCACTCGAGATCTGAGAGTCCTCAGTTCCTCTAATGAATTTTATTTTAAATGAGCTTATGTAGACAGCATAAATCTCTGCCTGTCCTTTGTGAAGCTCACAGAATTTTCCTTGCTCATGTGAAGACAAAATTCACATGTAGGTACATAAAGAGGCAGATAAGGAGAAAAGTTAATTGAAATATGAAGCTTTTGGAACTGATGGCCCTTGATATCTTCAGTGTGCTTATTTTTAAGCACCAAATTTCTATTTCTCCTTATGGAGGTGCAGAAAAACAAAGCAATAACTTCACTGGCCAAATTCATTTGGGTATTATATTTCTCTGTTCCTCAGCTGCAAGTAACTGCATCAATTATCTGAAGTATATTAATGGATTAGTCAAAAGAGAACACAGTTGGTAATAACAATAAAGCCAAAAGCTTTTTGCGTAGTTAATGTCTAGACAGATGCATTAAGTTACTAAAAAACAAGTGAGAAATGTAAAACCATAAACATTTAACATCCTCAAACAATGTGCTTCTTGCTTATTAATTGTACTGATGTGATATTACTGATTAGTTTAATAGGAAATATAGATGTAATTATCATAAACAGAAACCTAGGGTAAATCACTCATCTATCTAGCTAGTTTTCTATAATTAAAAAAAAAAAAAAAGAAAAAAAAAAAGAAAAAAAGAAAGACATATCTAGGCTGAAAAATGTATGGCAACCTACTGACAGTAAAAGAAGTATTTGAGATGTGTTCTCCTTTGTCTGTAATATCCTCTAAGTGTTTGTAGTTCAGTATGAGCTGGTACCAACAAAGTTTCTGGACTGTGCAAGGAAGAAATTTCTCAGACATTCTAAATTAAGGTGACTTTTTATTCAAGAAGGAGTGATATCAGTTTTCAGTTGTGTGGATTCTGTGAGTCCATTTGAATGGAGTGTAACAAATTGCTATTAGAGGGGTTTTATGGCATGCCGATGTCCTTACAGAATCATCTATGAAGCTGAGATTCTTTTCTTTTTTCTTTTTTTCTTTTCCTTCACCCCAAGAAATACTTGTTTTGTCAGAGAACCCCAAATCTGAGATTATATTCCTTTCCAACCTGAGTTTTATCATTCTTAAACATTCCAGTAGAAAAAGTGAAAAAGCAACAAGAAAGGGTGAAGCATGAAAAATAAAACAAAAATTGTGATTTTCTGGAAAACAGGAGGGTGAAACTGATATTACATACAAATTATTTATTTCTGAAAAAAGCTCTTGAAAATATGAATATTTCAAAATTCCCAGCTGCTCTTAGTAACAATGGACCTTCCTATTTATTACTGTTAATAAAACAACATGTCCATCTCAGCATTACAGGCCTTATAATATTAGTTTTCCGTAAGATATCTGCTCTACAAACAAGTCTGGACAGCATGTGACCTTTCGTTAAAGAGACAGGGAACTGCTACTATGACATCAGGTACAATATGAAAGCACAAATAGAAAGTGAATTTGAGTCTAGCTAAAATAAGCAAGGGAATTGGATAGTTAGATTAAATTGGAAACTGAAAAACAGTTTATAAATTCAGCTGCTGAGAGTGATTAGAATTTGTTCTTTAATTTTCTTTAGTGCAAGATCCAATCAAACTAGAGATATTTTCATATTCATACTGTGGTTTTGGAATAACCAATGCCATGTTTATGCAAATACTGTCTGATTATCATGATCTTCTCTCCAATTAGAGATTAATAAAGCTACTAATGAGATTTGCATCTCTATTTAATTTAAACATGTATATGAATTCCGATCAAATCCCATGAGCAGGCATCTAGGACCCATGCATTTAGCAGAAGGACAGAACAATAGAATGAGGAGGAACCCAGACTGTCAGCAAGAGCTGCAATGGTAAATACAAGATATGTCTGAAGTGCTTACCCTTTGAGGGGATTTGCTTTCAAGAGAAGCAACTGTTCATGCCTTTGAATTCAGCCTTCAATGAAGGTGTCTACTATTGTTCCCCAATAGAAACAAACTGAGTTAACCTCTGGAAATGCAAACAGAGAAGGAAACACAGCTGATGCCCAAGTTTTGTATATTAGCCAACCTGAGGAGGACTCATATTCTCCCTATGCTGAGTACTTCCATCGATATTCTGTTACCTGCCGATTACAAATGCAATATGTTTTTTTTTTTCTTTTTTTTTTTTTTCCTGAGATGGAAGTCATTAGGCACTTGGTTCATTTCTGAATATCTCACAAGAATAAAGCTGAATGTGCCTGCATTCCTTAAAATCAACAGGCTGTTTTACTCAGACGCTCTCAGTTCTTCTTCCATTCTATTTTGTTACAGAAAGGTTATAACCCTGTAGATGCCCGTACACTAGCAAGTCCTTTTGGAGATTTGGACAAATCTGTGTTCAATTACTGGATCTCAGATGACTATAGGAAGGATCATACACCCTAGTGTGGACTTCTCCACGTAAAATGAAAGCATGGTTTTAGGACAAGAGGGATTCCGATAAGCGAGCTTTCTGCATCCTACTTTTAAAGATAGAAACCCAGTATTCACAAACATATAATTTGTAGTCTCTAAGTCCTTTTCTGAGTGTTCTCACAATCTATTTTGTTAAACCTGCTGTAAAGAGAGAAAGCCTCTTTTTCCTTATTTACAGACCCAACCCTCCGTAATCACTGATGGATCTACTAATTTCCTCAATCTAAATAGACTTAGTGCATAATTCCCATTCATCACAGGACTTGTGCAGTGCTATATTTACAGCCCTCATGAAAACTTAAACTGTAGCAGCTCAGGTCTCTCTGAGGAGTTATTTGACAAATACATTTTGTCTCTAAATGCCATGTTACCTGTGTAGCACACATTAGCATAAATAAATAAATGTGTAACTTGTTATAACAAAGCAGGAGCTGGGAGGTGATTATCCCTCTGTACTCAGCACTGGTGAGGCCGCACGTTGAGTGCTGTGTTCAGTTTTGGGCCCCTCACTACAATAAAGACATTGAGGCCCTGGAACGTGTTCTTTGAGTCTATGAAACAGAATAGTGGCAAAGAAACTACAATTTTTTAAAGTGTATTAGTTGCAGTATAGTGCTGTATTTTGGATTCTTCATCCTATTTTTTTTTCCTTTCATTTCATATAGATTCTGTCTGTGATCAAGAATAGAAGAACACTGGTACTTATACTTCTGAAGGTTGATAGAAGTTAGTGGCTCTGAAGAAGCTGTTTATCTGCAGATGCTGTGTATCTAAGTAATGTTGGAAAGCTCTTTTCCACATGAATACAGAAAGCAAAGTAGTACTAATCCATAATGAAATTAGGTCACATAGAAATATGAAAAGATGAATTTCTTACTTTTGAATGTAACTTTTTCAGTCTAATTCATTTGGTAAACTTTGATCCAAATGAATTCCCTAAGGTAACAACAGGGATCTCCATCTGAATTATATACTTGTCATATGAATCCTAAATCCAAGTTCAGTGTTGTAATCTTTATAGTATTTTAGTATTTATAATATTTTAGTATTTTTATGCTTTTATAGGACACTGTAAATTCGTAGCAATTCAAACATGGATAAAGTATCTGGATAAGCTGTTTTTTTTTTGTTTGTTTGTTTTTTCCCCCCAGTATATGCAGTTATGAGGAATCACAAATGAGCTTTTCCTTCAAACCAGTATGAGAATTCTGTGATAACCAAAAGCACTGAATTAAATTATAGATTTATTGTTCTAGACACTGGTTTTCTTGCACTTTCAGCTTTTTGTTATTCACTGTTTACAAATATATATATATATATATATATGGTGTTGAATGCTGAGCTCAAAGAATCATAAATGGCTTAGTTTGGAAGGTCATTTACTTTCAACTTCCCTGCTGTGGGCAGAGTTGCCACCCAACTGACCAGGCAGCTCGGGATCCCATTCAACCTGGCCTGAAACATCTCTAGGGATGGGGCATCCACAACTTCTCTGGGCAGCCAGTGCCATTCCTCACCACTCTCTGAGTAAAGAATTTCCTCCTAATTTCCTTCACCGTCAGACCTTACAAAAAGTCAGCCTCCCTCCTGTTTTAAGCTTCTTTTAAGTACTGGAAGGTCACAATGAGATCTCCATGGAGTCTCCTCTTTTCCATGCTTAATAAGCCCAGCTCCCTCAACCTGTCTTCATAGTAGAGGTGCTCCAGCCCTCTGATAGTCTTTGTGGCCCTGTTCTGGATCTGTTCCAACAGGTCCATCTTTCTTGAGATGAAAAAGCTGCTCTGCTGCATATCGAACGTTGACCCAGAACCCAGTTGCCTACAAATGATTTAGCACTGGGTTCCCTACAAACCTGTAGTGCGCAGTGAGGGAGATATGTTGCCACATAAATCAGCACTTTGCACAGACCACTGGAGGGGCATGCTATTGAGAGCCTACCGAAGTGCTTTGGTGCTGTGGTATCACTGTGTTTAGGGGGAATTCTGACATAGAGGCTTTCAGTCATAATCCCACAGATGGTAGCCTTGCTCCAGTGGCACCTCAGCCAAGCACATACACATCAGGGAACAAAAGACATGTCCAGTCATTCTGTATTACTAAATGGAATATAATTCAACAGATCTCATTTTGTCTAGACTGAATGATTCTTGAGGCGAAACATGAAAGAAATTGCCTTATTTAAGTGTTTTCATTCTGCAAATAGGTTTTGTGTTTTGGGAATACATCAGAACAAGGGAAAAATTCTCAAATAGATGGGAAAGCATGAGAAACCAGAAACAATATAATTTTGCACTTACAGATATGAAAACCCACAGTATAACATTACCCAGTCTGTGCAGGGCTGTTTTCAAGAGACAAAAGTACACTCTTCAGGGATAATTAATGATGGGCCTTTTAGCAAATACCTGTACAGAAGTGCTAGGAGTTTCAGAATGTGTGTAGTAGCATTTGTAAATTTCAGGCTGAATTCAAACCAAGGTCAATTTGGATCTGTTCCCAAAACACCTGCACCAATGTGCACTGCATGATCTTACAAAGATGAACTAATTAGAAGAAAACAGCTGAGTGTCCTTTACTTAAGAGAGAGTGTCCTTTGATTGTTGCATCACAGCAGGTTCTTGTGTTTCTGTACATGTTGTAAGGAATTAAGTACCAATGGGGAATTTAAATTACCATACATTTTCTTAACTCTTGTGGTCTCACTCTGAGATGCATTTTTGAGATGCGAGCAAGCCTGCAGATAAAAAAAATTAAAAAAAAATAAAAAAATAAAAAAAAAGGCTTGTTAGAATGCGATAATACTGATGATGAATTTATTCAATGAATTTTTAATTTTAATATGTAAAACATATCTGTCTAAAGTGGTAATATCAGAAAGTGTGAACAAATAATTGTATGCACTATGAGACTAGTTCTCTGTTAAGAACACAAGTTTGGCTCTATTAAGAATAATGACATAGAGTAAAAAAAGTTAGTTTTTCTACTGTGGAAATTTACTGCAGTCTTTATAGATGATAAAGAGGTAGTACAGTAACAAGATATGACCCTGGGCAGGGTAAAAGGAAACAGGGTCCTACATGTATGCTAGCCATGAATGCAAGTGGCTGACAGAAAACCTCATATCAAATATACTTTAATATTTAATTCATTTTTTGGGGGAGGAAGTGTATTGTAAACTCCAAAGAAGAAAGTATAGATAAACTTCCTCTGCTCTGCTCTTCTCTTTGACATTACTAAGTTGGAGCAACAGATACAAGGAATAGATATTATTTACAATTAGATAAAAATGAATCTCTTCAGGTTTGTAAATCATCTGCAGCTCCCCAAATATTTCCTGAATATGAAGTTATGCATGCATGCATTCTCTGATGATGTCCATTCCATAATTTTCTTGCCTGTGTACTGTACATCACTTCATCCATTTTATGAATTGAGCCGTGGGCTGTAAAATGAATAGTAATGACAAAACAGATTCTTCCTCTCCAAAAGTTCAACGCTTTTGGGTTTACCTTCAAAGGTAAGGTGAAAATTAAGGTGAATCTTAAATGTAATATATTACTGACAAATGCTGTCCTAACTACTAATGGCAGGATACTAGCAATAAGATAAACTTTACCAGTTTGGAAGTTTTTTGTCTACTTTTGTTTTATATGTGTGATTTAGCTTTAAAATTGTGGTTGTTAAAAGCCTGTGCTTTTTCATTTTTTTTGAGAAGCTGACCTGGTAGCAAATCATCTAATAGAATGTTTATTCAAGTGCAACAATAAATGGTAAGCCAGAGCATTTGACATTGCTTAGTAGAAATATAAGATACAATTAGTAACTGGAGAAGCTGCTGTGCATGGTTTGATGCTTACAGGATTCCACAATGACACAAATTCAGTCAGAAATGGAGGCTGGCAGAGTCTGGAAAATGGCAGCAGGAATTCAGTATAATAGAATGTGGTGGTGGCAGCTTGCTGCAAATTTAAATGCCCTGATGCTGGAACTGATACGATCCAAGAAGCACAGTTCAAAGGCACAAGCTGATCTCAGCAATAACCAGGTCTGGAGTGGAACAGTCACTTGGTAGCATCATTGGTGTTTGGCTGGAGGCTGTTTGCTGTTCACTGGAAGGACTTCAGCATCTATTAAAATGATCTTGCATTTAACTACCAGAAAAATGCCTCAGCTGCTAAAAGAATGAGACTTCTAAAAGCATGCTATTATAGATCAGAATCGTTCCAGCACTAGGCATTTAGAGTTCTCTGGTGTGTGTATTATTGGTGTCATTATCCTGATTATCAATGTCTACTTGGCTCATTTATCTGTGGATATAAATTCATGTGTTTATGCTACGTATTCACTGAGCATACAGGAATATTTTTGTGCATAAACCTTGGCTGATCATTTCTATAAGGTTAAAAGATCACTTTAAAATCACTAGTTCACTTCCCCAAAACATCACTTTAAAAAAGCATGCAAATTTCATGTAATTTGAAATATCCACCAGTCAGAAGCTCCACAAACTGTGAAATACACACTTTGCCCAAATTTTTGCTCTGTGACTGTGTGTCTGAGTACTGCTTATGATTTACAGGCAGTGTTACAGAGGGCTCTCACTATGATTCTTATCCCCAGATGCTGTCCCACAGCAGGAATGAGTCAGTTGCTCACGTTGCAGACTCTGAATTACAGTAAATTATTGTTGCTTCAAGAAACAAAATAAATGTTCTACCACAGTATGGTTTGAGTTGGAAGGGATCTCTAAAGATCTTTTAGTCCAACCCCATGCCACAGGCATGGACATCTTTCATTAGATCAGGATGCTCGAAGGAAATGAAGAATTCAGTCTGTTTCAGATGCACCACTGAAAGGATCTGGGAGGAGGAAGGTAAAATAATTATGTTCTTAAAGGGTAAAAAGAATATCCTGATTATACTGTAAGCATAAAAAAAGCAAAATAAACAAGCAGTGGAAACCTTAGATTTTCCTTCAAAGCAGTTCTAACAAACATCCCTTTCAGGAAGGAAGAGAATAAGAAGGGTTGAAGAGGGAATTTTCTCTGAATGTAAGTGTCCTTTAACTGTACTTGCTGTAGTCTTTCAGAAGCCATGTGAGAAGTTGATAATGACAAGAACAAAGTGTCTTTTAAAAATGCCAACAATCTCAGGCCCATCAGAAGGACACAAACTGAGAGAGCATTACTTCTGACTTCCTGACCATGAGTTCTGAAGTGGACAACCAGGAATATTGTCAGCTCAGGTGTGCTTTAGCTTGGTCACCCAATAAAAAAGTTTAATTAAATTTTATCTGTGGTGGAAAAGGCTTATTTATTCTTTCGTTTATTAAATGTAGATTTCTTTTTGTACTTTGCAGCTGATAGTCCTGCTGAACATTTATGAAGACAGAAGTGTGGATGTGAGCACAGAGAGGCCGTGGGTTGTGCGTTTCAGCAACGGTGACAGAGACAGTGGGTCAACTCCACTGGTGCAGATTTTTACGAGTGCAACATGCAGGCTCAGGTTTATTACTGGTGAGAATGTACAGCTAATGATGCTGACTGTTGAAAAATGGCTTTTTGTAGCTGAGAATTTTCTCTATCCAATAGTGTTATTTTGCTCCTTGTATCTGTTATAATTTTCTTGGAAATCAATAGAAGGCAATACTTTCAGAGCAACCTAAGTATTGATAATTTTTGTCCTTTTCTTTGGCAGAATTTCACCCGTGCAGAAGACAAGTCATACTTTCTGCAAGCTAGCTAGTTTCCCAGATTGCAAAATATAATCATTTTGGGCAATTTGCTCTTGTTGTCTTTTTGAAATACAATGAAAATATTAGAAAGTAGAGGACCTGACTACATCCAAATGCTGCATCTGAAACTGTGTCCTCAGATAAAGACAACAAGAGGGACTGGAAAAGTAAAACTTTGAATCCTTAAGAATCAAGGAGAGCTGTATCTTTCAACTGACTGGGCTTAAATCCAGAAATTCAGTTTCTAAATTTTAATATTTGTATGGAAGCACAAAACCAGATCTTTATCTTGATTTCCCATTTTGCAGACGGGGAATTGGCAAGGTGTTCAGAATGGAAACCTCCTTGTCGTTTTACTGAATTCCCCTAAGTGATTATTATTACATGTGATATATCAATGTGAAAATTTTAGACAAAAAAAATGGGTCACAACTGTAGACAAACAAAAAGATGAGATTGGAAAGAGCAACCACTAAAATGTCAGGTGGTGACAGTAGAGTAGGAGCTGAATGACTTATGTCACTCATGACCCAAAGTCATACAAGAGTGACAGGCCAGCACAGCATCTAGAGGATACATCGTGCAAGAACACCAGAAAGCAGAGCACTGTCTGTCCTACAATGTGTTTCTTCAAGGCTATCTGCCCTATCCTTATGTTTGCTTTTTCTAATTAACTGATTAAATGCACTAATCATGCATATATTTATCTTTACAAAACAGATGTTTTCCTGCCTGTAGCTATGTATTTATGTTTAGGAAAATGACCTGAAAATATCTTCCTGTGAAACAGTTATTTGGTATCTAGTTGGTATTCAACAGAGGAGATCATAATAAAAGGAGAGTTAAGGTGGGGTTAAATTATATGGTAATTTTGGTCATATAAAACACTATTGGAATTATCTGATACCACAGTCTTCATTCAAATACATATTTTATACATGGAATAATATCGAGTTGTAAATAGTATCCTATGACAGCTCAGGTATCGAACTGAAGAGAGAAAGGTGTAAATCTCCATTAATTTGCTGTTCAACTGGAATATTTGCCTTCTCTTTAGTGATTCACTTTTTGTTTTTGAAATAAGTACTTTTACTGTCCCAGTAGTTGCCATTTATTTTCTTAAAATTCTTCCGTCTCTGTAGTCTAAAAATTTGAACATTTTTGATCCATCAGTTCATTTAAATCCTTTCCAAGTCAACTAATAACCCTTTGTAATTCCTCAAGTCTGTGCGACACTAAAACTTTGTCAACAGTTGGATTCTCTGTTTACACTTTTGCTATTTGGATCAATCTCTGAGCAACTTGTTCTAATCGCATAGCACATCTTTTGAGTAGGAACTTGGAACTTACAGAAGTCACTTCTAACCCATGGGCTTCTGTGTCTGTATTCAGACACTTTTTCTAAAGAATTTCATATAAAATGAGGAAGGAAGTGTCCACAGATTGTGGAGGAAGTGCTTGTTTGCATTGTGGAAACTAGTGTTTCGATCATGCAGCTGTTACATTTGAAAGGAGGACACGGGTCTAGGCTCATCTCACTATCTTTTTCCTTCTCCCTTGAGCCTTTTCCTGGGGTGAGGATCCATGGGTCCCTTTACTCCCTTGTCACAGAAACCAGGCCGAACTGTGACAGTAACCATAGACTTCTTCAGATAAAAATGTGTGTGTTTGTCTGGGACAAACAGTAAGGAGACTTTTCCCGAAAACAAACAATTACTCAATCTTTTCTAGGAATAATAATTTTGTAATGCTGACAGTTCCCTTATTCTACATAAAAGATCTGTTCACTAACCTATTCTGAAAGCAAACACATTATTCTGTGTCTCTTTTGCAGGCACACCTGCATAAAAAGGAGTCCAACCTAATTTCAGAAAAATGAACAAATATTATATTTCTTAAAACTATAAGTACAGCAGTTGGTCAGTCCAAAATTTTAGTCTAAGGCAATATTCAAGCAATGCAAACCCAGAAAATTTAGACCATCATTCTAAGCTCTGGTGGAAGTAACAACGTGAAGAGCCCAATTAACTTACTGATTAAACTAGTAAGTCTCAGTGTAAAGTTTTGATGGCTAATACTCATGTTGAAAATGGATGTCACATGGGTCAGTAAGCTGATCAGACAAAATGATGAGCCAGCTAATTATATAATAATAAAATTGACTTGAGCCTCTTTGGTTTCTAAAGCTGTAATCCAAGGGACAGACATTGGTTTGTGAGATTCACCAAGTGGTTTATAGTTGCCCCAAGGAATAAGCTAAATGGCTAAAAATGATGCAACTTCAAGGTTGAGAGATTAAGCTTGATATAATGCTTTGTCAGCCATATTGAGAATTGCCTTGCTTGTTGTGTTATAAACAGAAATAGGAAGTTATAAGTTTACATACCTTCTGTCTGGCACACTGCTTGCAAACACTGATTCTGCACGTGGCTATTTTGCGTCTCTTTTCCTCAAGTTTCTGAGACATTGCTATTTTCAAATAAAAAATTATCTCTGTAAAAATTATGGGAGGGTCAGAAGAGTTTCAGGCAGTCCTCCTTACTAAAGGGAGAAATATGACATATCTTCCAAGACATTTGGTTATAACTAGGGACGGTAAAAACTGTCTTATCTTAGAATGTATGGATCTTGGTCTGTGCACCATGAGAGTAGAGGAGCACATTCAGTACAAAGTATTTAACACAATGCTTGTCTGTTTTTTCAACCTGTCCACTGTATGGTCTAGATTCCTTATTCATGGGCTATAGCAGTCATAGATCAGCCAACACTATGCAGGCTGTAGAATTACTTATAAATTATTTTATATTGTTATATCTACAAGAAATCTCTTTTGAGTATTAATATTTTTATTTATCATAAAACAGATAGAGATTTTGCTCTATCTTTTTCTTAATTGGAGAGAAAGTGAACCTGAACAGCTTTTTGTTCTAGTCTGTTCTGTTACACAGTGCCTATTCTAAGGAAAAGACAGATCATTACATATCCATGTCCACTGAGTTCCATCCCTGAAAGCTGCTGTATAACAGACATAAGAATTACTGAAAGCAATTATTTGCTGTGGGTGCTTACCATTTTGAACCACGACCTTTCAATTCAAAATTACTTGTTACTTCTTGTCATACAGATGTGAATGTCACTCTCTATACTACTTCAGTCTCTCATTAAGTGGATGGCATACCTGTAAACAGCTTTCTGTACTGTAGGTTTTCATTTGATTCACTCTGAGGTATATAATATAGATAATACATTTCTGAAACAATTACGGAATTCTTTTGAAAGAAAGAAAAAGTTCTCAGACTTTTTCACCTTAGAATTCTAATTTAAGTTAAGTTTTGATAGCTCAGATTCTTGGTTCAGAATATTTTAGAAATCTGTGCCCCTAGCTCCCTAATTTAAATACAAACTTTCTTGCTTGCAATTGAAACCTTAGTTGTCATTTGTGAGAAAATGGTTTCCAACCACAAAATTAAAAGGGATATGAATATAAATTGAGATATGAATATAATCTGACCATATTCTGATGCATTTTATGAGAAAAACCTTTCTGATGGAAAAGCTGCACGTTGATTTAAATGCTTGAATATACACTAAAGCAAAAACAGAAATACTCAGGTCTGACTTCTAGGTCTAACTATTTCTGTTTTTCCTTAGAATATTTTGTGCAACACAGAAATTGAAATGGTCCCCTGATGTCACCACAGCAGTACCCTATTCATCGATAATTGGTGATTTTCGTTACAAAATGTGGGTTAAAACTTCCATTAGGGAGAGTAATTGACAGAGTGAAACTGCTACACTAAGGATGAGTCCTTCTCTGATACCTTGACTTTGAGGTGTTGAATGAGGGGGCATCACACTGTTGGTGTCACTTTGCGAGATACCGAAGCATCTCGCAAAGTATTCCTCTTTTCTGCAACTGAAGCTATATCTTAATCATTTTTAATAACAATTATTATTATTACTATTATTTCATTTTTAACAAAAATATCCACTTAAGTCCACAACACTTTCATATCTTTTGACTATTGAAATAAAAGGATTGGAAATTAAAAAACAAAAACAAAATCACATGGCATAGTATGATGCAATATGCTCCAAATTCCTGAGGTCTAACTGAATGCCATGGGTTAGGCAGTGCATCCATCTTTCTGATCTTCAGTCTGCCTGCAATAGGGGGAAATGTTTCAGAATTATCATCTTCAGGTTTTTTGTAACTGTATGAACACCCTGTGCCATACAGTAAGTGCCTAGGTTAATACACAAACAGTGTGTGCTGCTCAAGGCAGTGCTTTTTCAGAGACATTTAAATTGTGCAACCTAACCTCATTTATACTGATACACTTGGAAAAATGCTCAGAGTTTGCTCCTCCAAGTGACTTAACTCAGATTCATGGGTATCCCAGCTGACTACCAAAGAAACATAAAGGATAGAGACTGGTGAATTTAGTAAAGATATTTCTAAAAGATAAAGTGTTTCCTAAAACCACAATTTTCCAGATTATTTTTTTAATTCAAGCAGAAAACGATACATTTGTGAGAAAAACAATGGAATTTCTAAAAAAAAAAAAAAAAAAAAAAACAAAAACGGTAATCAACTTCCTGAAGAACAAAACCTGAAGCATTCAGTTTCCATTTAAAATCTTGCTAAAAAACACACATAATTTCTTTCAGGATGCTTGATACTGTTGGGAGTTGTGGACATGTTCCACAACAAACATTTAGTCAATGGGGGACTTCTTGAGAGCCAAGTTCCTTCATGGAAACAGTGCTTCAAATCTCCTTCGATGAATGGACTTTAAATGGTAGTGCTGTGATAGGTACATTTAGTACCTATCTTACTCTGTTGCAAGAAGCATCAAAGATGCCCTATTTTTTAGTAAAGCAAGAGGGAATAATTTGAAAATGAATTTAAAGGCAGTTCAATATCTATTCACAGCTACTTCCCCATCTAATGGCTTCATAGTCATTGGAAAGATAACAATATTTTAAGGAACATTTTGTCACAATATGCGGTGCAGTAAAATTTTATAACACAGTATGTGCTGCATGATCATTTCTATTACATACATTGTGAAATATATGATATGCTTTGGACTGAAGCACCATTTTGTAGCAAATCCTTTTTAAACAGAGCCTTTTACAATGAGTTTGCTTTATTTAGGATAATTCTCATGCTCCTTTTTTTTTTTTTTAATTTTTTCATTTTTTTTTTTTCATCTGATTAAGAAAAAAGAGACTCAAATGTGAGAAAGCCCCCTGAAAAAGAATATAGCATGAGGAGAGGAGTTGAGTCAAATGACCATGGCCTCAGAGATGGGTCTGTACTGGGAAAAGGTGTTCAGAGAAGAGAATGAAAGGATGATTTTAACACCTGGAGGAGCAGGAGTCTATGGCAGGACAGATAGAATTGTTCATGACAGAATAGAACTACGTGTTAGTCTGTGTTCTGGTCTCTGCAGTGGCCCAGGACCTACATAATGTACACGAGATGTTAAGTTAATGGAAAGTATAAGGAGTCCAAGAGTCTGTATACATTCTGTGAGACATCTTGACAAAAATAGAGGCTATTGTCTCTCAATGTACAGAACAGAATCAAGATTGAGTCTTTGGCCCTAAAACCTAATTGCATAGCAGAGCTCAAACAATAGAAAAACCTTGTTTTCCCAAGAAAAACTTCATCCCCGCCTCTCCCCTCCCCCTTCTGGACCATCTAATTCCCAAGCTATCTCCTAAACTGTACCCAGGCATGGTTTGAGAAAATGGAAAGATGTAATCTGGATACCTGTTGGAACAAAAGAGAACACCTTCTCTCAGAGTTCTATTCCTTATATTGTGCTTTTGTTGGGTCACAAAGTATCTGCACTGCCCATTTTCCTCCATTTTGGTGAATAGGTAGGCTCACTATTTCTATGGGTTATATAAAGTTGACATGATATTATGCCAATCTCCATTCAAATAGCTGAGAAGAATTGATGTGTATGGAGATTGGCTGTCCCCAGTGATGTGAATTGCTTTATAAATTTTTTTTTTTTTCTTTGTAGTAAACACCATAATGTTTTCTGGCAATAATAATAATTAAAAACAAACAAACAAACAAAAAGCAGCAACAGAAACAACAACAACAACAAAATGAGGAAGAATAATGTCATGTTCCTTTGTCCTCTCTCAGTTTCTGGCTTCAGAGCCTTGCCTTCATGGGTGACAAACCCAGGCACACAATCCTTTGGTATCTGAGCAAGGTCAAAATTAAGCAACATAAATTTCCTGTGATTAGCTTCATTAGTTTCAGGCCAGACCTCTTGAGGGCAATCAAAACTGTTACAAGGAATTGCTGCAAAATTAATACTGTGGAGATGGGATTTCTTTTAAAAAATCATCAAAATCTATATTTGAAACTCCCCACTGCCTTTTGTGAGCCTTTGTATCCTTCACCTGAATTTAGAGCATCTGTAAAGAATCAGCTATGAACTCTATTTCTTTAATTCATTAACACCTAGATATTTTGATTCGTTTTATTCTTGTTAAATAGTTATTTCCTCTACCCAATGAAACCGGTGAGACTGATTTCTCTCTTGGAGTGAAAATTGCGTGCAAGGACATCAGAATGTGATCCCCAGAAGAGCTTAATCTTGAATTGCTTCCCTAAGTTGTTTCCCAAGAAAAACAATTTCAAAGCATTCCAAACACTTATCTGGTTCCTTTTGACCAAATTCCATGCATTCTAAACTATCAGATGACTTGGTGGCAAGAAGGACGCTGTTGTGGAGCTATATCTTCACTGTGTTTGCTGCCTTCTTTCATCTTGCATTTTCTACTGCTGTTATCTCTGACTGGGTCATATTTTGTCTTTAAACATTATTACAATAATACTGCTCTTTACATGCTGGTACAGACATGTTGAGCACTGCTGAATCCAATGAGACCACATATCTCATGTTTACTGTTAGGAAATTCTGATGACACTCCACTGAGAGTGAGATGATGGAAAAAAAAAAAAGGGAGATTAACTAATGATTTTCATGGATACTTCGTCTTTTCTTACTAAGTAAGCATATAGATAAATTCAGGGCTCTATATAAATATGAAATATTTGCAGATTCTTGCTGCATAGGACAGATCTGGTGTCTGAAACACTGAAAAATACATTCAGAGCCAGCAAGTGGCATAGTACAGTGAAACAGAGACAGTAGCTCCAGTTTCCAAATAACTACAGGATGACTAGATATGTAGAATCATAGAATGGCTTGAGTTGGAAGGGATCTTAAAGGGATCTACTAGGTCCAACCCCCTGCCACAGACAGGGCTGCTACGCACCAGATCAGGCTGCACAAGGCCCCATCCAACCTGGCTGTTGTAATAGGCGAAGGCGGGGATTCGCGATGTCACGGGATAGGGTAACCCCTCCCCTCCCCCCTTTGGGGGCGTACACACGGTAGAGGCTTAGTATATAAGGTGTTGCACCACGTGAATAAACGGACCACTTTCTTACACCATATTGGTGCATGCTTGCGTGGTCCGGGCCGCAAACTGCAGGTGCATGGGAATCCACGGGAAGTTCAACAAGTGGTGCTCGCGTGCGAGGCCTGCGTGTGGCTGGGTACACATGGCGGAGTGTACGAGCCTGGCTCGGTAGGGGAGCCGGAAGAGCGGAGGGGACTGATCACCCCCTGGGCTTACGGTTTTTGTGTATCCCCTCGGCCCTCGGTTACTCTGAGGGAGGCAGGAGATTTCCTGAAGTCTGAGGGAAGGGCAGGGGAGGACGTTTCCTTGGCTGCCGATATGGAATCCGTCATCAAGGTAATGCTTCAAATTTGTAAATCTTACTGTAGTAAGTCTGCCCCTTCTAAGAAGGAGGTGAC